>JAQMYF010000007.1:8977091-9020880 GCA_030014195.1 Neosilurus mollespiculum
ATAACTACATTTGTTCACTTCCGGCCAGAACAGACTGAGTGACTCATGTCATCACTTCCGGCTATTGGTACATTCCCTTTCCGTAAGAAGGCAGTCGTTTGTAAATGTGTTTTCTGAAAATGTATTTGTGTTTTCCGAAAATGTATTTTTGTTTTTTAAAAATGTATTTTTGTTTCCCTAAAATGTATTTTTGTTTTCTGAAAATGTATTTTTGTTTTCTTAAAATGTATATTTGTTTTCTTAAAATGTATTTTTGTTTTGCACTTCCCGGCCACCGTAGTTTCCCACTGCACAGGAAAGAATTTTAATCTAACCAACACAAGTCTGTCGTTAAATAACATGACTGTATCAAAATCCAGTACTTGCACTTGTTAGCTTGGGTATTGTGACATCATCATCCTGTGACTCAGTTCCAGTCACTGCAAATAAAATCTTTGAACCTGAAGCTGTCTGCCTAAAATTTTGCTCACAGAAAGAAATGAATGGAGAGATTTGAATGAGATTAACTTTAAAAAAATGCTGCAAATTTAATACAGCAATAATTACATTATATATTCTTAAATTTCTTATTGAGTATCTTAAATATCTACATTGTGACTATGGCCAAGTGCGAAAAGCTTTTTATTCTATATATAATATATATCCAGTATATACTTGAATAGATGTACTGACGTAAACACAAACTTTTAGTTCTTTTAAATGGTAATAAACATTTTAGATATGAAATCAGAACATTTCCCCCTTCTCTTTCCAGCTATGTATGGTAAGGCTGATGGCATCTTTGGTGAGTAGGATCAGTATTTTTTCTTAGTGGCTGTTTACTGTGTTTGATATCCATAAAGTTGTTTGTTCTTGATTGCAGCCAACCATCCTGTGTGTTCATGAGCAGAACATCAGTTGATGCAGTCCCAAAGCATAAGGCAAAGACAGTCAAACAGCATGAACAATGAATATGAGTCTGCGGGTGCCTGAAAAGAATTACTGCTGCATCTCTTGGCAGATCAGTCCAAAAAAGCTCAAATCAACTTGTAGAGTCAGGGTTGTGGATATAAAAGGAATTCAAGGCTTTAAAGCTCCAAGGCCAATCCATCAGTAGGCAAAGGCAAGAAATATGTGTGTCGTTTAGCCAGGATTCATTCACAACAATTTCAGTAAAAATGTAGACCTAGAAAAGGTAAAAGGAGTAATATGGGCGCAAATGACATAATATTTAACATATATTTTAACATAATATTCAACAGAAAGGCCAGAATATTTTAATATTTCATAAGGATAAGAAAAGCACAAGACTAAATATATCCTAATGATTTAATAAAACCCGGCGACCCTGACGGATAAGCAGTATAGATAATGAATGAGTGGAGGATTTAATAATAGAAAACCAGCAGGAGAACTATAAAGTAGCTAATAATGTGTTAAATGATTGACAACATGCATTCTAATGACTAGCTTGGGTTTTAATTTGCATGTTTTTCACATATTCCTTTTCAAAGAATATTTTTAACTTATATTTTTTACCTTATTAATGTGACTGCTTTGCATGTTATTGTTGACTCTGAATAATGAATGATCTGTAACAGTACATTGGGATAAATGTAAAAATTTGTCATATTTGTACCGAAACCAGCGATCTGTGTAAACACCGCTGAGGTTTCCTGCAGCTTCAGATACTGAGCACGCTGTCAGTTACTGGCATGTAATTTCAGCCTCTCAGTAATGCTAGTTAATAGACTGGAGCAGTACAGGATGTTTATACAAATTGTACCTGGCATTAATTGTTACTGTCACATTAAATCAGAAAGGCAAAATGCGGGGGAAGAAATCAGACTAATATTATTATAAAATGCAGTTCTACTTTCCATTTTCCTTGGTTCTGGATTGTCCGCCAACACACATGCATACGCACACCCCTCTCTTTTTTCCTTCAAAGCTTTGACAGCGTTGCATGTTCTTTGGCAGCCAGACATTTCGCTTTTGATCTCTTTTGTGTGTTTGCCTCTTGCTCCCATATGCACAGTTCAAAGTTGGAAGAACCAGTGTGATAGCTGCCTTCTTATGTTCATGGTATTACTTGCATTTTTTAAATGCTTACTCTAAGTAAAGTAAAAAGAATCTTATACTTGTTTGACAAAGATTTAGAGGTTTAGGTCTAGACATGTCATGTTGATAGCAGAGCTTCTGAATAGACCCCTCAGGCATGGAACATGACTTGGATGGTTGTTCAATCTAACAAATAGAAACACGGAACATGAACAGGTTAAACGGATAATTAAACTTACAAGACAGGTTATACAAGTGAATGCGGAAATTAATCAAATCCTTTCAAATCCTTTTAAATCTTCAGGAAAGTAGATCTCCAGAAACAGGGTTGGTGAACACTGATGTAAATTATTGTTTTTTTTTTATTATTATTATTATTATCGTGGCTCTTTAGCAGATTTAAATATTAAATTAAATACTGCTGTAAGGATTTACGTTTCCAATCAGAGTTAATGGACAAAGAAATTGTGCACTATATCACCATTTATAAACTATATGATATTTAAGTGTTATAAATAAACAAGAATGTTTATTTTATCTTAATGTTTAGTAATAGAAAACAACTAATAACCTGAATCATTTCTGTGTATTAAAAATAAGTGGATAATTTTCCAACTCATATTACAAATTGTACAGTATGTTTAATTATTTACATATTTACAAAAGTTATATATTGTGAAATAACTGCATTGCACAAAATATTTGTATTATTATGAATCATTATTCTAATGTTATAATTATAATATAATTACATTTCTACAAATATTTCATGTTTTGTGAAATATTTTGCTGTGTGGGTTACAATAATGCCTTTTATCATTGTGATTTAGTCACGTGTGGCCTTTAGCTTGGCATTGAGAGAGCTTGCCGTAAATAAGCCTTGACTTAATGGTTTCAGAAAAGCAGGTTCTGCAGGACTGGCTCACAGGATTTAAACCAGATTGTGGGGAACTTTTATTAGATCTTGCTGGCCATTGCTAGCTTTGCAGAACCAGAAAGTTTGTTTATATATCCATGTACTGGATTCTCATTACGTAATCCTAAGCAATTAATGGTATTCCGGGAACTTAAAAAATTGATAAGTGACCTTTTGCATTGCCGTCAACCAAGGACTGCCAGACACTGGATGATTCGCGAAGGGTGTACTATGCTCATATACATACAGACCTGTTATTTGTTTGCTATTTAAAACAGAATTTAATTACTTAGGACACTGACTCATTCGAAAAGAACTATTCATATCCAGAACCATGTTTATATTGCTGTGATCAACAAAAGACTTGACTGGAATTAGTAAGAAATAAAATGCAACTAATAACTGTCACAGCAGAACCAGGCAGGAGGATGTGGGGATGTAACTACAGAAAAAAATATCTATTTATTAAACAAGCAGTAGAGATCCACAAGCAGAGTTTGGGTTCAATGGCAAATAGTAATATACGATTTTATTTAAATGGCATAAAACGGGGAGTCGGGCAGAGATGCACATACGTAATCAGTGTAAATAAATGAAGCATGGGTCATACACAGGATTACACAATGTAGTCTCAGGAGAATCAGGGTCAGTAAACAGAAACATAATCATACACAATATAATCAAACGGGCGATCGAAACGGCTCAGCACAACAGCGAAAACAGCGGTAATACTTTGCAAGGTGTGTTTGTGAACAGAGAATTTTAGGGCATCTTTCCACACATACAAGTTATGTATGTGTGTAAAAAATCATTCTCTACTGTAGCAGCTCTCTCAAGGTCATTCGCCTATACATTCTCGCAAGATGTTATTAAGATACCATCACAGTGTGTAGTACATCAGTGCGATCTCCATTAAGATTTTCTTGGTCACATGACCACAAGGGTCGGAATGTTCTACTGATGGCTTCTTTGATTTTGGATGTTGTAATCACAATTTATTTCTCTCTCAATTTGTACCGTGTTCTATAACATAACATGATGTAATGTAATGTATTGTAATATAATATAATATATATGATTATCCAGGGCGGCACAGTGGTTAGCACGTCCTCCTCACAGCAAGAAGGCCTGGGTTCAAATCACAGGCTTGAGCATTTCTGTGTGGCGTTTGCATGTTTCCTTGTGCTTGCGTGGGTTTCCTCCGGGTACTCCGGTTTTCTCCTACAGTCCAGAAACATGTGCAGTAGGCTAATTGGCTGTTCCCAACTGCCCTTAGGTGTGAGTGCGAATGGTTGTGTATGTGTTGGCCCTACAATGGCTTGGCCTGGTGTACCCCGCTCTCGCTCACAGTTGGCTGAGATGGGCGCCAGCCTCCCCTGCGACCCTAATTAGGATTAAGCAGCTTAGAAAATAAACGAATGAATGAATACGATTATTCACCAAAGGTGAGGGGGGGATGTAGAAGTATATTCGCCAACATGGAACTTCGACAGGAATATTCATTTTAAAAGGGGTCCCATGAGCCTGAGGTGCATAATTGTTTTAGTTCACATGGGCAGCTAAGCAAAAATATATGGGTTTTTTTTCAGCTTTTTATGATTTATTATTATTTCAGCCATAACAGAAACAATGTCCTGTGGCAGGTTCAGAGTCTAAGATCTGCATAACGACATCTCTCTAAACCCTTCACAGAGTTTTGGTAGTACCATTCAGAAACATAACAAAATATAATGAAAAGCAAACTAAAAATTGATCTTTATGGTTTATTTTTATTATAGTTAGTTTTTAAATCATGCCAGACGCTGGGGAGCTACAACTGCAGACTTCTCATTCAGTGCAAGGTACCTTTGCTACACAGAATTAATAATGTAGCAAATCTGCCCAATATGCATACTGGTTTTAATTACCCATGTGCTCGTCTTACAGTATTCCTACAGTTTTATTGTATGTGGTTTCACTTTTGTCAAAGTCCATATATGATTTCCTAATAGTGTCATATAATAACAGAATGTCTATCTGCACTTGTTTAGAAGTTTTAAGTGCTCTGTCTTTATTTTGTGACGCTGCTCTGACCTTAACCTTTGACCTCAACATTCCAAAATCAAATCATCTCTGAAAGTCAGGTAGGGTACTGTCCTCAGTCCTTGCGTGCGTGTAGTCACTTATGTGTAGTTCATTTACAAACAAACAAATGGATGGACAGACAAATAAACACCATTGATTACAATGCCTCTGTCCAAAGCTCTGTTTTGTTGCAGAGGTAATTGCATTTAAAAAAATTTCACACACAAAAAGGTATAATTTATCAAAATATTTTTTGTTACCTCTTTTCTTTTTTTTTTTAAAGTTAGCTCTTACTTAGTTAGGGTCACACATTGTAGAATATGTCTGTGGCATTGTGCAAGAACCTGACAACCCACAAAAGTTTCATTTTGAGAAAAAACAAGATGAGTTTTTGTTTTTCTAAAATAAAATTTTATTAAAAAAAATATCAACAAAACTTGTGAATCTTTAACTAATACTGTTCTAACAATTTCATAGATTGTACTATGATGCCTAAGGTCAACAATAGTGTACTGGACTTACTTTTAATGGTCAAGTGGGTTGTCTGGTTTTTGCACGGTGCCACAGTTGTGTAAGTGTCTTTAAATCCCACCAATTCAAGTGCTGAATAAACATTCCAAGTGTTAATATGCAGGCCAAAACCTTAAAAACAAAGAGAGGGAAGCAACATCAACTTAAGGAATATGTATTTTTGGTTAACATTTTAATAGAGCTCTTAATTCCTGTGGGTTTTTTTTTTGTTGTTGTTTTTGTTTGTTGTGCTGCTGAATTGGTTGCGTGCCTCAGGATTGAGTCAGTCAGAAACAGATGACACTTTTTGAGAATGTCTGAGTGGGCCCCCTTCTGAAATCAGAGTGTAGTATTGATGGGCGGAAGTGCGTTTAATGATTACTGAAATTGGTTGTTTGATTTCTTTTCTTTCTTAACACTATTATCGAATACCAGTAGAGAGCATTATACAGTATATATTAATCCAAATCACACATATATCAAAAAAATAGAGAAAGGGAGGAGGGCAGAAATTGCCTGCTATGTGCAGCACTCTCTGTGCACTGTCGAACACAACTCTGTGCCATCTGTTTCTTTCTTTCTTTTTTTTTCCAAATCATTATTTCTCTCTGTGAAACAAGATCTTTCCCTACAGTTCATTCTGTTTCTACTGCTTCCTCAACTGTGTTGTTTCACTGAAGCATTATTTTACAGAGACTGAATTTATTCTATTTCGCCATCAGTGAATCTATGGATATGTGCATTGAAGGATAATTTCTCTTCATCTTAACATTATTTCCATCCATCCATTTTCCTCACTGCTTGATCATATTAGGGGTCGCGTGGACACTGGAGCCCATCTCAGCCGACACGGGGCAAAGACTGGGTTCAACCTGAACAGCTTGCCAGACCATCATAGGGCCAACACATACGCAGTCATTCACACTCTCACTCACACCTATAGGAATTTGGAGCATTCCGTTAACCTAATGTGCATCTCTTTGAACTGTGGGAGGAAACCGTAAGTACTAGGAGGAAGCCCATACAAACTCCACACAGAAAAGAACCCAGGACCTTCTTGCTGTGAGGTGAAAGTGCTAACCACTTCACCACCATGCCACCCTTAACATTATACTGATATAGATAATTTAGTTCACAGTAGAGATTTACTGTAGAGTCTGTGCCGTTCTATCAATACTGTATGTCTGTTCTTTTTTATTGTTTGATGCAACTCTAGAGGTTGATTCATTTTCGGCATCGTTAATGACAGTGAACATATTCTGAATGTGCACACATACCTTAAGACCCCTTCACACACAGTCTGGGTACGAGGATTTGCAGGAGCTCCATTTGGCTCATTAGTTATTCATCTTATTTGTGTCTGACACAGTGTAGACTTGCGTTTGATGTTTGCCTCCCTAATGAGTGGCTCAGGCTAATTAGCCTGGCATGTCTTTAATACAATTGGCAGGTTGACTGAAGTCAGTGATTCTGACAGTGTTTTTTTGAAACCATGCTAGCAGTCTAGATTACTAATGAACTCTTTAGTACAGTAGTGGACTTCAGTGAAGGCACATGATGTTGAAAGCTTTGCTCTGATTTTCACTATTTTATTATTATTATTATTGTTATTATTTTTACTCGCTTAATGATGTGAAGGTCGGGGTTCAAGCCCCACTATCACCGAGTTGTCACTGCTGTCCCCCAGTTCAGGTAACTGGGTTATCAAAGGCCAGCCATGTCTCTCACTGTCTGTGGAGAGAGGCATATAAAAGAACCATCGCTGTCGTTTGTAAACAATAGGCCATTGGGTTGCCCCATTGGGTTCAGCGTGTTTCTGCCCTGGTGAGCTGTCCAGGATGAAGCGGTTCATAAAATGAATAGATGAACGAATTATTTTTACTAATAAAAATTCTATGTGAATGTGTGCTACCTGTAGATAACCAGTTAGAAAGATTCACTCTGCTTCACTGCTCTTCATTTTACTGCCCAAACCATACAGATGTAGTATGTCAGTTTAGATTAGGAATCAGATACAGACAAGACAGGCTTCCCATCATTAAGAAGTGCATGTTGAAGTGTTGAAGATGTACCACTGGCTGGTGTGAATTCAGTGTTATCAGCTGCAGTTACACTTAATGTAAACTCTTATAAGGTAAAATTATTTTATAAATAAAGGAATATCTGAAATCTTTTAATATGACAAATAACTATATATCAAGATTATATCATCAGGTATTTATTCCTGTTTGGTAAAAGAAGGAAGAACAAAAATGCAGGTAAAACACAGCTTTATTTTGACTTGCAGACAACTGTAATCAACAGGCAGAAACATAAAATCACTAAACAGGCAGAGGTCAGGCGATGAACAGACGGTGTAAACCAGGAAACCAAAGCAGTAGTAAAAACAAAAAAGCAACATGGTCATGCATGATTGTAGGGTTATGTGTGCTTGTCGGCCATGTTTGTTCTGGGAAGTGTAGTTGGGTACCCCGTCTGGCACTGACACAACATTCCAGATCTGGACTTATTGATTGATTTTTAAATCAATTTAATGGCAATTATATAATTTAATGGAATAAAAATATATGTTGATGCAATATTAAGGCAATAATATTATAATAATTATAAAAAAAGTATTCTGATTCTGATTATATTGACTATATATATCTTATAATGGGCAGCACTGCAGCTAAGTGGTTAGTATTGTTGCCGAGATATCGAGAAGGTTCTGAGTTTAAATCTAAGCCTTTCAGTGTGGGGAATGCATTTTTTTCCTGTGCATGTGTGGATTTCCTTAGTGTATTCTGGTTTCCTCTCACAGACACAAGACATACACATTAGCTCAACTGGCTACTCTAGATTGCCCGTCGGTGTGAATGTGAGTGTGAATAGTTGTTTGCCTTTGTGTAAGACTGTGATAGACTATTGACCTGTTCGGGGTGTAGGCCACCTCTTGCCTGAAGTCAGCTGGGATGGGCTACAGCTTTCCCAGCGACTCTGACGAATAAGCAGATCAGATAATGGATGGATATTACTTTTAATGGCAAATATTAGATCAAATGTAGTTTCTTGATTACAAATGTTTTTGCAGTGTATAAATAAATACACTGCAGTGGTGGCTTGGTGGTTAAGGTGCTGGCTTACTGACCCAAAGGTTGGGGGTTCAAGCCACACTATCACAGAGTTGTCTCCGCCCCCTTAGTGCACCTAACTGGGTTATCAAAGGCCAACCATGTCTCTCACTGTCTGTGCTGAGAGGCATATAAAAGAACCGTTGCTGACCTAATTAGGATAAAGCTGTTCAAAAAAATGAATGAATGTGTAAATAAATACAGTTTGCATTTATGGTTTGTAATAAATTCAAAAGGTTTTGAAAATTCCAATTTTGAGAAACAATATAATTTTCTTTTGAATTTGTTTCAGTTCTGACTGAGGTATGAATAACAGATATCTACTAAATAATAAGTTCAGGATTATTATATATATATGTAAAGGAAATTTGGCGAGTCAAACATTTTGTTTCAACTGCTTCTGTAAATGCTAGTTTGTGTGCAGCTCGTTTTTGAGAATGTCTTTTTGTCTCCAGCCAGTTTGAGACAAGGTTTTAAAGTTATCTGAATTTTTAAACTAATTTATCAGTATTTGATTTTCTGCCTGTGTGTCCCTCAGATGATAGCTCAGGCTATGGACCTGTGTTTGAGGAGCAGCCGGTTGACACCATCTACCCCGAGGAGTCTCAAGAGGACAAGATAATCATGACTTGCCGAGCACGAGCCAGCCCACCTGCCACATACAAGTAACATATGTTTCTAGCTATTCATGCTGGGCTTCGCTTCTACTGGTAGCAGAGTGCACATCTCTTTGTGCTCATTTTTATTTCTGCTCTGCCGTTTCTAGGATTTAAAAAATACTGTCACAGTTCTTACATGGCACATCATTGTGTGGGTGTAAGATCATTAATCATGTCTGTAGCTTCTCCTCATCCATTTTACTTAGCTGGTCTCATGGCTCTTCATGCTGTTCTGAAGCCCTAGCTCTTGACCCTTGACAATCTTCATATAAATTTTAGCTCCATCAGGGCTGTGATGCTGTCCCTCTCAGCACCCATCTCCCCTAAATCAATTTTCTCCTCCATCTCCTCTCTGTTACATTTATTCCATGCTGCCTGGCCCTAAAAGTTAGTGGCCATTTGGAGAAGATGATTTAGCATCTCTAGCTCATTTCCTGTTGAGCTGGCATCACTTCAAGTGCACCTACAGGGTTGGCAGCCAAAACAGATGGAGATATGTATATATGTGTTATCCATGCTGGCAAAATAAGTCGGAATGCACAGAAACTAGTTATTAACTAGTCTAAAAAAAAAGTTAAAAAAAAAAATATTGTGATTTTGATTTTTTTTTTTTTTTAATTTTATTTATTTTTTTTTATAAAATGAGCTCATTAAGACACGATCTAGTGATTCCAAAGCATTAACTAGCAATTAAACATCCTATATCCCCTTTATTTGGAAGTGTTACAGGAGATGTGCCTTCAGAAATCCTTCTTTTGTTCTAAAATTCTGTGATTATTTAGTCTTTTCACTCTGCTTGCTACCCAACAACTGGGGAATCCTGCTCGTGTTTGGTATCATTGTAAATTGTGGCCTTCTTGGCTTCTAAATATGAACTGGGAAATCCTAATGACATCATTGAAAACCAATAAAATACAAGATTTCAAACCTATGCTGGCATAAAAAAACCCCTCAAAAAACCCAGCTTGTTGCTAACAAGAATCTATATTGCCCACATGCTCTGCACGGTGTATTGTGTTAGCAGCAAGACACCAGGAGTAAAAGATCACATTTTTGAATAAAACTATTGAAATCCCAAGCATTTTAATTTACATTAAGTGGACATGTCTGACTGTTTTGCACTTTTAATTGGTGAATCTTGTTGGCACTGTTCATGGCACTACTATGATTATAGCGGGTGCGAGCACAGCACCATTGATAAGGAATAAGTGTCTAAACATCAACAAAAAACAATAGCGTATGTCTGTCCGTCCCATCCGTCCCTCCAGCGTACATTTACACATGGGAACCCTGTGTTATTCTTTGAAAATTTTATTATTATCAGACAGTAATGATACGAAAAATAATTCATATACTTTAAAATAGTTTGTTTCTAATATTAATCTGATGCTTTTTTTCATTGGTCTTCCTCAATTTTACACGTTTTTCTCAAGAAAATGCGCATGAAATGCACATGCAGGGTCCCTAGAGTCTTGCTTTCGTATGTGATTTCAGACGTAGCGATGTCGGTATGTGTACCTCATACAAGTTTGAAACATAGGAAGCAAAAAATATTTATTTAAAATCAGAGACAAGGGCGCTAAATACAAATATACAAACAGAATAAAATGTGAACATTTTTAATTATTAAAGCATCTCTACTCAGCAAATTTTATATCTCAAAAAAGGAAAAACATAAGAAGATTTTCTTGGAGAGAGTAATATAGAGAACAAGAGGCGTGTAATACTCGGGTTACGTGATGTGACGTCATCATTAATGACGTGAAATAAATAAACATCATGATATTCTTGTGTTATTGAAATGTTCTCTAAAGCTACGGTTTCTAAATGGTGTACTTTGCATATCGTGACTAGGATTCTGTGTTTAGTTTCCTCATTTTTATTCCCTTCTATAAACAAATCGTTATAAAATGAAGTAATCTTGATATACTAGGATACGTGTATGGGGTTTTAGAGTTTACACCAAAACTTATCCTGTAAGGAAAATCATATGGGAGCACTGCTTTTAGGCAGTGCCTAAATCTCTATATTAATAGATGTCTCTGCTTTCACAAAACAGGGCTAAATTATTTACAGAATAATGTTTTGCAGAAATACTGACTTGATATGTATTGCTTGGTATTGACTTGACGTGTAGCATGTTTGGCATCATTACAAGGAATTTTAAGATGTGGTTTTTGGAATGTTTGGAAAACTTTAACTGGATTATTTTGTCATAGCAGACATGGTTGAAATTCAAATGATTGTCATTCTTTGTCTGGTTTCCACAAATCAAACATGTGAAGGTGTGAATTTATGATGGAGAATTTGAAAATAACTACATTTCAAAAACTTCCTTACTGTGACTCATTTATATATATATATAGCTGTGTGTGTGTGTGTGTGTGTGTGTGTGCGTGTGTGCGTGCGTGTGTGTGTGTGTGTGTATAAAGCTCAGCACAGTATATCTGTAAATAACCTACTAAAAATCTAGAGCATAACTGATATATATAACAAAATATATTTTGCCCATGTTTAATTTCAATGTAATGTAATTTTTTTAAGCTATATGTGCAATGGCAGTATGCATGTCCTATTGTCCATCCTCCTTCTTCCTGTTTGCAGGTGGAGGCTGAATGGATCGGATATTGACTTGAATGGTAAAGCCAACTTCAGCCTGGTCGAGGGAAATCTTATCATCAGCAACCCTAATAGGGGCAGTCACACTGGGAACTACTCCTGCCTGGCCACAAACAAGTTTGGCACCGTCATTAGTCGAGTGGCATCTGTCCAGTTTGGATGTAAGTGATGGGTGGTGGTGCCAAGACATGGCATTATATAATGCTACTTTTATTTTGTGAAATCCACCTTGGACTTTTTCTCCTTTATTCAACTTTACACAAACACTTAGGTAGCTTTCCAAAACCCCAAGCTTATGCCTTTTAGCCCTAGAGAACCTACATTGGAGAGAGCTGGGAATTCATTTCTAGTGTCAACGTTTTTAAATGCTTGCGTGTGATGTGCTGAATCATGGGTTCCAACAATAAAGAAATGAAATGATGATGATGCACATTATGTGAAATTGCTTTTTTGTTCTTTTGTTTATAGAAAGGTAATTTTTTTTAACTAAAGGTCATCGTGGTAGGTTGTGAGGAGCCATAATGGTAGTATTTGTGAAGGTGCCTAAACTAATTTAATTTTGTTTATCTCTAGATTTAGACATGTTTTCCACAGAGGAACGAGAAGCTGTAGGTGTGAAAGAAGGTCAGGGAATGGTGCTGTTATGTGCCCCTCCTCCACATTTTCCAGGTTAATTCAATACCATCTCATTTATGATGTCATTATAATATTCCACTCACAGATATACGGTACATTAATCATAACGTTAATGATTCCTGGCTTCTTTCTGGTGTTTTTTTAATGTTTAGATGATCTAACCTTCCGTTGGATGCTGAATGAATTTCCCATCTTCATCCCGCTGGATAAGAGACGCTTTGTATCTCAGACCACAGGAAATCTCTATATCGCTAAAGTAGAGGCTTCTGACAGTGGGAACTACTCCTGCTTCGTCTCCAGCTTATCCATCGCTAAGAGTGTCTTCAGCAAGTTTATCCCTTTAGTGCCGCAGACTGAGCGTATGCTTTTACTTCCTTTTTACTTAAAATTTCAGAATCTTACAGTGCCCTGCATAAATATTCACTCTCCTTGAACTTGTCAATATTCAGCAGTGGTAAAAGCTGGAACTGAAATGGACTAAATGAAGATTATGCAGGTTGTCCTTCAGCTGCAGAATTCACTGCATAAATATTCAGTGCTATTACTGAGAAACACTTCAATCCTAATTACTGTAGTTTTGGTGCAGATAGTTCTCAACAGAAGTCTCATAACAGAATGGGATTTTCCTATGTGCATTTTAGTGTCACATGATCTCATTTTGAATAAACCTGCTGCTCGAAGAAACTTTGTTGAATACACTTCATGAAGCCCAAAAACTGTCTAGCTATCAAAACAAATCCTGGAGTGATTCATAACCAAAAATCTTAAATTTATCAGTGACTCATTCAAAGCTGAAATTTTCATTGAAAATCTGTGGCAAGACATGAAACATACTGTTTACCAACAGTCTCCATTTGATCTGAGTTTAAGTAATTTTGCCAAATAAGTAGTCAAAAATATTAGGAAAGCTGACAGGGACATATATCAAAAGATATGTATCTGTTATTACAACCAAAGGCAGTCTGAATGCTTATTTCTGTTTCTATTTAATTACCTCTGCCAAGATTCAATAAGATTCTGGTGGTGGTTTTTAAAGATCCTTTCACATCATAAGATGTGAAGAGTAATATTAAAGTAGGCCCGGTAGGGGGTGCTGTGTATGTTTTTTGACTTGGCAGAGGTTTTTGCGCTCTGAATACTTTTTAGCCATTTTTCAAAATAAAAATACTCATATGCACATGGAGAGCACAAACCTCAAAATTCTGGATCCAGAAGTTGATCTAATGGAGACTTTCTTTTCCAAGCTGCACCTTTGGTGCAAATTTAATGAAAATTGGCACATAAGTTTTTGTGTAATCCTGCTGCCAAACATAAACAAACAAACCAAATAATAAAATAACCTTCTTGGTGGAGGTAATTAGATCAATTTCCGTACCAGGGCGTAAAACAAGTTCAAGGAAAAAAAAAAAGTTAGGGGAAAAGTACAGGGGCATGAAAACTTATTCAATGCCCTGACATTGTGAGTGATGCACAATCAGGAAATCTATATTTGTTTTGCAGTTTGTGTAATCACTGTGTGTAAATCCTATGCTTTCACTGAGAATTGTCTCTCATTGGGAAAAATATCCAAATGTTTTCATAATATCAATAATGTCAACACCAAAAAGAAAAAAGAAAAATTAACCAGCAAATACAACAACACAAGATTTAATGATTTATGTTAATTGTGACAAGGATCAGTTCTGTCAAAAACTTTCATTTCAGAAGCACAGATGCCACACAGTTGTTAAGAAGACATGGTGGATGATTTCACTGCATTATTTAAAAGAGTGTGACAGTGTAGCCATGGCCTATTTAAATCACTAAGCTGTCATTGCAGTGCTGCTTTGCTAAGGCAGCACAGACTGGATGGAAATGGTGATTGATTATGCTTTTGCCACTGAGGCAGAAACAACAGTTTAAGCAGTCAAGAGTCTTTTGTGTGTGTTTGTATAAAGCTGGAAGGAGACGAATCAAGGCAAGACATTTGGAAGCAGTAGTTTCTGTTCCCTGGAGGTCTTTATGTGGCTTCATCAATTATTCCCAGTTTGTGTTCTGACACAGGGCTTGCATGAGTAAGCAGAAACATGTTGCCTAAAAACAGTCTGCCAAGTTTATGTTGGTCTAACCTGATTTCATCTCAGTTTTAGTTTCGTACCATATACTCATAGTAATAATAACAAAAAAAATGTATACATTTCCTTGCTTATTTACATTGTATAAATTTCTTATTAACCAAGCATGAGGTCTATACAGAGAAATCTCAGTTCAAGGTCTTTAGTGAGCAGAACACGAGGTCTGTACTAAAAGACAAAGGGCTGAGAGTTCTCTGTTCATTTCTGGCAAATGAGGTTAGTAATAATAGTAGTTTATTATACGGCATTTGAAAATGGGAGCATTTTTAAATTCACTTCAGGTACAAGGCCTTTTCACCCCTGTTCATGATAACTGTAGTAGCCTTCGCTTTATTTCTTTCAGTGTCGAACAAGAGCTTTCTGAGGAACAGTCAGTACTTTGCAGCACTTTGTAAACTGTTTAGCATATAGATATTTTTCTATATACTTTTTTCCCTATAGAAAACCCTGAATGCTTCTATGGAAGCTGTTAAAATCATAGCGCACAGTGCAGCTAGCTAATGGCTAACTTACCAGATGGATATGCATTGGTCCATACCCAGCTTGTTGCACATAAGCAACTCAGTTTGCGTGTCCTGCCATCATAAAATAATATAATAAACTATAATATTGGGCTTGTGCAAATTTTATTCCATAGCAACCACCTAGCCGATAAACACCGGAAACATACTTTTTTGATGACTAAAGCATTTATTCTAATCTGGAAGTGTCAGATAAAATAAATAGAGGATACAATGCCGAGCAGACCATTTTATTTCTATTCCTTCTTGCATTACCTCACTTACATCTCCATTAGAGTGGAATTAAATGAGCCTAAGGCTCTATCCTGGCCCATATTTACAGTTTTGAATGTGTGTGTATTCATGTGTGTGTTTGCCCAGCATGCCTCAGCTGTCATCCCTTAGCCAAATATTTTGAGTTGAAATGCCTTGAACCAAGCTTGCTATTTAGAGTGATACAAAACAACAGCGTGTGGTGTGCATTTCCCTATAACAAGAGTAATATTATTTGGAGCCAAAGGCTGATGCAGGAAATGGCCTTTAAAAAAACAGACAATAAAAGCACGGTGATATTGTGTACTGTCTCCAGGAGGTTCTATTCGGAAGTACGCAGCCGATATAAACGTGAAGTTTCCGGACACGTATGCCCTTGTTGGCCAGAACATCACCCTGGAGTGTTTCGCATTAGGAAAGTGAGTGCATTTACTTTATAATGTTTTGAGAGTGTCGGAGCATGCCAAGTAGGAAAGTGTAGAGAGTTATTAATGTTTCAGTGGAACTGCTACCGGTTTTTCTTTTCTAATTTGCGCAATGTGTTTGTGTTTTGCTGCCCCCCCCCCAAACACACACACACACACACACACACACCCCCCAAAAAATACAGTTTAATTGTATATATTTTGTTAGGTTTTTTTTTGTTGTTGAATGTGACGTGTATAACTGGTGTAATTGTTTGGTCCAGTCCTATTCCCCAGATAAAATGGAGGAAGATAAACGGAGCCCTACCTGTTCATCATGAGATCAGCGTAGCAGGTGGACTCCTGCACCTCTTTAATATCCAGTACGAAGATGAGGGTGTATATGAGTGTGAGGCACTGAACTCTAAAGGGAAAGACCGGCACCAAGCAAACCTCTATGTAGAAGGTAGCATTTCTGTGAAGGTGGACTTGTAGCATGTAATTATCTGTAAAAATGACAGAAGTACAGCCATTACGGATGGGTTTATAGCAATTTTATTGGTTGGGCAGTGGTACAGTATTGGGAAAAAGGAAAGAAACTGAAATAAGTTAAAATAAGCTAATTTATTTAAAACACTAAGATCTACTGTGGTAAAGCCTAACACCATAGTGTTCAGTAACTTATACATACCATATAACCTATACATACCATATAACCTATATTCATTACTCAAACCATAATAAAGCATTATAAAATACTTGAAAAAGCACAAAGAATTGTATTGATCTTTTTATGGGATTTAGATATCTATTAGGGCGGCATGGTGTTGTAGCGGTTAGGATTGGCTGTTCCAAATTGCCTGTAGGTGTAAGTGTGAATGGTTGTGTGTTGGATCTGAGATGGTCTGGCGAGCTGTTGTACTCCCCCTTCACCCAGTGTCGGCTGAGATAGGCGCCAGCCTTCCTGCTACCCTAATAGGATTAGGTGGTTTGGCAAATGAGTGAGTGAGTAGATATATTAATATAAATTCTTACTTCACACTATAAAAAGTGTTTAATTTCTGATCTTTTTATTGTTACAATTTTTCTAACAATGATTTTCTCTCAGTATCACTGTCTTCTGTTTAAGGGTAAGAACCCAATATTAAAAACACAGTTATGCTATTTCTGCTCATTTGTATGGGAGGTAGACGTTGAACCCAATTAAATATCAGCCATATCTCTTTTAAAAACCTAGCATTTTAAAAACAAATGTGGGATACAGTGAGATGAAAAACTTACCCAGGATTGTATAAAAAGTGCTGATCCATGTTAGATCCAATCAGTCAGCATGTTGTCTGAGTGCATGATTAGTTTTATGGAAGAGATAAATTTGACCTTTTGTTCAAAGGAGCTTAAATGGGCATTATCACAGTTTTAAATAATATGCTACAAATTATGCAACATTTTGGGTGGTAAAGATGTTGGACATTATCTTTTTGTTTTAAAACTTTCTGGTTATAAGGTCATTCAGCCTTATATTAAAACAAAACCATTTTCTTGACTTGGAGGGGGAGTCTTTTATTATTATATTATTATATAATCTTAAACCGACATTGAAATTATACCTTGGCGAAATAAAAAAACCTTTTTTTTTTATGTGACCGTCATCATCAGAGGTATGTTAAAAAAAAAAAACAATGGAAAAAATAAGAAATAAATGACCTTAGTACTCCTATAGTAACCCTAAGTATGGCTGTTTCCTTTAAATGAACATACAAGAAGTCATCTTAAAAAAGTTTGTGTTAAAACAAATTTAATCATATATCTTGTACATTTTGCAGTTGAACAATCTCAAAAGCATGTGATACAAAAAAAATGCAATGTTGTATACTAATCCTTATTAATTTGATACTATATTGTACATGTTTACCTTAAAAAAAAACCTAAAATATATAAGAAATTCACGTTAGATTTGTAATGAAAGGAATAATGGTTTATAAATTAAATATTCTGTATATTTCCATATTACACAATTTTATTTTAAAATATGACACAAGTGCCATATTTGATATTTGTTCCATTCCGCCTGGATATATCTATTGATTTTGGCCTTTTCTCTTCCAGCTGCTCCCAAATGGGTGGAGCACATCAGCAGCAGTGAGAGGGACTTCGGCAGCGGCTACACTATGTCTTGCATCGCCAGCGGAAAACCCAAACCTCATGTACACTTCTTGAAAAATGGCCAAATGGTATGGCCCTTAAACCCTCCTTCATTCTAACATGATTGGTTCAAAGTCTTTAAGTGGATTTTTCTTGATCGTCCATCAAGTCCATGCTACATCTAATGCACTCAACCTTTCCACCGCAGTCTTTGGCTGAGTATGCTTGTAAAATATAGAACTATGATGAATGTGTGAAAACTCATCATCATCATCTCTTTATTGATCGCTGTCCGTTAATCACATTTTTTTTTCAATTCAGTTCAGGCTTTAAAGATCCTCAGCTCTCTAAATTACAGCATAGAAGGAGGCAAACTCTAGGTTGTATTTCAATGCTAAACGGGTGCCGACACTATTGCACAAACACCCATGGCAACAATAAGTTCTGCTTCAAAAGCTTGAGTGTATGCAGGGGGCTTAACACAGCAGGGGCTACCCTCTGAACACACTCTGCATGCAAATCTGCTTCACTGTCAATAGAACTTTCAGTGAAGACTTCTGAATAATCTCCTTTTTTTATAAGGGTTTACTGAGTTCAGTGATCTCAAAAATCATCAGAATGATTATGGAATGTTTGTGTATTTGATTCAACAGTATGGCAAGCATGAGTTGCACTTCACAGACCTGAAATCTGAGGATCCGGGAATGTACCAGTGCTTTGCTGAGAATCGCCACGGGGTGATCCATGCCAACGCCGAACTGCGAGTCTTCGGTAAGCTGTTGCATGATGGATTGGGCAGGGAAAATGATGACCCTGTTTTATTTTCTAAATCAGTAAAATACATGCCCAGCCAAAAAAAACAAAGTCCTGCTCATTAATATTTTGTTGGACTGCTTTTACCCTTGATTACAGAGCGTAATCACCATGGCATTGTTTCAGTAAACTAATGCAACATCACAAGATTCCATTTAGAGTTGGGTTAATTTTTCACTGACATCTTGAAGCCGTGACAGGATAATTGAACCACTCCATAAAATTTTCTCCAGCACATCCCAAAGACCTTCAGTAGGGTTAAGGCCAGTAATCTGTGGAGCAAGTTCTTGTGTAAAAATAATTCCTGAGAATTCCACAAGCCCCAATGTTATATCAGGGAAGAAAAGATCCGTTGATGTGATAACCAGGTCATTCACTACATTCAGGTCATCAGCTGACCTCATTTCATTGCCCCATAATGTTGCTGGGCCTCAACCTGACCAAGTGGTGCAACAAAGTCATAGTGATTTAATTAAGGGTAACGTCAGTCCAAAAATATCTTCATGTGAGATTTTTTAAGGTGCTCAGCATTTCCCTAAATAATTCCCAAATGCACTACAACGCCTTTGGGCTCCTGAGTGGTGCATTGACAAGGTGCACGACTATCAACCCGGAGATTGCAAGTTCGATTCCGGATAGATGCCATAGCCATTCGTGTCCGGGAGTCCATGGGAGCTAATTGGCCGAGCTCTCACGGGAGAGAGGGATGGCATACGTTTTTATACGTATGTATAAAATACGTATTCGTACATATATTCATACGTATTCGTACGAGGGGGCGGATAGCGCTTTCCCTCCGAGTGTGTTAGGCCGCCCCCAAATACGCATGCGCAACAGTTTGAAAAGAGGTGGGCATGCTTACGCCCCTCCCTGGTCGGTGGTAGTCGTGTGATGGGGAAGGCATAAGTTGATGGGTGGGAATTGGATACCGCTAAATTAGGGAGAAAAATCAATCAATAAATAAAGCGCAACAACTTCTTGCAAAAGTCCTAAATATTGTACATACATCAGAGCACCATTAAAATTCATTAAAGAAAATGAAACTTTTATGGCAAGCTACACCTGCCAACAGAAAGCCATCCACCAAAACTCAGTAAACGGTTAAAGTGGGATTTACTAACATTAAAAATGTGGAAAAATTCAAAGGAGGTTAACACATACGCAAGTCACAGTTCCTTAATGATGTGATGTAAGTTGTTAATTTTTGCTAATAGCTTGCATATGTTCCATAAAAAGAGATTAGCATTTAGCATAGAACTAATAAGTTTGTCCTGGAAGATATTTCTCCATATGGTTTATTGGAGTAAACCCAAGGTCTGCAACAATGTGTTCATGTTTTTTGCTGTCAGTGGGAGCTCCTTCATTTGAGTTCAGCCCGGTTAAGCAGAGGCTGCTGGGAGCAAAGAATGGGCGTGTGGTTATTACGTGCAAACCAAAAGGTGCACCCAGACCCACATTCTCCTGGAGCAAAGGCACAGAGCTGCTCTTCAACTCCAGCAGGTAGGAGATAAGCCCTTCCTCTGAGGATTACTGTAACGAAGCTGTTCATCGCACTAGAATATTTGATCAGACAGTATGGGAGGTTGTGAAAAAAAATATTAACATCACAGTGCGAGACCTTTTTAAAAAATAAAGCTGGTGGTATATTTCAAGGAATGGAAGAATTAAAGAGAAAGACAGCCTCCTGCAAAAGAACTTGGTGTGCATCATTTCAGAACACTGGACTTTTAGGGAGCACAGAAGGGTTTGAGCTGAGCAGACTGGGTTGATTTTGTGAAAGGTTATTTTTGAAATGCTGTCTTGGAAAACTATTTTTAATGCTTCTTAAAATGTATTGTATGACATCTCTTTTCAATATTGACATCTTTTTAAAATAGCACATGATATTTCGGAGATTCACACTTGAAATAGTGTAATGATAAGATCCAGTCATGACCTGTTACAATCACATCATGATTCGATTCTCAGGATAATTTGAACTATATTTTACTGATGACCATCTCTGAAAATGCGGATCTGGAGTCATTTGTAAGCTAATAAAGAGTCAGGTTTAATGATTTTACTGTGGCTGTAAAAACCATATAGCTTACACTGGCAATCGTTTAATGTGAAGTACAGATGTCATCAGTCAGTAATCTTCTTCCACTTAATCCGGGATCGGGTCGCGGGGCAGCAGCCTAAGCAGTGAGGTCCAGATGTCCCTCTCTCCAGCCACTTCCTCCAGCTCTTCCAGGAGGACACGGAGGCGTTCCCAGACCAGCCGAGAGACCTAGTCCCTCCAGCGTGTTCTGGGTCGACCCCCAGAACACACTGGAGGGACTACGAAAGTGAATCACAAATTTCACTCGTTGCGATTTTGCATTGCAGTGTGTTGTGTCTTCCCTAGTGTCAATAGTGAATCAACCACAAATGAGAACAGAGAGATGTTTCTGGTGTTGGTTTATTTTGTGAAAATTTGTGGCACTGCTTTTGTGACTGGGGCAGTGGTGGCCTGGAGGTAGGGTGCTGGATTACTGATCCAAGGTCGGAAGTTCAAGCCCCACTATCAACGGGATGTCACTGCTGTCCCCCAGTGCAGCTAACTGGGTTATCAAAGGATGGCCGTGTCGCGTAGGCTGCATATAGGGTGTACTCTGCCCTCGTCCAGAGTAGGCTGAGATGGGTGCCAGCCTTCCCGCTGGCAGTATTTAAAAAATATCCCCAACACTGTGATTTGTCTAAGCAACCATGTGATACTTAGACAAATCACAGTGTTGGGGATATTTTAGAACTTAAAACATGCTGGTTGGAAGTGATTTATAGGAGGACAAACTCAAACCACTGCTATTTTCTTGCTCAAAAGACATTTAAAACCTTAATATACCACTGGCATTAAGGTCTTCTTTTTTCAGCTGTCAAATTCATTTTGCATTTTCTTATCAAGGGCGATTTGTACACAACTGAACAGTTGAGGGTTAAGGGACTTGCTCAAAGGCCCAATAGTTCCAGCTTGGTCGTACTGGTGCTTGAACTGGGGCCCTGACCTTTGGATCAGTAAGCCAGAGCCTTAACCACTTAAGCCTCCTCTACCCTACAATTCCTCTACCTTCATTACCATTACTCCTTCAGCTGAACTCTTCCATCATCCTTCCTCTCATACACATGGTGTTCACAACAAAATAGAATTATTGGCATCCCAAAATATTGCAATTCATATGTAGTTTATGCAGAATTTTGCTTGAGCTAGGCTCACATGATACCGATCATGATCCCGATTTGCCCCCATCATATTCCAATTTTACATCTAAGGAAATCAGAGAACATCGGTACACATCAGAAAACATTGTAGGACACTGTAAAATTTCAGGGAAAACTGAAATAAGGAAAAAAATCTGAGAACATTGGTGACCATCGGTAATTGGTGTAACATTGGTATGAAATATGATAATGTATAAAATGTGTTTTTTATACAATATTGGAGACACATATGAACAACATTGGTACAAATCTGAGTGACACTGGTATGGACTGCAATAAAATCAGATTATCAGAAAATAAATCGCAATCACATCGGGTAACGGTCGGGGAACATATCAGAACAAAATCGTCTGAAACAGTGTAATAACATCGAAATATGATCGGACCATATCGGGATTATGATCGGTATCGTGTGAGTCAAGCTTAAGTTTGGAACCTGCTAATTTACCATTTTAGGACTTCTGTTAATGGATCAGAAAATATTATAACTCTAAACGTACAGTTTTTTTTTTTGGAATAGCCATGTTAGACTGTGAATTTGGATCTCTGTTAAAATCTCTTAAGCTAAATGCAAGAGCAATTTGAAATGCTCGGCTTGGAGGAGTCTGCAATCATGATAATCTTTAGAGGAATAGGCTCGGTGCTGGTTTTTCTCGAGCAGAGGCTTCACCAGATTTTATTCCTATTATTTCATGTAGGTATTCAAATAATAGTAATAATATTTTATCCTGGATAACACTGACACCAAAGTTTTGCACCTCTTTTTTGTGTTGAAATTACTATTGAAAAACTATTCAACATCCCCATTTATTTAAGCTCAAATTATGAATTATTAATGTTAATATAGTATTTATTATTATTATAGTTAATATTTGGTAAAGCTAATAAAAAGAAAAATAAACTCTAATATATCACTGGCAGGATTTTCATTTGGGAGGATGGGAGTCTGGAGATTCTCAATGTTACCAAATCAGATGAGGGGCAGTACACCTGCTTTGCTGAAAATGACAGAGGCAAAGCCAACAGCACTGGATCTCTCTCAGTCACTGGTAAGAGGCTGAAAATGTTTTGCATAATGCATTGCTTATTGGAGCTGGTTCATTTCAACGATTAATAATCATTCATGCAGATGGCACTGTGGTGTATTGGTTAGCACTTCCAGTCTCACAGTGGGAAAGTCCTGGTTTTAGTCCTGTGCCTGGTTTTGTGGAGTTTGCATGTCCTCCCTGTGCTCACCTTGGTTTCTTCTGGGCACTCTAAATGCACATTAGGCGAATTGGATATTTTTGATTATGTGGAGTATGTCTGGGTGTGAATGTGAGTGTGAATGGTTGTATGTCTCTGTTGCCCTGGAATAGTCTGGTAAGCTGTTCAGTGTGCCCCTCCTTCTCTCTGAGTTGGCTGGGATAGGCTCCAGCCTCCCTGCGACCCTAATAAAGGATAAAGCAGTTTTTGAAATGAAATAAAATGTTGAGAAGCATGCTGTGTGGGTAACACCCAGAACCATGATTGATCTCTAACTCTTCTCTGCCCTCTGCTGGTTGAAATGATTTATTACAGGAAGTAGAAATGCCAGCTGTTGATTGGTCTTGGCGCCTCCTTATTTATATTTAAACTCCAGATTTATGTATTATGAAGATTATAATTAAAACTTTTTGCTTTTTCTACTAATTTGCTGGAAATGTAAATCACTTCCTATTGTGTGTGTGTTTTTTTTTTTTAGATGCCACTAAGATCATGCTGGCTCCCTCAAATGCTGATGTGAGCGTAGGCGAAAATGCTAGGATGCAGTGTGCTGCATCACATGACTCGAGCCTCGACATCACCTTCATCTGGTTACTTAACGGCCATGCCATTGACTTTGACAAGGAGAAAGAGTACTACCAGCACACCACTGTAAGAGCACAAATCCAACAGATTCATGCCAGCATCGTCAGTGTGTTTCAGACATTTATGTTTGTTCTACACCAAGTTTTATTCAGTGTTTTCTGCATGTCTTTTTGTACTCTAATTTCTAAAAATTGTCTAGCAGGGGCACATTGCTGTTTATTGTTTAGAATTATTTTTAATGTAAATGGTGATTTGGTGTATAAAGGTGTCAACCAGGCTGCTGAGATGCATTAGTGGGTTTTAGAATGGACAGTAAAACCTAACCTGCCTATACTCATCTCCCATCTACATCTCTAGGAGAGAGAATTGGTTACAGTGGGCTAGTGATGGTAGCAGTGATGGTAGAACTAGTGATAGTGGGGCCTCCTTCTGAATTTAAGTCCTGAAAATTCTGGATTCTTTTTTTTTTACCATGCTATTTGCATGACGTTTCAATAAATATATTTTTCTCCCAGTGATACAGTATTCTAATAAGCTTAACTAACCCTGTACAGTTTTAATGGCAATGAAGTCATCTTTTTAATTATTTTATAATCTCTAGTGCTGTTGATATTGGCACTTTAATGAATTTTAAAGGTTTTTATTAAGGGTGGCAAGTGGTATAGTGGTTAACACATCCGTCTCATAGCAAGAAGGTCCTGGGTCCTCAGGTGTTTCTGTGTGGACTTTGCATATTCTTCCCGTGCTTATATGGGTTTTCTTTCAGGTACTCCAGTTTCCTTCCACAGTCCAAAGATTGCACATTAGGCTAACTGGCTGTTCTAAATTGCCCTGAGGTGTGGATGTGAGTGTGAATGGTTGTGTGTGTTTGTGTGTTGGCCCTGCGATGTTCTGGCAAGGTGCTCAAAGCGTACCCCGCCTTCGCCCAGTGTCGGCTGAGAGCTCCAGCCTCCCTGCACCCAAAAATGATTAAGCGGTTTAGCAAATGAATGAGAGTGAGTGTTTTTATTAACATGCAGTTCAGCAACTTTCCTGGAGATTAGTGTGTATCTATGTGGGGGAGTAATAGGTTAATTTGGCTTTTTTGCTGTTTTTTCTCTCTTTTAGTTACTGAGGTTTAAGTTATTTGTGATAATAGGCTGCAATAATGCAATTATCCCAGTGGAAGGTACTCTCATGGATAGTGTGTGTGTGTGTGTGTGTGTGCAGGATAGTCAAGCAGGTATGTCTAGCTGTGAGCTGCTGATTAAGAACACTCAGCTGAAGCACGCAGGCCTTTACACCTGCACAGCCCAGACACCTGTGGACAACGTCACCGTCTCTGCTGACCTGGTAGTGAGAGGTACTACATTTCTCACATGTACACACACACAGACACACACACCCTCTGCCTTGAAGGGGAAAGTAACAAGAGTCTTAGTGTTCTTTGCAGCTTTGGCTGCAACAGAAATGATTCAGTACTTGGACGCAGAATGAAACTAAAGCTCCGACTGACTTAAATATATTCAGGCACCAAGTCTCTTGCTTGTAACGAGAATACAGCGTCATGCTTTGCAGTTAGAGTTTAGACATTTGCATTGATGGCATTTAGTGCACAGGATTTTACAGACCAAATTCATTTCAGTTTTATGTGTATAGAGCTTTTTACAATTGACATTGTCGCAAAGCAGCTTTACACAGAAAAACAAATATGGTAAAGAATACATTTCTCCGTAAATGCTACACATCCCCAATGAGCAAGCCCGGTGGCGATGGTGGCAAAGAAAAACCCCCTCAGTCGACACGAGGAAGAAACCTTGAGAGGAACAAGACTAAAAAGTTAAACGCATCCTCATTTGGGTGAAACCAGATAAAAGTATAATCCATGTAGCAGAAACTTCACTAGAGTTTAACATGAAGTCTCGTTGGTTATTTTATAACTGTAACGGTAATTGTAGTCCTAAATCATTTCAGTAAAAGAGTTTATCACTGCCCTGCAATGATATGGTGAGCTGTCCAGTGTGTACTCTGCCCTCGCCCAGAGTCGACTGTGATGGGCCCCAGGATAGATGGATGGATTCAGTTTATATCACAAACAGTGAGCAGTCGTCTTCACAGTTTCTGATTGTATGTTTAGGTCCATATGGAAAATTATCAGCTAGAGCAAGGGGCTTTTAAAATGAGTACTAAAACCAATAGTAGCACATTAATACAGATCACAGGATACAGAGAGCAGATGGATCAGGATCATTGGTATCTCAGAAGTAGCATGTGTACCTCAGCAGAAACACACACACACACACACACACACACACACACACAGAGAGAGAGAGATTGTTAGGTATCCTCATAACAGTGTAATGGTTAAAGAGTTTATTAGTGCTGATTGGCAAAACATATCCTTATGCTTGTTCACAAAGTTAACCCTTTGATACCTACCATAGAATAATTCCGCTAGAACATATGTTAGTATATGTATATATACAAACTGGTTTCATTTATTTCTAGTATAAATAAATACATTAAATCCATACATTCATAACACCCCAATTGATAATTTATTGGTACCTAAATAGAAATATGCAGGTGGAAGTGCTGGTACACCTGTTGGTTTTATAGGGTTAAGACAAAAACCATGTTAGGAGGATTAGTATAGTATAAAAAAAAACAAAAACAAAAAACCCAGAACAGCTTTTTTTTTCAAATAAGAAATGATATTTTTGGTGTTTGGTCAAAAGTCGTCATTTGGAAACAGCCAGTGTTTCAGCGGCATGGAAAGCAGGGGATGTTTGTTGCACCACTTAGGTGCCAGAACATAGAAGAGACATGATGCAGTCTTCCTTATAGACAAAAGTACAAAGGTCTAGCAGCAATAGTTAGGTGTTAATAGACTAATTTTCTTTATACACTGGAATGAAAGGTTACAGCAGAAAGTAGTGTTTGCTTGTAAACTACTCTGTCACTTACTGCTGACATTGTGTCTACTATGGGATGCAGTAAAGTAAGAGGAATGCTCCCATCTGGGTTTAGTGGCTGGCTACAGTTCTGTAAGAGGAGGTGAATAATGAGGTGTAAATAAAATCAGTGTCAGCAGGGTGTGCTAGTTTGACTTGGACACCCCTGTAAGCCTGGAAACCCAAGACTACAGCTGCATAACACACACACACACACACACACACACACAAACACAAGTCGCTTGCTTTTGACTCAGGCCAGGTACAAACCAGAAATAGAGCCAGTTTTAAATGAAAAACATTCTTTTAGTGCTTTTGAGAAAATATTCTGGGGAAATAGCTTCAAAAAGTTTGAACCACATTAGCTAAGCTTGCTTAATTGGCCATTTTATCTGTTTGGGACAAATGGGATTACTTTCACTACATTGTCCATCACAGTGACACTAGTAAATCACAGGTATTTGAAAGCTCATGTATATAGAAGAGGGTACAGAGCACTTTTCTCAGAGTGTTTTGTGGTTTACTGTGATGTAGGAAGTTTAGCAGTTTGCAGTGGTGTCTTAGCCTTCATCCTACGCCGTTGATAGGTGTTGTATGAAAGGAAATTGCTGGCTGATGGGCGGGAATCAGCAGGTGACCAAAATGACCAAACAAAAAAGGGGGGATGATTCTACTTCAATAAAGAAAGCCTTGCTAAAGTTAACAGTCAGACAAGTTATTGAGGAGTCTACATTTTTTTGGCCCTGGGGAGGAATGAATGATGCAGTTTGATCCAGTCCATGCTCTTCTCTTTATTCTCTTGTGGGTATGAAATGGTTATACAGCCATTTGGTTTTGCCAGGCAGTAACTTTTCCTTAGATATTTCCAAGCTAGTGTGCCAGTGACTATAATGCTGGATCTGTTTGCAAGAAAAGCGTCACAGTGGATTTGCTGGAGATTTCAGAAAGGCAGTTCCCTGAGGTCCGCATCTAGTCCCCATTTCAAATTTCTCTTACAGTGTCATAATACTCAGAGCAGATTACCCTAGTACAGTGTGTGTTCATTTGCTGTGTGGTTTGGACGAATATAATGAAATGTATTATTGAAATCTTGTAGCAATGAGGAAGACGGATAAAACTGCACCATTTGTTTTACGGAGTAAGCAATTCAGTGGGGAGTAATGAATGCATCTCGTGAGTGCTGTTTGTTTACATTTGTTTAACCCAATGACTCAAGCTGTTGTGTTTCTTGGTGAGATGTTTAACAGTATAGCGTATTTTGATGCTACAATATACAGCTGATAACCTTGAAGTAACAAGAATTGTTTAAAGACATTTCTTTTAAGGTGTTAAAATACATGATTATCTGTTATTCATTTGATTTTATTACTATATGAGAGGAATAAATGCTCTTCAGAACTTTTTCATTAGCAAGAATAAAGAGTAAATTGTATTCTAAATGCTGTGTGCAATAATTAGGCCTTGGCCCTTCCAATAATCCCAACATATTCTGCTTTTTTGAGCGGCTGTAACTTTTTCATGACTGTTATAATCTGCTTTGAGAATGATTTCCAACGATGGCATTAACATACTTTTCCATTGTGTGATTTATTCAGTGAACATGTTGAAAAACGTAAAACAGAAAATATGGCTGACAGAAGTTTACAAATAATTTTTTTGTGTTTATTTAATTGCTTTAAAATCTGAAAGGCTGATGTACTGTTCCTATATAGGTGAGGAATAATATATTTAAGGTTTCCAGATCCTCATTGTACTTTTTTCTTTATTACATTTTGCATCTAAAAAGTAGAGGCACTGTTGAGAATTAGACATTTCCATTTCCTCCCCAATTTAGGACTATATTAACTTTAAGGTAAGGCACTTCATATAATGGGATATACTGTACTTATACCAAAAGCGCACATCCACCTCAGAGCAAGAAGGTCCTGGGCTGCGTAGTTTCGGTGTGGTGTTTACATGTTTTTCCCTTTAATTGCGTGGGTTTCCTCTGGGCACTCCGGTCCTCCCACATTTCATGTAAAGACATGGACATGCCTAATTTGCTCTTCCAGATTGCCCCTAGGTGTTAGTGAGAGTGTGAATGGTTGTGTGTGTGTTGCCCTGCGATGGTCTGGTGAGGTGTTCAGGGTGTAGCCTGCTTTCATCCAGGGTTGGCTGAGATAGGCTTCAGCCTCCTAATTAGGCAGTTGGGCAAATAAGTGACTAAGAGAGTACACTCAAAGCTTTTAACTAACAATAAAAATACAGAAGTAGCTTTAATGTGGTAAGCAGTTTCTGTCACTTGACTGTCAGGGCCTCCGGGAGCTCCAGGAGGAGTGCGTGTGGAGGATATTGGCACAAAGTCTGTGAAACTTCGCTGGAGTCATGGCACAGATAATCTCAGCCCCATATCCAAATATACCATCCAATACAGAGAGACCAGAACCCAGGAGGAATGGAAAGATGCTGTAACCTGTGAGTACTTCAACACTTTACAAATTGTGTGAGTGAGTGGACTGTATTCTTCTAACTTTCTGATTTTGTGATATATATTTAATTATAGGTGTCAGAGTATAGAAGTTATATTAAACTATGTTGTTAAATCCTGAAATATTAATATTTATTGGGTGATATACATATAAAAATATACCATGATAAGCATACACAGATGATAGTCACAAAAACAGGACTCGGTGTGTTTCATGTATAATAATAAGCTCTTAAAATGGGTAATTGTCTAAAAGTCTTGGCTGTATACTTTGCGTTACAGGTGTCAAACTCAAGGCCTGCGGGCCAAATCTGACCCGCCAGCTCATTATATGTGGCCCGCAAGAACTTTCAAATAATATGATTATCGTGCATTCTTTGCATTGACCATTACCATTAAACGTAATTCATCATCCTTCCACTAGGTGTTGGCAGCCTATTTCAAATAAACAGCTAGTCATTCATGACTCAAGAAAGATTGCATGCTAGCTTGTCGCTGTCAGAAAATACAAGTGGAAAAGAGGACAAATGCCTTAACTAATTTTTTCGCCATACAGATTTCATAGTTGCCCTTTTGGAATAGATGTTCATTGATTATTCGGCCCTCGATCACTTAGTGAATTTAGTGATGTTGCCCCCAGTGAAAATGAGTTTGACGCCCCTGCTCTAGTATATATATTGTATATGATACAACACTTATTACCCTAGTGTGAAGTCAGTACAGAGAAATTCCAATGTGAGGCTTTAATCTGTTGATCAAGTGATAGTGAAGTCAGTGCATCAAGGCTGAATTCTGAAATTCCTGTTCTGACTGAACTAGCAAGGTTAATAAGTTATTCATTATATGGCATTTGTGGACATTCTTGACTAGCCGGCTCAAGAACTCGATCACTTGTTGGATAAAATCTTCAAAGATGAGTGAAAACAAAATGATGGTAAGTACGAATCAGGCATTCTGACCAGCTAACAGTGCAGCATCCAGATGTCTCTGTGACGCTTCACCAATGTTTAATATCCTGAAAGATACCAAGTTTGCCTTTTCTCATAAAGTCCTTGAGGCTGAAAGAATGAATCTCATGACCCAAGGAAAAGGCATTCACCCAAACGCTGCTTGCTCCCTAACACAAGGAGAAGAAGACGGCTGATTAGAGAAGAAGCCGTTACAGATCAGTGAATTTGGCCACAATAATCTAGTCAGAAAGGCATTAATGTCACTTGAGTTCTTGTAATTGTTGTTTTTAAAAAATTATTGAAATTATTATTAAGAAATTTTTGATTAAGGAAAAACCTTCGGAACTTTTCTTGGCTGTCGCTCTTTTCGTCATTTGCAACAACAACAAAGTCGCTTTCTCTTTCTTCAAACTCTTCAGGATAGTAGAATAAACCCTCTTAATGTTTGTCATCACTTATGTTTAAAAGCCACCAGCAGAAAAGCTAATGTGATACTTTCTTCAAATAATGACCTGGGGGTGCGGAGGGGGGCATGAGAAAGACTGACTTTATCTAAAGTTTTTAGTTCGAGTTAAAGTTTGTTTTTTGTTCGAGTGCTGGATGAGAAAAAGGTTAGTGAGTGGTCTGTACTGAGAAATTTCGGACTGCTGTACAGCCATTCAGACTACGCTCACTGTGGTTGCTATATAATAAACCCGTATCACTTACGTTTAAGGTATATCATGAATAGTACAGTAATATACAGTAAAGTCTCATTAATATGCACATGCTGGGGGCCAATGCACCTCAACGCACATTAAGTGAGACCGTGTTTTAGCATTTTTGTTGATATTTTATATATTTTAGCTAATATGCGGATGTGAATTCGCTTGTGTGCGGGTGTGAATACTGCCAAGAATCAAAGCAGAATGCCATCATATTGCTTTAATATAGTCAATTTCAGTCAAAATATTGGTCAGTTTTAGTGAAAAATAATAAAAAATACACTTTTTGTTCATCCCTATACTACAAATTTGGGGTCCAAGGGGTGGGCGCATATTAAGCGGAAACACATTCAAAAAAAGGACACATTAATGAGATTCTACTGAACCAAGAATTGTGTTCTTTTTTTTTTATGTATGAAGCTCCTCGCAATGTAGAAGGAAACATGGATATGGTGACGGTAGATGATCTGGTTCCTTGGACTGATTATGAGTTTCGAGTCATCGCTACGAATACTCTAGGTACAGGAGAACCAAGTGAACCCTCGAGTGAAATCAGCACATTGGAAGCAGGTATGCATCTGAATTTCATCATGGTGTGTGAACTCTGAATTTACCTGGATTACCTGAAGTTTCAGGGAATTTTATTGTGTCTTTTCTCTTTATATAAATGTGCTCTAGATGCTCTAGTGCTCCTGGTAACATTGCTATATAAGATATAATTAGTTATTGATAATGTTATTTATTAATTCAACATTGGCTGAAATACGAACCTGACAATATTACTGTGGTTTGTCACTTGAGATGTGTGATTGTTTGTAGAGTGCAAGTTCTCACATTCCTCTCTTACTTTAGCTCCTGTGGTGGCACCTTCAGATGTAGGAGGAGGTGGGGGAGCAAGTAGAGAACTCACCATCACGTGGACGGTATTCATGGAAAATGTTTTTTTTTTTTTGTGAAAGTGATCACAAATTCTTTACTTTTAAAATCAATTTAACATTTGATTATAATTACTTCTTTAACCATGTATGTTTTTTCGTTATATGAAGTGTGGGATTTCTGTTCTGTCCTCAGCCTGTTCAACCACAGTACTACTATGGAAGAAACTTTGGCTACATTGTCTCATTCAAGCCTCATGATAGTGTTCACTGGCACAGAGTGACTATAGCTGACCCTCTAGCCAATCGCTATATCCACAAAGACCCGTCTATCTCTCCAGCCACAAAGTTTGATGTGAAAGTAAACGCCTTCAACAGTGTAGGACCGGGACCCTACAGCCTCACTGCTGTTATATACTCCTCTCAGGATCGTGAGTATCAGACGCAATTTTAATTAACCTCTTCTTGTATATATTAACTCACTCACTCACTCACCCATCCACTGTTTTGCTGAATCACTTACTCCTACTAGGATCGTGGGGAAAAAAACTCAAGGCAGGGCATGCAAGTCCAAACAGGAAGGTTATTCAAAATCAAATATATTCTTGGACTCTGTCATGGTAGTGTCCCTAGCAAGTCTGGTGCCCATCCCAGCTGACTCTGGGCAAAGGCAGGACGCATCCGGAATAGCTTACCAGACCATTGCAGGGCCAACACAGACACACAAACATTTACATTAACACCGAGGGCAAATAATAAGACAAATATGCATGTCTTTGGACTGTGGGAGGAAACCAGAACACCTGGAGGAAACCCACACAAGCATGAGAAGAACTTGCAAATTCCACACAGAAATGCCCTCACCGGGCACAGGGCTCGAACCCAGGACCTTTTTGTTGTGAGGCAGTAGTGCAAACGTCTTCTGCCTCCTATAATCTATATACGATAGTCACAGTTGTGCACCACTTCAGAGTCACTGCTTTTTTATGGCATTTTATCCTTTCCATTAAATCATGTGTTGAGAAGATACTTTTAATAGAGTTGGTCGAATAAGCATAGTAAGGTTTTACACAGTCTTGTGCAGTCAGTAACAGCTGCACTGCATGCTATCATTACAACGAAATGCAAAAATAATGTGTTAATTCATGTAAGTGTTGTTTAGAGTATAGTTTTTTTAATCAAAACTATCCCTGATAATAAAATTTGTAATAGAAATGTATATTAAATTAAAAAATTATGGAAAATATTACACTTAATAACCAAACTGTACATGTACATGGAATGCAGGAACAAAAAGTTTGCTGTTGTAATGACTGTGGGTGATTCAGTTATCTGTACAGCAGCTCAGCTGTACTTTCTTACGGGATGGAACAAATACCATGATTTTATCCTCCAGAACTACTGCATGGATGTACTTATTTTGACTGATGTGTATGTCTAATATGCTGTATATTCTTAGCACCCTCCGAGGCTCCCTCCATCATCGAGGTCAGGACCCTGTCAGCGACAGAGGCCATTGTGAGGTGGCGACCACTCATGCAGCAGACAGTTGAGGGCTATCAGGTTAGTCTGACAATGCTCCAGGCACAGCAGATGTACAGTGAGTGATGATTTGCCCTTTCCATAGCTTTAGTTGTGCGCATGTTATAATTAGTCTTTCTTTATGGCACGGTGGAATGAGTGGTATTACAGCAGGGAAACAATATTAGAATAATACAGTAACCGATCAATATGTGACAGGTGAAGTACTGGAGGAAATCTATGGAGACCGAGTCATCAGCACAGCGCATCTCCAGCAGAGAGAGCCAGATACGCCTGGACAACATGAAGCCTAACTCGCTTTATATTATGGAAATGCGTGCGTTTAATGGTGCAGGTTATGGACCAGTGAGCCAAAGACATGAGATCTACACAAAGAAAGCACGTAAGGATCATTCTTCTATTTAAGCACAAGGAAATCTCTTTGTTACAAATCAGAGACTAATATATTATAGAAATACTTTCATGGTTAGCACAGTCTCTGTCCCCGACTCTGGCTTTACATGGGCAACAAAAGCACCCAGAGAGCGCAAACCTCCACCAAGCCAAGCAATCCCCCATATGAACCAAAAACTAACCAAAAATCATCTGACAATGTTAAAGAATACTTTACCTACTGAAGAAAACTAAAATCCATTGAGTTTTTAAATGAGCAGTTTGTCAGTTACATTTTGGTGATGGATGGATGTTTTTAACACTATTACACTGTCTTACAATTAAAAATTTTGATCCTTTTGCTCCAGAATTTCTGGATGAAACTTTACTTTCTTAAAGCTATAGAGATCTTACTCTTGCACAAGTCTCATCCTGATTTGATGAAATTTTGCAGAGCTGTAAACTTCTGAACTTGCTAAAAGTTCAGAAGTTTAAATTTTATATATAATGCCCATTGGTAGAGTGAAGAATGATTTTTTAATTTTAATCATTTTTTGCATGGATTCTTACCAAAATTTAATAGGAACATTTGTGGGTGATCAATAATTTTGATATTACCCTGTACTGGGGGTATGGGCAACTTGATAAGACAAAGCTAAATTCTTCCCATAGACAAAGATCTCTGTTGGTGCAAATCGATAGCGTAACCATACTTATCGCCTCAACTATTAATAGGGAAATTCACAATTGCATCATTTGTGTTAAACAGATCATGTGTACTAAACAGATACAAATATACCCTCACTGCGCATAATAGTCGAAAGATGTGTACACCTCCACATTCAGGCAATGATCTAATCAGCTAATTTTTTCAGATCTAATGATTAACATAAAAGCATGTAAACCAGGTCCTGATGTTGACATCATATTGACTCACGACTGTCACTGCTCGCTCCTGCAGTTTGTAACATAAGCATGAAATTGACATTTTTATTCAGTTTATTTAGTAGTCTTTCCAGATCTTGTTTGTTGTGTCACCTGTTAGCGAAACTGGAGCGACACATAGGGATCGCCATGTATCGCGTTGTGTCAACGTTGTTCATGTTGTCTTCGTCGTCCTTCGTCACACTTACTTCTATTCATCAACTGTTGCTCAACCAGTCAACTTATTTCAACCAAACTTCATAGAATCTTATTTACTTCATACTATTATGCACCTCCTATTTCATTTTTAAATAAATACATTATGGGGCTTTCCTATAAAAAAACATGGACTTTGTCATTACTCCATGAGGGAGCTGACGTTGTTAATTTGCAAAATAGTCCTACATCTGTGAATGGATTTTTGTGAAACTTTTACAGAATCTTCATAACTTAATACTGTTACATTCATCCCATTTTATTAACTCTGCCATAAGGTTATATTTTCACCTGTGATTATTTGTTTGTCTCAGTGCACAAAAACTTAAAGAGCTATGCACAAATTTGTCAATCACTTGCCAAATCGCTTACCCTTAATAGGGTTGCAGGTGGGCTGGAAATTATCTCAGCTGACACTAGGCAAATGACATTGTACATTGGAACAACGTGAGCAGTTTGCCAGACATTGTGCAGGACACAACCATTCACACTCACACCTAAGAGCAATTTGGACGAGCCAGTGCATGTCTTTGCACTGTGGGAGGAAATCTGGGTGCCTGGAAGAAACCCACACAAGCATGGAGAGAACATGGAAACTCCACAAAAAAACACCCGAGCCCGGGACTCAAACCAAGTACCATCTTTCTGAGAGGCAGACATGCAAACCACTGTGCTACCTTGCTCAATTAAAGTCAGTAAGTGAAAATCCATTCTGGATTAATGTTCATTGGCTGCCCACTAGGGGGAGACATTTCATTATAATAATGATGCCAAGTTGCCACACCTGCAGACCTAGACAGATTTTTCTGTTTAATCAGTGCACTTGTGCCTAGCGCAGGTAACTGTCACTTTTAGAGTCCCCTTCTGGTATAACAAATAAATATTTTGTTTGGGATTCCCTTACCAAAACATACACTTTGTCATTACTTCACAATGGTCATGCCATTGTTCATCCGCAAATCCTCCTACATCTGTGAATTGATTTCTTTTTTACAAAATGTACAGAATGTATTGCAGTTGTGCAGCTCCTATTTTATTTTTGTGTAAAATCTTTTTTTTAACATGTAGATTTTACAATGTTAGTGGAAATAAGCAGTGCAGATATCACACGTCTTCTGTGAAACTTTTTTCTGACTTTGAGTCTGCTTCTCAGCTCCAAGCAGGCCACCAAAAATAATCGGCACAAGGTTGAATTCCAGCGGAACCTTAGTCAACGTTGCCTGGCAGCCTGTAGAGGCTTTAGCCAATGAGTCTACTGTGGAGACCTATAAGGTATTATCCATTTGACTGGGGTAGACTAGAATTATTTCACATTTTTATAGATAATTGTGGTCTGATGCTGTACCTAAATATATTTTTTCTGTTGTTGCTTGAAGGTTTTGTATAGACGGGAGGGTGAGAGCACTGGGTCATTGTATACTACAAACAAGCAGTCCATAGACCTGAAACTTTACAAAGATGGAGATTATGTGGTGGAAGTGAGAGCACAGAGTGAGGGAGGAGATGGAGCTGTAGCTCAAGTGCGCATTTCAGGTAAGATTTCCGTCAGAACACACCTGCATTGATGTATCACATGTGCTCAGTGTGCTAGCTCTTCACCTCTGATTGTAAGTTAATGTTATTTAGTCGTAGAATATGTTAACTCGCATTTGTTTATACAGTGCTAATTTTATCATCAAGTTAATAATGATAAAGAAAATCTGCATTAGTACTGATGACAAGTCAAATTGTGTGAATTACAAATGTGAAGGTCATGAGAAGATACTTCGTTAGACGGTAGAATGTTAGAGCATTTCAGTACCCAGCAAAAAAAGCAACGTGTAAGACACGTGTAAAACACGTGTAAAGTGGCGTGCCAAAAATACATATAAGACCTGTAAATTACATATGTTCAGCTAAAGAAATCATGTATAAAACATGTGCTCTGGCAATTTGAAAACACGTGTAGGAGACGTGTAAAACGTATAAAGTGGCATGTTAAAAACATGTAAGACACGTAAATTTTACATGTTTAGCAAAAAAGTTCACATGTAAAAAAAGTGTTCTGGCAAGTAAAAGACACGTGTATGAGTATAAAACGTGAAATGCGGCATGTCAAAAACACGTGTAAGACGTGTAAATTTCACGAGTTTGAAAAAAAATAACATGCAAAACAAAAAACGTGTTCTGGCAAGTAAAAAACGTGTAGGAGACACATGTAAATCACAAAGTGGTATGTCAAAAACACATGTAACACGTAAATTTTACATCTTCAGCAAAAAAATTCCACATGTAAAACAAAAAAACACGTGTTTTGACAAGTATAAAACACGTGCAGGGGACACGTGTAAAACATGTGCAAAGTGCCATGTCAAAACCACGTAATACATGTAAATTTCACATATTCAGTAATATGTATATGTAAAAAGTAATGTGTAGGAGGCACATGTACTCACATGTACACAAAGTGGCATGTCAAAAATGTGTATGACACGTGTAAATTTTGCATGTTCAGCAAAGAAATTTACGTATAAAACATGAAAACGTGTTCTGTCAAGTAAAAACATGCAGGAGACGTGTAAAACATGTGTGAAGTGTCTTGTCAAAAACAGGTGTAAGACTCGTGTAAAATCCAGTTCAGGGAAAATTCACGTGTAAAACACATGTTCTGACAAGTGAAAAATGTGTGGAAGACATGTAAAACACGTGTAAAGTGGCATGTTGAAAACACGTGTGAGACGTGTAAATTTCACATGTTAAGCAAAAATTTCATGTTTAGAACACAAAAAACATGTAGGAAAAACGTGTAAAACAAATGTAAAGTGGCATGTCAAAAACATTTAAGATAAATTCCACGTGTTCAGAAATTTCACGTATGAAAAAAACAAATAAAACACATGTTCTGGTTAGTAGAGTACACGTGAAGGCGACACGTGTAAAATGTGTAAAGTGGTGTGTCAAAGCATGTATGTTCAGAACACGTGTAAAACACGAATTACATGTGTAAAACTACACCTTCTGAATACACTGGTATTACACCAATATTACACTTGTGTTGTATCAATATAGTGTACTCCAGATGTGTTCCTATATATTTTCAAAACAACACAGACTCAATATATATTTAAACCTTTCATTTATAATGGTTTTCACAAAAATATTTCAACAAACATACATCAATAGTCAAATGTTTCACAGAAACAATTCTTACCTAAACATTTAAAATACTCTGTTATGGTACATACAACTTAAATTCAAACAGGTATGAGGTATGGACTTGACAGCAAATCCAGAAAACGGTTTATTACTTAATCACCCCACTAACTTTAAATTAAATTAGGATTAACTAACTCCTATCCTTATTCTCATACTTAAACACAGTCAGATAAAGGATTTTTTACAGACTATTAGAGGGTTGATGAAAACTCATATTCACCATGTTTGATAAAGATTCATGCATAATTTAAAAAATAATGGCCAAAAAGCGGTGTGCACCCTTAGGAAAAAATAACTTTAGTTTTATTCAATCTTAAGAAAAATTAGCTGTAATTCACAGAACTGGCTGTAATTAATGTCTTCATCACATTATGATTATAATCATCTGAAGTCTTGCTTTCCTCCTTCTGCAACCTTTTTTTTCCGCCCCCTTTAAGTGATCACTGGCAGCTCTAAGTACAGTTTCCTGCATATCTTGTATGTTTTTCCAATTGCACTTTACTGCCACTGTAAGAGAAATATCCTTTTACTACACTCAATGCATATATAAGAATAATCCCCGCCCCCCCCCAAAAAAAAAAAATAGAATTAAGTGATAAAATGAAAAATTCACAGGCTGATTTAAATTAACATTAAATGAACTGGAAACTTGCTTTATTAGCTTCAAGCATAATAAATATCATATTTGTTTCAGTCTGGTTGAATATATCTTAAAATCTCTTTATTCTGTATTCTTCCATTTTTAAACTTGGAAAAATATAAAATTGTTCCTTCGGGCCCCCTTTTCGTGGACATTGTATTTTTAACATTAAGGTGTTTCTCCTGGTTTTGTGTAAGACATTACACAGTGGTAGATCTTGGCCCTCCAGTGTTGAGAAGAATGCTACCTTTAAAAAAAAAATTTACTAGAAATTATACACAGCTGTAGTGGTCTATTTTGCTGAACATATACTCATAAATATTTACTTACATGCGTACAAAGCCAAAACATACATTATCAAGAAGAGTAGATACAGGAATGACACTGACAGGTTGTGACTTGACAAATTTCTAGAATCATATTATAACAGTCACCTTAAGGGGACAGTACTAATAAGAAGTGCTTAAGAGAGGATAAGGGTGGTGATTCATTATATATTGTAAATTATATTAAATCCGAACAAATGTTACCTCCTAACAAGTTCTTGTTTTTTTAAAATGTATAAAAGGATATACATAATTTTTTACATACCACCATCCTCCTGAAGATGAATCCTCTAGCTTGCCACAGAATTCAACAAGTTCTGCATCAGATGATAGTGGCTGGGGAAGGACATCACAAACTTCCCTCCGCTCCTCGGGGGGTCAGACTAGAACACTGCAGCTTTGGGGGAACTTTAGGAAGTGGCGGACAAGCTGCTGTCACATGTGCTGCAGCAGCTGTCTGAATAACTGTTTTGCCTGGAAAATGATTTCATGATTGTTTTATAAAATGTGGCTCACAGGAAAAACTGATAGAATTCAAAATCTGTGTTACTTTGCTTTTCAAATATTTTATTATTTTATTATTATATTTATATATTGAAAACATAGAAAATGCAGGTATTTAACATCACAGTGTGGTATAGCTGGCCAAGGACAATGACTTAAAATGATGTTACCATTGCCACAAATTTGTCCTAGTCATTTTTTTAACCTTTATATTAATTGAACATTTTGATTCATTTCTAAATCTTTTGTTTAAAAAAATCATTATTGGATGTACTAGAAGTGTAGAATCGATGAATGCTTCCTCATAGAAGGCAGTGGTACTGTGAAAAACCTCACAGAGTGCTGTCTGGGTACCATGTTTTACTTTATGTACGAGACAATAATTCCTTAAAGGAAGCTTGTAACAGTTGTCAGGTTTGGTGAAAGGAACTTTTTTCAATTGCTCATTGTGGCTCCAGTTTTACTAAACAGACTTAAATACAAAAGTAAACTTAAATAAATCAGGATTTCTTAAATAAACCAAGCATGGAGTTAGAATTTAGGGAATAACGTTCAGTGTTTATAAATGTCAGTTTAGTACTGTATACATTCCATAAAATATGTATATTGCTGTTTCCAATTTCCTACCTACCTTTTTGGCAATAAGACTTAGTGTTTTGGGTATTTTATAGGAAAACACCTGAATAATTTCTAGAGATATTAAATTTAATAAGGCCAAATAAAAATAATAGTTTATATTTGATTTTTCTTCCAAAAAATGTTAAGTAAGCAGGAGGGGGGGGGGGGGGGGGGGGGTATGCGCCAAATATAGGCCAACTTCGGGAAAGAATAAAATTAACTTCTTATTTTAATTTACATTTTTGACTAAATAAATTGCTTATCCTTATTCTTAAAATAATATTCTTTACAAGTTGTATAGCTTGGTTAAAAATAACAGATGGCATCAGACTGTGTAAGCAACACTTTTTAAATCAGGGAAGTTCAACAAGATGGTCAACTTTGGTTTTCACTTTACCCTCATGGTGGCACCACATTCTCTGGTGTTCTGAACAGGTTATTTACATGTTTTTCACGTTAAATATCCATGTGTAAATTTCATGTGTTTTTCACGTTAAATTTACATGGAATAGTTCATGTGTAAAAACACACCTACTCTACATGTGTTTTACATGTGTCCTACACGTGTACTATTTGCTGGGTATTTACCTGCCTCCTCTCGCACTCTCTCTCATGTGACTATTTCAACTTGGATCGTGTCCATGCTGCAGTTTATGTACTTGATGCTGTTTACGTAGTGATTTATCGGTGTCATGCACCTTTGGGTCTGAAAAGCTGCAGCAAAGATGAGAGGAAGATATCAGGAAGTGAGAAAGAGAACCCTGTAATGATGGATGACCGTCACCTTAAGTGCATTTCCCCCCTCTTATAATATTAAACTCAGAGCCATAACTGCTGAAAGGCACTTTTCTGTGTAAGATATCAGCTGCTGCAGTTTGTTTAAAGAAGCTGTGTTCTTTATAGCTAGTGTCTCACAGAGAGCCAAATGCTAACAAATGTAGTAACTTAACAGTTTGCTGACAGTTTTAAGGGCTGCAAACAGTTTTTCTTCATTAATTCATTCATTTTCTAAGCCACTTAATTCTAATTAGGGTTGCTGGGAGGCTGGTGCCCATCTCAGCCGACTCTTGGTGAAGGCGAGGTACACCTTGAACAGCTTGCCAGACCATCGCTGGGCCAGCACACATAAACAACAATTTACTATCACACCTAGGTGCAAGTTGGAACAGCCAGTTAGCCTAATGTGAATGTCTCTGGACTGTGGGAGGAAACCAGAGTACTTAGAGAAAAACCCACCACAGCACCATGAAAACACCACACAGAAACGCCCTTGCCGAGCCTGGTACTAGAACCCGGGACCCTCCTGCTGTGAGACGAATATGATAACCACTACACCGCAGTTCGAACAAATATGGCCGTATAATTTTGTGTGCATACATTTGATTAAGGCATGAAAATCTCACTTCAGCCATATAACCAAAGTTGGAAACCCTGCATTACCTGCATACTAGCCCATAATGAGATTACACAGTTACATGCCTTTATATTTAAATATACCGGTGCCCCACACCACCCTTGGCAAGATGCCACTATATTGCTCTGCCATCTCTGTCTGATAACTTCTGTCTGTGTTTTTTGTGTGTAGCTGGAGGGGTCTTATCAGCTCCATCCTTGAGCCTTGGTGTCGTGCTGCTGGTGGCATTGCTCAGCCTGGCTATCTGAATGTAGCACCGTCTCTCCTCTGCCTTCACTCGCAGCAGTGAAGAGGACTCTTAACTGGATGCCGCCTTATAGGACTCTTATTCTACAAATTCCTACGCTCAACTATGAATACTCCCAACCTGGACTGGGCTATGTTGGATGAAAAGACAATACAGAAACCTTGAAAGGATATGGATTGTCTTATTCAGTTTCGACGTAAACATGAAGCAGCGTCAAAAGAGTTCTCTCTTGTTCAGTATGCCTTATATCTCTTATCCTGCTCGTGGCTGCTTGTGGGTAGAGTGCCATCTGTATTTCACAATTTACAGCACAAAACTTTTAAAAGGCTGTTTCAGCATTCATTTGAATTTAATTGGCGGTTCATTCTCAAGCACCAACGTTCCTTTCAATTGAATCATTCATAATTTTGTTTCTGCAGTGTGCTCTGTACCCGCAAGTGACATATGATGAGAGATAGGCTTAAGAGTTTCTGATAGTTAGCTTAGTTTATAAATCAGTGGAAATCTCATTTTTCATTTTTGAGCTAATGCTTATTGATGGATACAGTCAAAGCAAACTCCCTCGCTACTCCGACTTCATACAAACTAACCAAGATTACACAGAATAGAAAATATAGCAATTTATGTCAAGCAAGTATATGTATATGCAATAATTTATGAGCTATCAATTTCTTAATATATTTCAATATTTCTTCAGTCATATTAACATATCATTAATAGAAAGATTATTTTACTTTAAATATATGCCTTTAAAGCCCTTAAATGAAAGAAAACAAACATTGAGAAGTAAGAGAGATGTGTGCTTATATCCTCTATGGACTGAATAAGGATCATCTGGAGTTTAATAAATGTAAATATATATCTTAGTTTCTGAAATTCTGTACTGAGTAATTGTTTGTATGTGAACTGTAAGTGTAGGTTACATATCCAAACCATGGTTTTCAACCCAATCCAGATGAATATGTTTGAGTGTGTGTACATGTGCTTGTGAGTAAACTGTGGCATGAAAACCCACTGTGTCACATCACAAGCCAGAGTCTTACAGCACCTCTGGGTAGAGGTGATAATTCGGAGAAACATTATCTGATTATCACTTATAGTTTAACAAACTCTGTCGCTTCATTAGTGCTTCAAGCAAAAAGCTCTGCATCTCATGGAAAACTTTTTGTTTTGACTGTATCTTTGAATTCATTTAAAAAAGAACTAGAGAGTTTAAAGTTTTTAAAATTTTAAAATTTTAGATTTGTTTTTTGGTCTTTTTTGGTGTGTTATATTCCAGGGAACAGTTTTACGGCCTGGGACAAGGTGCAGACTGGCTACCAAGGTTAACTTTTTAGAAAAACAGCATTCCATTCTGAAGTGAATAATTTCTGAGTAAATAAGTGAGGTTGCAGAAGCATTTCATTCATGCACAAATGTTTTCATTGTGGTATTTGATTAAGTCATATCACCCGCTGACTCTGTAAGGCTTTGGGCGGATGTAAAACTCTGGTCTGAGGGTGTAGAGAAAAAATCGGGAGGCAGGCAGAATTTTAGCTCAGCTCTGGACTTTTCTTAATTCAGTCTGTAAAGAGCTCCTAAAATTCAAACAGATTATTTTGTTGCATGCACAGATTACTTTAGGTTACATGTAGGTTACATTATGTCACAAACTATAATTTCTCAAACAGGGTCTCTCTCTTTCTCGCTGCGTCCAACCCCCCATCTCATCCATTACCTTTCTTCTGCTGACTTGCTTCCTCCCTGTTCATAGCAGATCACGTCTTGCTGTCATAAGTAACAAACACTTTATTGCTAAATACATTTGTAACCCATTGTCTTTTCACATATAACCCATTACAGATATACTGACCTATCCAGCATAACTGAATCATATTTATTATTAATCAGTGTTAAGAATTATTACTTATTTGCACTTGATATTTCCTTCAACTATAATTGCAATTTATTTAAAGCAACCTCCAAGATTATTTTCTGAGAAGATATATATAT
>JAQMYF010000007.1:9038304-9053281 GCA_030014195.1 Neosilurus mollespiculum
TTCATGACAAGCCTGGATGGAATTATGGTGTTGAAAGCAGAGCTGTAGTCAATAAACAGCATCTGCACATAAGTGTTTTTATGGTCCAGGTGTGAAAGAGCAGTGTGCAGTCCAAATTGTATGAAAGAGTGAGGGGGGAACTATTCAGAGGCCCTACCAAGAGCCCTGTGGCAACATTGAGGCAGTTGCAGAAATGTTTAGCAAAGACTGGTCACTGTGTGTTACAATGTAACAACAACATCACAAGTTTTCCACAATTGTGGCTTGTATGGGAGGGTTGCTAGCAAAAAGCCATTTTTTGACTGGGCTTTGCCAAATCGTACCTTAACAGTTCTGATGCCAAATGGAAAAAAGTTAGATGAGACTATTTAGCAGCAACACCACTATAGTTGGAAAAAATCCAAAAAAGTTTACCATCCAATGAACACCCTACCTACATTGTAGCATTGAGATGGTAGCATCCTGTTGTTTGGGTGTTTCACTGCAGCAGGGACTAGGGCACTTTTCAAGATGGAAGGAAAAATAGATGGGGCAAAATATTGTCAAATTCTTGAGGAACACCTGCTGCTCTCTGACAGAAAATTATCAACATGTAGAAGGTATACCTTCCAAAATGACAGTGAAGTTAACCACACAGTGGTTAATGCAAAGAAAGGTGAGGGCGTGGCCATCTCAGAGCCCAGATTTAAAGAGATTTTTGGTTTGAGTCCTTGGGTTGGCGAGGCCGTTTCTGTGTGGTGTATGAATGTTCTCCCCGTGCTTGCTGGGTTTCCTCCAGGTATTTCAGTTTCCTCCCTAGAGGACATAGAGAAGACATACAGATTAGGCTAATTGGCTCTTCCAAATTGCCTGATGTTGGCTGAGATAGGCTCGAGTCTCCCCGTGACCCTGATAGTATTAAGTGATTCAGCAAATGAGCGAGTGAGTGAGATCTGCAAAGAAGAGTAGGCAAATTCTGCACAATCTAGACATGCAAAGTTAGTACAGAATTATTTCAACAGACTCATGGCAGTAATCAAAGCAAAATGTGGTGCCACATAGATTTACAAAACATTCGCTACATGATTTCCATTTCATTAGAAACACACAGAGTTGTCTTTCCCACTCATTGTGAACACATCTGTTATTAAGCATGTCATTGTACTTTGAATACATTCCTTTAAATCATCTTTGCTCAGGCCATAAAATGATTTCAATACATTATTCTTTTCTCAAAGGCATTCTTAAAGGCTATCTGAAAAACGTACATACAAATTTTATATACTGTCCGGATCTAAAATTTTTAGTTAGATGTCTACATGAAAGCAGTGGTCCTTATATAGGAAAATTAGTTTTTGTTATGTGCTGTTAGCAAACTAGATGAGAAAAATCCTGCATGCTTCAGAAATGACTTGTTTGTTTTGCTTTTAGGTGGTATGCATAATGGTTTGAATTTTTTTTCTTTTTGCTAATTAACTGCTGCTAATTAACAGCGAGTATGCTGATTACAATCTGCTTGTTATCACACACAAACATTCTTGCAGCCACACATGCATTACGTCTGCATTTACACATCATTAGCAATGCTGGTCTCAGTTTCATCATTAGTCATATCACGCACATAGCACATAGCTAATACCTAACTTTAGTGAAGATTTATTGATATGGATAAACAACCCAGTGGAGAAGGAGAAGTCATTTTCACTGTAATCCACAACATTCAGCAAAAAAAAATATAAATAAATAAATACATATTAAAAGAAGAAATTGAGCTGGAACATCCAGTAATGCTTTGAATTGACTGACTGCCACATAGGAAACCAAATGTCAAAAATTATTCAAAGGAAAAGTGTATTAAAGCAATGTAGTTTTTTAGCAGTAGAAGAAATTATGTGTCAGTGTGGAAAAAATTAACTCATAAGCATTACTGGAAAATGTGGCCATTTATAATATATGTTATAAATGTAATGTAACTTTACACAGAAAAAAAATCATCATGGGTTCGAATCCCTGTTGGACCCCCACCGTGCTAAGACCCCTGGGCAAGGTCTAAACCACAAGTGTGCCTCTGTCCACCCAGCAGTATATATGGGTACCAGTAAAAATACTGGGAAGGTAACCTGCGATGGACCAGCATCCAATCCAGGAGGAGTTAAACTCCTAGTCGCTTCACGCTACAGAAACCGAGGAGAAGCATGGGCCTGATGAGCCACTAGGTTCGGGTGTAAAAGCCCCATATGCATATTTATATAAAGGTTGTTTTCTGTCTTTAATGAGGATAGAAGAAATGTGTACTGATGTTGGCCTACCAGCAGGTGGGGATATTTATCTATACTTTGTAAACTTAGTTGAGCTTTATCATGTTGTCTTCTTCTATTTTAACCCACTAGAACACACTATTTTTAGGAAAATGTTTTTAATTCCTATATAATTTTAAAGCTGAAGACATATTCAAACAAGGCTTGCATACCGGACAAAAGGGGGGAACAGTGTTAATTGCAGGTTGACAGGTTCTGATACACTTTAGCAGGTGGTTGGTTTTCTTCACACTTCATCACAGCATGCATATACCTTCAAGCACATCCTGAAAGGTGAAGTGCCGTTATTTCTCTACTGTGCAATGCTGTAGGTGAGAGAGTATATTTCAGTATGTGTGATAACCTCACCCTAATTGTATATGGAGGGAATAAAACAAGACAGGGCATAATCAATGACAGGGTGGCGTCGTGTCACTCTTTTTATCTATTTAATATTCCTTTGTTCAGTAAATTCTGTGAAAAGTCTGTGAAACAATTTAATTATATTATTTGCCTGCGATGGACTGGCAAGCTTTTCAGGGTGTGCCCTTCATTTGGCCAGAGTCAGCTGAGATGGGCTCCAACCTCCCATGATGCTAGTAGGATTAAGTTGTTCAGCTAATTAATAAATAATTATATTATACCCTGCCCAGCCACAAAAAAAAAAAAAGAAAAATTCCACACTAATATTTTAAAGAAGTGTATTTAGCCTTGATCATAGGATGTAATCTCCATGTCATTGTTGCTCCAGTTGGTCAGGTTGAGGCTCAGCAACCTTAATGTGGCAATAAAATGAAGTCAGCTGATGACCTGAATGTTCTGTGAAAGGTTATCACATCAGTGGACTTTTTCTTCCCTGATGACACGGATATGAAATGGGGACTCAAATAATGAAAGAGTGGTTCAGGAAGCAGGAGGAATAATTTTCACATATGTATTGGCACCCCAGAGTCTGAGAGTCAGAGCTTAACCCGACTGACCTTAACCCGACTGAAAGTTTTTGGGATGTGCTGAAGAAGATTTTACAGAGTGGTTAAATTTTCCCTCAATTCAAGATGTTCGTGAAAAATTAATCCAACACTGGATGGAAATAAAAGTTATGTTGCTTAAGTTTGTTGAAACAATGGCATGACGATTACATGATGTCAGCAAGGCTAAAGGCAGAACAACAACATATTCATGTTAACACTTACTACAACACTTATAAAGTATTGACACTGGAGACTCCATCCAGAGATTCATTATGTGAACCACTTTATACTTTATTAGGGTCCCAGAAAGACTGCAGCCCATCCCTCTGGGCGAAGGTGGGGTACACCTTTAATAGCTGGCCAATCCAAATACACGTTTTACTTTTATTATGATTATGATGATTATTATTATTACTTATTGTATTATTATTTATTATTGTTGTTGTTTTTCGGTTTATTTTTATACTAATATTTTAGACTGTTTATTTATTTTCCTCCTTTCACCATATAAATCCTTGTGTTAGTTGGTACTACCAAAACAATAAAGTAGTAGAACAAGCATATACACTGATCAGCCATAACAATAAAACCACTTGACTAATATTGTATAGGTCCTCCTTGTGCCTCCAAAACAGCTCTGACAAGTCGAATCATGGTCTTTACGAGACCTCTTCAGATGTTCTTTTATATCTGGCACCATGACATTTGAAGTAGATCCTTTAAGTCCTGTCAATTATGAGGTGGGTCATCCAAGGATCTAACCTGTTTGTCCAGCACATCCCACAGATGTTCAATCAGATTGAGATCTGGGGAATTTGGAAGCCACAAGAACACCATAAGGTATCTTGCTATGTTTCTCAAACCGTTCTTAAAGTCCTTTTATAGTGTGGCAGGGCATATTATCCTGTAAAAGAAGTCACTCCTATCTGGGATGAATATAGAGAGGGACTGGTAACCTCAATAAAATCTCACTCACATCTCTAAATCACATTCAATGACAAGACACAGCTAGATTTTAAGCAGCAGGGAGCATTCACTAAATTCATGCTGGGATTTCAGGAGAATATTTCTTTTTTCTGCAAGTAATCACAGCCGTACGCCATAAAAGATAAGTGGGAGGCCAATATGGTGGTGTGTTGTCAAGTAGCCCGTTGTACCAAAGTTTTAACTGTGGGATGAAATAGCTAGGCTGAATAGATGTACTGGAGTGGCATGGTGGTGTAGTGATTAGCATGTCCACCTCACAGGACGCTTGGACGTTTCTGTTTGGAGTTTGCATGTTCTCCCCGTGCTTACGTGGGTTTCCTCCGGGCACTCCGCTTTCCTCCCACAGTCCAAAGACATGTACAGTAGGCTAATTGGCAGTTTCAAATAGTTGGGGTTGTGTTTCATTTTGCAGTGAAACAGTATATTATCTTTATATCGGTCCCAGTTTTGACAAATGAAATAATGTGAAATCAAAGCTGCAACTTCTATAACAAAGTCTAGCGTGATATCGAGAGCCAATGTTGGCCATCTCCGAAATGTACTAATATATTAAGGTTTCTAATCCCTCTCTGTATTAATCCCAGCTCCTATTATGGATTACTGTTGCCATAAAGGGGTCGCATGGTCTGCAATAATGTTTAGGTAGGTGGTACATGGCCAAGTAACATCCACATGAATGCCAGGACCCAAGTTCTCCCAGCAGAGCCTTGTCCAGAGCATTACACTGCTTCTGCCTGCTTGATTTCTTCCAACAGCGCATCCTGGTACCATTTCTTCCCCATATAAGTGACACTCCTCCACATGATGTAAAAAAAACAAACAAACATGGTTCGTACCAATTTGTTCTGCAGTAATTCTTTCTTGGGATCAAACCAGATAGGCTAGACTTCACTTCCCACTCGCATGTAAGCTTTGGGCACATAGAGCTGTACCGAATAGAGGCGACATGCGCATGTTTCACCACTGGCCAATAAGTGCAAAGATGAGTGCCATATTGTCACAGACAACTCGACAACATGCATAATATAAATTAACATGAATATCCACAACAAACTTGCTGACCAAACCTGCCTCCCTTGTTTCTTTCAGCTGGTCCACTCATCTCCCTGATTTTTTTAAACCGCTTAATCCTTCTAGGGTTGCGAGGAGGCCAGTGCCTATCCCAGCTGACACTCGCCAAATCATTGCAGGGCCAACACACACAAACACACTCACAACTATTTGGACAGCCAGTTAGCCTAATGTGCATGTCTTTGGACTGTGGGAGGAAACCACGGAGGAAACCCACAAAAGCACAGGGGGAACATGCAAACCCCACAGAGAAATGCTCGAGAATTGAACCCAGGAGCCATTTGTTGCAAGTTAAAAATCAGCTATGTACCACTCAACATTCCTAACACTATGTACAATTCAAAACAGACCCACAGTTGACCTTTAGTGTGATTAGACTGACTCAAAGATTTAAATCTTACACAATATCAAGATGCAAAATGTCAAATATAGATATATATAGGATAAAAAAAACATTCTCCATACTTGGAAAACAGATGGATATTTAAAAAAAATTAATTAGTATAATAAGTTCCATTACAGGGCGGCACTGTGGTGCAGTGGTTAGTACATCCACCTTAAAGCAAGAAGGCCTGGGTTTGATTCCTGGGCTTGGGCGTTTCTTTGTGGAATTTGCATGTTCTCCCCATGCTTGCATAGGTTTCCTTCGGGTACGCCAGTTTCCTCCCACAGTCCAAACATGCACAGTAGGCTAATTGGCTGTTCCAAATTGCCCCAAGTGTGAGTGTGAATGGTTGTGCGAGTGTGTGTGTGTGTGTGTGTGTGTGTGTGTGTGTGTGTGTTGGCCCTGCAATGGTCTGGCATGTTATCCAGGGTGTATCCTGCCCTCGCCCAGAGTTGGCTGAGATGTCCTTTTTGTGACCCTAATTAGGATTAAGCAGCTTAGAAAATGAATGAATAATGTATGAGTTCTATCACATTACAGTGCATTATGTTGAATAGTTTCTGTTATTCTTTCTTTGACCTAAAACTGTCATATTCTTCGAAAGCCAAGCTTATGATCCTAATCAACATAATAGATAATAATATCTTAAAAAGAACAGTCTTACAATATTTATTAAAATTATGATGTTAACTAGTCTGAATTTGATGCCCTTGCTGCAAACACTGATGGTAAATATGCTACAGTGAGAAATTCAAACAATTATTACTCACTTCCCATTCTGCACCCATAATGCATTGGGCCAATTTCGTGGTTTCTGTTGCACTTTATGTTTTAATCTGAGAGGGTTGAAAGCCCCCTACAGAACCTGTTCTCTAGGACGAACATCCATTCAGACTCCCATTTAGGGGCAATTTGGAATAGCCAATCAGCCTAATGTGTATATCTTTGGGAGGAAACTTATGAAAGCACAGGGAGGACATGCAAACTCTACCTCGCTGATTGAAGCTTGCTTTGAGGTGAGAGTGCTAACCACTGAGCTACCATGCCCCCCAAGCAATTATTATACTTGAGTGTATATGTATTATCCTGTATTTGCACTGAATGTTAGGAAGGTGTTAATGCTTGGAAGGTGATGAGTTTGACATTATCATATACAATACAGCCTCAGGTATCTTAATTAAAATTATCATTACACTTGGTGTTTTTCTCACCTGAACTCACACACACACACACACACACACACACACACACACACACACACACACCACACACACACACACACCACACACATGCATGTGCTTTCCTGTCTCATGGCAGGCCCGATAAAATGTATAAGAAAGTGGTTATGAAGTGATGCTTTCCCACTAATAACCAGCATGTTGCAGAGATATCACAGCTCATGCCAATGTGTCACAGTCTTAACTGAAGCAAAATGGAGGGTGCTCTTCATGCCCAATTTATGCCAAGTATTGAAGCAATGCTTTCACTTTACCCAGTGACAGTGTTTGCCATTTTTTTTACAGGATGGTGAATGCTCCTTAATGGCCATTGTTCCATCGCAATGCTTTGACAATTACTAGGCATCCTAATAAATCCCTTTATATCCAGAACGATATCAAGGAATAAACAGTGGGCTTCAACAGAACCGACACGTTAATCTTTTCTTAATGGAAGTAAACATTTGGTCCTCAGGGGTAACTACTTTGACAATCAGTATTTTTTTAGGCTGCTGGTGTACATGTTATCCCTGTTTTACTCATCTAGTTGAAACCACCACTAATTGTGAGAATCTCTTTTGTTGTCTCCCACCCCCCCCAGTTCCATCATCAGGGGCACTGGCTTAGTTGCTAAGAAGACCGTGATGATTTAATGCTATGCTAGTGTCCTCCACCTGTTCAGACTCTAAGCCTGCAGGGAATAGGAGTGAGCTGGCCAGTCTGTTGCTCTTTTGATGGATGGGCGCTGTCTCAGACAATTTCTACCTACCTCAGACATTTATATTCTTATAAATAGGGGATTTGTTGGCACTTATAGGAAACTGTAGGAGAAAAAAATAGGAAATTCTACTTTAGTTTTGTACTCATGACATTCTATACATCATCTAACTTTTGATTCAAAAGGTACCAAACTGGATGGCACAGTGATGTAGAGGTCCACCTTACAGCAAAAAGGTCCTGGGTTCGATTCCCAAGCTTGGGTGTTTCTGTGTGGACCTTGTATGTTCTTCCCAAACTAACATGGGGTATTCTCCTCCCGCAGTCAAAAGACATGCATATTAGGCTAATAGGCTGTTCCAAATTGCCCACTGGTATGGATGTGAATGTGAGTAAGAATGGTTGTTTGTATATTGACCTGCGATGGTCTGGTGAGCTGTTCAGGGTGTACTCTGCCTTTGTCCAGTGTCAGCTGAGCTGTACAAAGCCTCCCTGTGACCCTAGTAGAGGATTAAGCAGTTCAGCAAATGAGTGAGTGACAGAGGTAGCAAACTAATATTTAACAATGCTACTGAATTTGCAATGATCTTTATGGTACATCATAATATGATGTTTTCAAGGCATCATGTAGATATTTGATAATGTCATTGAATGTGTACAATATGATGTGTTACAGTACAATTCAACTGTTATTTTTTTTAAAAATCATAAGCCAAATATTTGATGATATAACAAAAACTGTTCTAATAGATTTGACATCATGAACTTGTTTTATCACTCTAAATTATCAGATTATTACATCTTTTATTTTCATGTGTACATTTCTATGTTTAGAAGTGCACTGCTTTCTATCTATCTATCTATCTATCTATCTATCTATCTATCTATCTATCTATCTATCTATCTATCTATCTATCCATTCTATGCTACTATAACACTCATGGTTGGCAGCCCCTTATGATGAAATTTGACATTTTGCACTAAATATAATAGCCTTGCACAGATCTCAGAGTGAAAAGTAAAAAGGTGCACATAAAAGTTAAGTCATATCTCTATCCAACAACTTAATCAAAGCCAAATATTTAATGTGCGTGAAAATCACACAGTAGATAGCGTTTCTTTATTTAAAAAATAGATAAATTATATGTGTGTGTGTGTGTGTGTGTGTGTGTGTGTGTGTGTGAGTGTGTATGTATATATACATTGATGTCCCGGCGAGCTGTCCAGGGTGTACCCTGCCCTCGCCCAGAGTCGGCTGAGACGGGCGCCAGCCTCCTTGCGAGCTTAATTAGGCTTAAGCAGCTTACAAAATGAATGAATGAATATTCTCTGGATTTGTGGCCCTGACTTCATTTAATTTCCCCGAAACAGACCCGAGCCCATTTAGTAGTAACAAGGGGTAATTATCCATCTTTATACATAAAACACAAATTAAACTGATTGTTCTGACACATTGGTGATGATTGACTACATTAATCTTTTAGAGTTTTTATGCGCTGAATGTTTCTGATCTGTACCAGTAGAGAACAACTCTGTTCAGTGGCCTTAAGCTAAACCATGGAGGAGTGAGTGGGTGAGAAAACACAAAAGAACATCTACGCTTCTTCTTTTGGTTTTCTTATTTTCTTCTGTTGTTTTATTTTCCCTAGTTTCTGGCATTACTTACCCTCTCAGTGTCCATCAGCTGGACTCATCTCGATTTATTCCGGTTGCTTTAAATATTTCTGGGTTTCTGCTGAACCTGGTTGCAGAAACACACATAACACTTTATGATGAACCTGCTGTTTTATTGAAGTTGGGCCAAAACATGTGAATGTTCATTTGTTCTTTTTTTCAGTAGAGGCTTTAAATAATTCATATTCGAGGCACAGGAGGTCTGGTGGGAGGAGGTGTTGGATGGTAGAGCGTTGTCCTTTATGTTCTGTGGGTGACAGCAAAAGTGGTAAGGATGGGCTCAACTGTGCAAAGCTGGCAAGGTGGTGTGTGTGTGTGTGTGTGTTAGAAAAAGAAAGAAAGGAAAAGGGAGGGAGAGAGAAAGAAAGTAAGAGAGATTTAATCTGTTTTTTTGAGGAGAGAAGTACCTCTGGGACTACTATGAGACAGGTGATGGGAGGAGCAGTACAGCGCTCCACAGGTAGCCGTCTGGCAGATGAATGTTGGAGTGTGTGCATGTGTGCCTCTGTGTCTGTATCTCTGTGTATTTGAAACAGATACAGCCTTGTCTTCAGCATGCTGTCATACCAATCCTCCACATGTAAAGGATTTTTCCCCCCCTGATTCCTTGCAGCTCCATGCAGATTTGTCCCAGCATGTGATGGTCTATTATAGCTATGTTTACAGTGCCCTAGTCAGATGTACAGTACAGTGTAGTGTGACAATCATATCTGTTTTACGGGTATGAATTAAAGACTTTGAGCACACACCCACCACTCAGTCTGTACAAATCTTATGGCAGCACCATACCATTGAGGTTAAGTCCATACTGAATAATTAAAGAGTACTGAAACCTCAGTGTAACACCTGCATCCTTCTTGCCACTCTGGAAAATTGACCACAGGGGTCCAAAGCTCTCGCCGGCCAGGAATGTGTATTTTAAAGTATCATCATCATCATAATCATCATCATCATCTTCCGCTTAATCCAGGGTCGGGTCGCGGGTGCAGCAGCCTAAGCATTGAGGACCAGACGTCCCTCTACCCAGCCACTTCCTTCCATGGGGGGTTGGAATGAAGCATTCCCAGACCAGCCGAGAGACATAGTCCCCCCAGTGTGTTCTGGGGCGAGCCCGGGGTCTCTTCTCGGTTGGACATGCTCAAAACACCACACTAGCAAGGCGTTCGGGAGGCATTCTAATCAGATGCCCAAGCCACTTCGACTGGCTCCTCTCAATGCGGAGGAGCAGCGGTTCTACTCCGAGCTCCTCCTGGATGGCTTAGCTTCTCACACTATCCCTGAGGGAGAGCCCCGCCACCCTGCGAAGGAAGCTCATTTCAGCCACCTGTATCCGCGATCTTGTTCTTTCTGTCACTACCAAAAGCTTGTGACCATAGGTGAGGGTTGGAACGTAGATCGACTGGTAATTTGAGAGCTTTGCCTTTTGGCTCATTTTCCTCTTCACCATGACTGACCGGTACAAGCTCTGCTTTATAGTTAATCAATGAAAGCTGATCTATATCTTCCTTAAACCAAAATAAAAACTATGATGTTAGAAAAATGAAGTCCAGCTAGCTCATTAATTATACTTGGATTTTGGTGTGTATCAATCCCATGCGAGGTACCTGTAAGACAAATCTGTCAACCAAATTTCATCAAAATCCGAGCAAGCATTCTCAAGTTATTGTCCGAAAACCATTGTGTGACAACAGACGGACGGACACGTGGATGAATAGACAGACGGGCGGACGGAGAGACGCCACCCATTCCCATAGCTCCCGCCCCACAATGTGGCAGGAGCTAAAAAGACAAATGAGCTAAAAACCATTAAAAAAGGCAATAATACAGTACAGCATGAATTTTTAATAACGGATTACTATGAAGCTCATACTGAACATCCTTTCATCACAGTTAATACTGTTTGAGTTGATAGGATCTTGTTGTAGAAGAGGAATGATGTATAATCTCAGTATCTGGTGTCATCTAGAAGAAGACATGCTCCCTTTTAAGTCTGGTTTTTCTCCTCATGGAGTTTTTCCTCAGTCACCTCTGGCTTTCTCATTAGGGCTCCACCTCCATATCTGGATTTCTGTAAAGCTGTTTTGTGCCCATGTGCATTGTTAAAAGCGCTGTACAGGTGAAACTGAATTTCATTCTGAAGTGTAAAAGGATGTTGGCATGTTAATAGTTTTTTGGATGTTTCCAATTTTTTGGTTCCATTTTTCATGCAACCAAAATTTAGCACTCACACAGCGCTTCTGTTTTGATAGAAGCAGCACGTGTTAGTTGATATAAGAGCCATCTAATGGAGGACCAGCTGTAATATTGCACTGCATTGCTGTAGCTGTTGTGCTGTTATTGTGCTTTTACACATTGGAGGGGGCTTTTATCTTTAAGCCATTGTGTCATTAGTGAGCCAGAAGCCTCTTTTTATGACCGACATGTTGTAAAAGCGTCCAGTATGAGCCCTAATCAGAACCCATAAACTCCAGCTCTGTCAGCAAAGTTTGGTCATTAAGAGACATTTGAATGTAATTATTTATTGATGGCTCTTATGATTTACTCTCTGAGCTGCACACGTTTGGATTTTTATGCCTTATCTCTGCACTGTGAGATGCGGGTTAACAGACGTTTAAAGACCACAGTGCTTGTGGGGCTCCATATTAGCCTCTGCTCTAAGCATCTTGCAAGATAAAGGGAATGGGCGTGTACAGACCATCTATAGGAAACATGCATGCTGACGCAGATTGAAATATGAATATGCAAGCATATAGTTAATTCAGTAGCTTAGGCAATTGCATTTTATTAGCATTCACTATCTTTATTATTATTATTATTAGCAAAGGGCTTGAATTAAATTAGTAATGCTTGATGCAATGTGCATCAAGTGTATTGTAAGCTTCAATATAACAGTAGGGTCTTATAGTCAGTAGGGTTTAGGCAATAATAAATGATAATGTATGCTGCAGACCCATCTTGCAAATAAATAAAAGTATTTCTCCTTCATGGCTCAGTGTATTTTAATGTTAGGTCCTTAGTCTGTTTTATTAAATGTTGCCCTGTTTTTATTTAAGACATGATCATTATATTAAGATAGGGAATAAACCACACTTTGTCAAACCTATGCTGCCGGCAATTAAAAGAAATTTCATGGGCAGAATAACATTTTATTGAGCATTTTACACGTGTGTTTGATAGATCCTGGGCCAGTTTTTCTCCACTGACATTAAGTGATGCAGCAAAGATTAAATAGTTGGGGCCATGCATTTTATGAAGGATAGTTTAGGTTTTAATCATGTAGCACATCGCCACTGAGAGACTGCTTGCTCTGGCTAACTGCTGGAAATGCCGTCAAAATAATATGATTTCCAGTCAGACTAACAAGGCTTAATTTGCGAAAGAAATGTCTTGGGATTTTTTTCTTCACTTGAAATAGGTAGAGAAAGATGCAGTTAAGCTGATGCACATCATCTTAACATCGAGGCACAGCAGTGAGGCTCATCACCAATTACAGGCTCTGTAGGCGCTGATTAGCATAACACATTAGCATATGGGAGGAAATTAAATGCATAAACACCATCAGCTTTCCAGTACCCTGTCCAAGAAGAAAAAAAAAAGAAAAAGAAAAAGAAATCACGCATCAGATTTAACTCCTTGTTGGAACTCATATGGAAACCTTTAATAGTAAAAATGGAAAAGACTGTGTAAGAATCTTGGACAGGACTGACATTCGCATAGGGAAATGATTTCCTTTTTACATAGTCTCTAAATCTTTCATACATAATGTGAAATATCTCCTTCTGTGTATGTGCATACTAATATTTTAGATTATAAACTGATGTTTCTATGCTACCATGGAGCTCTCACATATTTTTCATTAGAAAGACACCAGTCTTAATACTGCCTCATAGCACTAGTGCTGTAGGTCTGTACTGAAGCCAGAAAAAAAAAAAAAAAAACCAGTACAACAAATCTGAGATTAGCCGACACTGGGTAAAGGTCTTGTACACCCTGAACATCTCGGCAGACAATCTGACGACCAAAACACACCTAACCATTCATACTCACACTGAGAGGTAGTTTCTAAACAGCCATTTAGATTAATGAGCCTGTCTTTGGACTATGGGAGGAAACCAGAGTACCTGGAGGAAACCCATGCAAGCAAAGGGAAAACATCCACACAGAAATCTCTTCACTGAGCCCGGGACTCAACCTTGCTTTGAGGTTGATGTGCTAAACACTGTGCCACCGTGCACCCCAAAAGTCTATGATAAAACACATTTTTTAAGCTAATACTGAAGTGTTAATGATGTTTTTAGTGATTCTGGTGCTAATTTGTTTTTTATATGAGAAGTAAGCTATTGTTGCTGTGCTCAAATCATAGGGGAACATTGCTAGAGCAGCTACAATCATGTTTATTACAAAAAAAAGTAAGTTTATTCTTTTCTTTAAAAAAGAGCAAAACCTTCTTTTTACACTGACCTTTTTCGAAAATGTTTAATGTCATACTAATGAGAACTCCAGTGTAGAAGTCATGGACACAGCAACCACTAGACTCAAATTCCACAGTGTAATGGAGCGATACCATGCAGTTGAGTTACGATCAGAAACATTCAGCATGGTTAGTTAATGATCTCTGAGATGATGAGTATGATGGTGTTGATGGACCAATAAGCATGTAAGTTAAAGCTTTGGAAACCTTCAGTTTGAGCGGTGAAAGAGGAGGTGAAAAAGCTGGACACATTAAAGGGTAAAAGCATTGCTACATTGCTCTCTTTAGTGGGAGATGAAGCAAAGACTAAAGCCCAGCGGCACCATTATCACCAAGTAGTCTCATGGCATTATGAGCAGTAAAAGAAACAGTCTAACATAATTAAAGTATTTTAGACAAAGTGAAAGAAATTTAAATGCCAATTAAGATTATATGAAATTTATAGATTAATATGTGAGGCATCAGGGGTGGATTTCTCCCTTAGTATGGTACATATTGAGTATATAAGCAAAGTAGGTGTTGTCATAATGTCTGCAGTGTTTTTGGATAAATAGGATTGCAGTGATAATCATAATCTGGAATTATTCTCAAAATGTCATCATTAAAGAGATACGATTAGATCATAAGATCAGTCATTAGACTTTAGTCAGACAATTTAAAGGGGCTCATTCACTTACCAGGCATATTAAATAAACATGAAATTCCGAGTTATCTCTTGGAAATAAAATGGAATCGGCCACAGTGGCTTTCTAAAACCATTAGCTTACTCTTATATGTGAGTGTCAATAACCCCTGCTCTGGGTGCGATGACATTACCAAATAATGCCATCTTGAGGAAAGTGTGCAGTGCAGGACCATCACCATAACAAAAATGGCAGCCGTTGGCACAGACATAGATGACACAAGCAGTAAAGACTCAACCTCCAGTCACACAGTCTTGTTACTGTTATTGTTTATCAGACATAAGCAAAACAGAATGTAAAACAGTTGGATAAGAGATACTAAGCCCATGAGCTAGGATGGTTTCACCTGGAACCTTCTGTATTCATCCAAAAACTAATAATTAAGAATAAAACAGATAATCTAATTGCTAATGAATGGGCACATTTAATGCCCTTTAATATATGTGTGTGTGTGTGTATATATGTGTGTGTGTGTGTGTATTTCTGTGTGTGTGTGTGTGTGTGTGTATGTTTGTGTGTGTGTTT
>JAQMYF010000007.1:9053740-9071013 GCA_030014195.1 Neosilurus mollespiculum
TATATCTGTGTGGGTGTGTGTGTGTGTGTGTGTGTATATATATGTGTGACATGGGGACCGGAGTACCCTGAGTGAACCCACACAAGCATGGGAGGTAAATGCAAACTCCACACAGAAATGTCCTCGCTGAAGCAGACATGCCAACCAGTACACCACAGGGCCACCCAGTTCTCTGCTTTAGCAAAACAAAAGTATTTTGTTCATTAAATATAATCGGATGACCTACTGATCAACTGTATGTACCAATGCTGTTATCAGTACACAAGGGATTTGTACACAGACTACAACAACTCAGTAAAAAAAACACACCATCCCTGTTTAGAGATTACTAACACAATCATAAAAACCATGACGTTTGTCATGTAGTGTTTGACAGTGATCTGATGTCTGCTGTTCTCTAATAAAAGGAGCCTTTTCTCTTTGAAGTCTATGTGTGTTCTCATTCAGTAGTTAGAGCACCTATAGCATGTTGGCTTAGCACAGATGAGCCCATGGGTTTGTCCTTTTCAAGGTTAACAAAGCAATCAAATCAATCACAAAGCCCATAAAAGAGAATCCTTCTCTTTACCAAGCTCTCATTTTTCACACGTAGTCCAGTATCATATCCTGGTATTGTTTCTTATTATTGTCACTGCATCAATGTGGTTGCTGTGAATCAACAGAGATCTTGACCTGATTGCTAAAAGAACAGTGTGATTGCATTGCCAATTTTAATTTTTGCTAAAAAAGGGGGTAGGGGGTGGGGAGTGGGGGTCTTAGAGGGGTGATACAGACAGGCAGTTATATGCATCATACATCAATCCAGGATTCTAAAGGAGAAGTGTCAGCCTTCTCCTTTTAGATATGATAGTCGTGAGCAGTGACTGATGGGTCTGTCAGACATGAAGACATGGAACAGGAGAGAGAGAGAGAAAGTGCTTTTTCAGGGCTACCAGAAAACATGCATGCAGGGGCATATAAAGATCAAAATCAATGCCTACAGCATCGCAGGCTAGCCTTTTCACCAAAGGACTGGCCACTTTTTTTATTTATCATGAGCTGCCACATTCTTTCTCTGTCACCCATTACAAATTCCCACTTATGAAGAAGGGAAGTCATTGCTTTCAGTATCCCTGTTTTGCCCTATTAGATGGCTTTCCTTTCTCCCAGGCTGGTGACCCTGCACATAGCCTGGGCAGTAATGAGCTTTACAGCAACTACCCACGATCCTGCCAACATGAGCTGAATTGACTGTATGGCCCAACTCTCGCCTCAGGACAAACCCTCCTTCTTATTTTCCTCACAATTAGGAAGCCACCAATAGATACTTTTGGGAAAGAATGGACATTTGTGGCATTGCAGAGATTATTTATAGATGAGACTTTACTGATGTACTTTACACACACCTACAACAAAAAAAAAAAAAAAAAAAAAAAAAAATTAAAGTGCAAGGGAGGGAGAGCAGCTTTGTATTTTTATTCTTTAATTATTCCATCAGCGCTAAGAGCCTACACATTCGCCATCTGTGGCATGAGCACATCATTAGGTTGCTATGCCAGGTTTTTCTGTGTGTCAGAGGCTTGGATAGAGAGAGGGAGCTTTCAAAATACCTCATTGGGGATATTGTTAATGCATCACCTAATTGAGATGGATTCATTTTTAATGACTTGCACTGTCTTGCCGGTAAATTCTAGGAGTTAATGAATGCAGAGAGGGAAGGAAAGAGATACTCTAATAAGCTTCCTCTGGCCGAAGGTTACATTATATGCACATATTTATATTTCATTTGGCTTTTGGTTGAAAAGATGGCATTTTTCCTTCTTTGCACTGCTAATAGTGGAAGTGTGGGCTTGGATATGGAAATGAACTGTGTAATGGAATTATGCATTGGTTTATTTCTGGGAGTTATAATGCATTTCCTTTCCTCCCTTGTAATCTCAGGACTTTCCAATCCTGCTTCAGTAAAGCTATAGAGTTTATCTCTAGTCTGGATCCTGAACTGGATCCTAATCCAGTTAATTGAGGCATTCAGTATCTAAAACAGATTTGTTGGCCCTGAACTACACCCACAACCATGATTTAGCTCTTTAACTATGCTCATAAACTAGAATTTAGCACTTTAAAAAAACCATTCCATGATATTCCTGTATCATTAAAAAGTATCACTAAATATTAATAAATAAATAAATAAATAATAATAATAATAATAATAATGTAAAAGTTACAAAAGTAAAAAGTGCAAAAGTAGAACAGAGAAAAATATTGATTCAAACAGTTGTGGATCAAGGGCATTATATAACAAATTATACATTTTAGGTAGCCATGAGAGGCTTAGAAAAAATAGCATGAATAAAATATTAATGTGTAAATGGTAATGGTAATATTGCATTCCATTGAAGGGATAACCAACTGACTATAATTTATCGCCACATAATGTTGCTGAGCCTTGACCTGACCAACTAAAGCAACCCCAGATAATAACATTGCCACCAAAGGCACGTACAGTGACCACTATGATTGGTGCATGGCTACATGCTCTTCCCTACCCTGACACTCCCATCACTCTGGTATAGGGTAAGTCTAGACTCATCATAACACATGGCCTTTTTATTTTGCTGCAGAGTCCAATCATTATTTTCTCTAACAAACTGAAGCCTTTTATTCCAATTATTCTCATAAACAAGTGGTTTTCTTATGATCACAAAGCTGTTTAGTCCCAATCCTGTGAAACCTTGTTGCATTCTGTGTATGGAAATATTGTTACTTTTACTAATCTAGATAGCCATGAGAGCCATGGATGGCCATAGCCCAAAATATCAGCTTAATTTGGCAACTAATTGATTTGATGTTGAATTAGTTATCATTTAAAGTCTCATAGTGCATTAACACTACTATGGAACACTGACCTAAATATTTACTGCTAGAGAGGTGATTAGAATTTAATTAGATATGATATGTAAGCTGTGTTATGAAAACATTCAGTGTACTTAGTTTCACACAGATTATCACCTAATTTATATTATTAACTACAGTGTTTACTCTTGAATTGTGTTTGTTTGTAAGCAGGAATACCCTAAAAGTTATGTGCAAATTTTATGACATTTCTACCAGAGATGGGTTTCTGGACAAAGAAGACTCCATTAGATTATGCAGAGGATGCGGATCAAGTTCTGGATCCAGATATTTTTTTAAAGGATTCTTTAATATTGTGATGTATGAATATTTCTGATATTTTGGTTTATATGGAGGATTGCTGGGCTTGGTGGAGGTTTACCCTTTCCCAGTGCTCTTGTTTCTGTCTTGAAATTTCCTACTCAGCATATGATCCCAGCAAGGTAAGCACTATGTGTGTTTATTTTCCCTGTATTTTTGCATAAGGTTTATAATTTACCTTTGTTTTTGTCCTGCTGCATCTCTTTCATATTATTGCGTTTTCCTAAATGTGTGCATTTGTTCTCTAACCCTTCATTCATTCATTTATTCATTCATTTGCCGGGTCGCTTAATCCAACCAGAGTTGCAGGGAGGCTGGAGCCTAGCTCAGCTGACTCTGAAAGTAGGGTACACACTTAACAGTTTGCCAGTCCATTGCAGGGGCAACATACACACAATCATTCACATTCACACCTAGGGGCAATTTGGGACAGCCAGTTAACCTAATGTCTGAATAAACTAGAATACCTGGAAGAAAACTACACAAGAACCGGAAGAATATGCAAACTCCCAGGACCCAGGACCTTCTTGCTGTGAGCCAGACATGTAAACAGTATGCCACCATGCACAACACTAATGGCTATGCCTATCCACTGTGCTGCCCAATCTTTAATTCATTTGTCTATCTATACCCTGCTGTTTCAGTGCAAAGTCCTGTTGTACATGTTCTTGAGTACCAAGTCAGGTTCTTGGAACATATTTAGTCTTCTTCACTGCATCTGGCTCATGCCAGTTTATTTAAGCTATACATTTGAATTTATCTGTTAGACTCTTTCTGCCTGTACCTTGCCCCCTGCTTTGTGACATGACTATGGTGCCTATACTCCATACAATAAAGCACACACTGCTTTTGAATATATTTTTGCTTATTAATATAACTATTAACTAGAATATATATTTCTACGCTTTTGATTTATGACTGCTTCCAACCTCTTTGCATGACCTAGTTGTAATTAGAGTATTAACTACAGAGTATATTCTTTATTCTGTGTGAATCAATAAGGGCCTTGTTCTAATCCCCTCAAATCCTTGCCCTTTAACCTGTCATATAGTGACCCCATCTGGGTCAAGACAGGGTAAGTCTTAAGGGTCACTTAGTATTTACTCAATATATTAAAGGATCCTTGCTGTAAATTAAAGGCAGGCACCACGTCACTAAACCCAAACAGTTTGCAGCTCTTGTCAACTCCAGATGCACTCAAAAAACCCTATTTACCTATCTGAAACCTGCAGATAGCAGCATGACTACTGGGCTGATAGCCTCCCTTTTTTCAATACCATAATCACCATGGATTTGCATAGAGCTTTATATGAAAAAGATTGTATCTCCTGCAATAGTGATCACCATATTTGTGAGATAAGCTTCAATGTTGGGATTAAGGGGTATTAAAACCAGAGAGTGGGAGGATATCTGGCTTGTAAGGTCAGAAGCTATGAATTTAATTACTTTTAGTTGCCATGGTGGAAACTCCAGACCAACAGAAAGTTATAACCAGAATGGGTGAATGAGTGGACGAGGGGAATTGGATACGCTTTCTTTGCTTTTGGTTGCTATGGTTGAAAAGTCCCCTATGCCGTGAATGTCCCCTGTTTCATTCATACCTCCTACCTCATGAATGTCTACAACAGGTCAGAGTTGCTTGTCTTTTAGGATTGTGTTGCTGCTGGCTTGTTCATTTGAGATACTATGAATTTATAACTATGAAATTGGGATTACAACCTTTTCATAAATCGTGTGAAGAGAATGAAGCAGAGCTAACATTTTTCTAATGAATATGGTGACGTTTTTTTTTTTTTCTTTTTAAGTTTTTAAATGTATAACTCAATCGAATAATTGTGTAAGAGTCTCAGTCAGTGTACCTGCTGATTTACTTTCCCGCATGTTTGATGAGGTGCTCTTGATTGCCTCGTGTCTGTCATCAGTGTTGGCGCACATCCAAGCTGAAAGTAGTGTGACTTGAAATAACCCCCACCCCGCATCCACCCCCTAGAGCAATCTTTTCTTTTCCGCTCCTCTTTATTCAGTACACAAGTGTGTGCCAATCTTAAGAAACTCAAATGGAGAAAAAATAGGTTCACCTAAAGCTCAAATCAAAATGTAATTTTATTTATGCCTATTTCAGTGTATTATTTTGCTGGCTAAGCCCATACACCAGAGCCATCCAGCACTATCAGCATTTTAGGAGGGTTATGTATTCTTATTTGCCTAATGTGAGAAACCAAAGCTGTCAACCTCTTTATTTATGTGCGAGAATAAATTAAAAAACATGAAGATGTGATTATATGAAAATGGGTGAAATATGTAAATGTTGAGGACAGTGAGATCTTTAAATCCATGATGGCTTTACAAAGATGATATTTACCCGTGAACGAGAAAATAAAATAAACATAACTAGCTTATTAGATTTTTACACACCTTCTTGACTAGCATAAAGCCATGTCACATCTTAATAGAATTTGTGTTTGCTAGCAAAGGAAAACAATTTACTTTGAAAAAAAGAGCATCTTGTATTGTTGCATTTAACTGAAGCTAATCGGAGAGTGTGTTTCTGTGAGGCATCTCTTTTTGAAAGGGTGGAGTGGCTTTGTTCATGAAGAATACCTCTACGCTTACTAATTAGTTCCTTTGCCAGGCTCCTCTGTGAATTGGGTTTAATTGCGAAGTCTAGAGTCTCATGGAGAAGTGCTTCATGTACAAGTTGCACAGATGCCTCCAAATTAGTATTTCTTTTTAATCCTTTATGCAGAAGGCTGCGTTCTATCTAACTTTTGACTGATAAAGAGTAATTATCTTAAAAATTACTTGTGCATCCCAATCTAGAGTTTACTCTGAACTGAAAGTATTTATTTCCAATAACCCATTTTTAACCCATAATTTCCAATAACCCATTTATAACCCATCAGAAACCTAATGTAATCACTCATTCATTCATTTTCTAAGCCACTTAATCCTAATTAGGGTTGTGAGCAGGCTAGCATCCTCTCAGTCGACTCGAAGGGGACACACTCTGATCAGCTCCCCAGGCCATCACAGGGCTAACACACACATGCAAACATTCATACTCACTCTCACATCTTGAGGCGATTTGGAATCGCCAGTCAGCTGACTGTGTATGCTTTTGAACTGTGGAAGGAAACTGGGGTATCTGGAGGAAACCCATGCAAGCGCAAGGAGAACATGCAAACTCCACACAGAAATGCTCCGAACCGGGGAATAAAACCCAGGACCTTCTAGCTGTGAGGCGAACGTGCTAACAACTATGCCACATGCCACCCCATTTAATCATTTACTGTTTAAATATTTTTCCTAAGATGAAAATAATTTACATTTATATAATTAAAAACATATATTTTGCTTGTATTTTCAAAATGGTTTATGAGAAAATGTTATATAGTGTTTATATTTTTATTGCTTCATTTCTTTTCATGTGAGCTATGCAGAAGGTACTGTGATGTGTCGATTTTCCTTCTGCAGGAAATTGTGTGTGTTTGTCTGTCCACAGTCCACGAGTGTGTGCTCAGTCCTAGCAAGTTATTACCTTTCACATGAGCTATATATTGTTCATGTTATTATTACTTGTCATTTGAGAGCTTATGTAAATTGAACTAAAGTAAAGTAATATTACGATAATCATTACATTTACATAGACAGAAACTTTCCAATAGGTCTAAAGCTGTCTTCGTCTTCAAGGTACACATAGCATTCATGGATTCAAGTGCCCATAACATGCAAAAGGTCACAATCCCACCTGGGGCACTAGTATGTCTTTGGACTGTGGGAGCTGTCATATGTTTATTCAAGTAAATCCCATGTGCATTGTCTTTGAACATTGTGCAACAGTACAATGACTGTGAAACACTGAATTGGCCTACATCCATATTACAGCTGCCAGATACAAGCAATATAAGATGACTTGTGATCTGTTAGTCAGTGCTATGATCAAATGTTGTTTTTGCAGACTGTTCATAACTTGTGGAATCTGTTACATTGTATTGTAGTGAGACATGGATACTCACCAAGACCTTCTAGAAACAACTTGATGGCTGCTACACCAGAATGCCAAGGATGGCATCCAGCATCAGCTGGGGACTGTATCTCACCATCAAACAATTGGATGGTGATCTAACAACCATATCATCTAAAGTCAGGCTTCGCTGAATAAACCTCGCTGGTCTCTGCGTCCCTCACCCTGAGAAAATTACTTTTAACTTTGTCTGCTGGAAATAAACATTTTGAAAAGCCAACAGTGTAAAAAGGAGAATCATATACATCAACATCCTCCAGGCTGACACTAGATATGAAGACGTGAATTGATATGTGTGAGGTAATGAGGGCTGGAAAGAGCATGTGACCAGTAAAGTCTGTAAAGTCAACAGTAGTGCAAAACACATTAATTACACCCTAATTAAGTATCTTAATCTCAATATTACATTAAACTGAGCATCTATTGGCAATTGGACAGCTTTTGAAAACAAAATAAAGTTTACATGTGGATACATTGTGGACTTGGACCCATCCCAGCTGACAAAGACAGAATACATACATTTTCTTATAGGGCCTAGCATGTTTTAATCAGCCCTTCAGTTTCATTACCTATTTTATTTCCTCACTCAGAGAACATCATTTATCACTTGGCATTGTTTAAACACTGTGTATGATATATATATATATATATATATATATATATATATATTTAAAAAAAAGTTGCTACACAGAGAATACTACCGACAACAAATTTTAATTAAGATATTTAAAAAATTAAGACAGTCTATTACCTAATTACTCCAAATCCCAGGAGTAATATGTGTCATGTCATGTTTGTAGTGCTTTATGACTTTTAAATTGGAGTTGGGTTGTAAATCAGACTTTTACATTCAGGGACAATGCTGTATCCTTTGAGAGAATGATTTACGTCCTCCATACATAGCTGTTGTCTCCTCATCCACGCTTCTTTAGTGATTACCTTTCGTCAGCTATCAGAGACGACCTTGCAGTGCCATAGTCACCAGGTGGAAATGATAGATACTCACAGCAACACTAAGACCCCTTTCTCCTCCACCAAAAGCTGCATTGATTCATTAACCCATAAAGACCAAAGGAAGCCTGTTGGCCTGGCCTCTCTTAGTGTACTAGCATGTTATTCAGCCTACTGACGATGTCCTTATCAACAGATCAACCCTGTGCCAGTCATGATTGGAGAAACAATGCATGTGGCGCCCAGCATGCAACCTTATCGCTTCACTGACAGTCAGCTGCCGCCAATCAGGTGTCTCTCAGGCAGCTGGAGTAATGAGTGAATCTGGCCTTGCTCTCTGGAGATAACCAAGCAGTTTGGCAGCTTCCACTGAATACCTGTCGCTGGAGAATGGATTATGTATTGATTAAAAGAAAACCCGAAATTGAGTTATTCCTTTTTTGTCTGTTATTATGTTTCCATTAGGAAGTTGGAAATGTTGCCACCTTGACAGGGGCAGTGGAGGGGTCTAAGTATGATTTACTCTATTTAACATGACATAGAGGACAATATATTGGCACATTTAGATAAGTAACCTATGATGCTTTAATGTGCTTTAATGCATTTAGATTTGGCTTGCAGTGAGAGAGAGAGAGAGAGAGAGAGAGAGAGAGATTGTGTATCTTATATTTTATTCTATTTTGTATTTTCTTTCAAATTTGTTCTCCCAATTTTTCATATAAAGTCTCTGGAATAACAAATTAAGGCAACACAATTGATCAAACATGAAGTCAGACCTTTTGAATGAAAATTAAATTTAGTTTTTTCAGTTTTACTGATGTGCATACTAGCACATGTAAGAACTATTGTCCTTCGTTCGAAATGAGACACTTTCTGTGATAATCACAACTGTCCAACTGTCTTCAGACTGCTAGGTTTTTCTTTCCTTTTTTTGGCTGTTAGAGTGCCTAAATTTGAGAACATTAATGTGTGCTGTCAATATTTCATGTGCAGATTAGATATGTACACCATCCTCAGCCTTCTGAATTACCATACTGTCTTATCTTCACTTGGCTTACTTTAAAATGAATATGAGTAGAGAGATAGATGTATTTGCTTTGCAGTATTTATGGAATATTACAGAGATACTAGTGTCTGTTTGTACAGTTCGGCTAAACAGTGCGATGTGAGAACTTCAGGCCCTTTTTGTATGTACAGTGTTACGTGCCTTTTGTCAGAACGCCATACTATATATAATTGGATACATATGATATGGGTGGTGTGGTGGCACAGTGGTTAGCACGTCTGCCGCACAGCAAGAAGTACCTGGATTTGAGTTCCAGGCTCAGCATAGGGGTTTTTATGTGTGCAGTTTGCATGTTCTCTCCATGCTTGTGTGGGCTTCCTCCGGGTACCTCGGTTTCCTCCCACAGTCCAAAGACATGCACATTGAGCAAATTCCCCTAGGTGTGGATGTGAGCACGAATGGTTGTCCGTGTTAGCCCTGCGATGGCTTAGCGAACTGTTCAGGGTGTACCTCTGTACCCCAGGGTTGGCTGAGATAGGCTTCAGCCTTTTTGTGACCCTAGTAGGATTAAGGGGTTTGGCAAAAAAGTGAGTGAGAGTTTATATGATATACCAAATATACTAAAACAATTATTCACTGAAGGCGAGGTGGATATTGCTGAATAGTATGATTCACCAAGCCTCAGGCAAATACAGTAAATTTTTGAGTATATACTACACAGGAACATAACAGAAGCAAACTAAGTAAGATTATTATGATTCATACTAGCTCCATAACAATGGTAAAGCGTGCTCTATTATAGCATCTTATGAATCTAATTCAAAGGTTTAGTATATAATATAAATTAAACTACTTTTTTATGATTTATATTTACATTTTTAAAACATTACATATGAAACAATTACATAGGAAACTCATTCAAAGCTTGAAAAAAGCATTTTGTTTATTTTTTTAGGATTTCAGAATCGGTTACCATCAATCACTAAATCAGTAATAATCAGATAATTTGAATGATTTTTGCATGATCGGCACGTGCCAATGTTTCTCCTCAACATATCATATAAGATAGACTGACTACATTACGCGGCAGACAGCTATGCCTGTCCGCCATCTTGGTTAGTAAGTAGAATTTACAGAGAAGCACTGTGGCCCTGAGCTGTCATAACTTCAACTCTTCAACTTTTAGTTTCTTAGTATTTATGTCGTTGTAAGCCATATCTGAGTGTGAGTAGCAACGACCAAGATGGCAGCACAAAGTTCTGCCACCCTACAGTGCCGTCAGCTTATTATATTATTTGATATCAATATTTCTCCTCTAACAGAAAAATCAAACGAGTCAATGTCTGCCCTCTGTCAAGACTACAAGCATAACACAGAATGAAAAATATTTTCTCTAAAAATTAAAAGTATCTCTTTTTAATCAAATCTTTCTGGGCCAAAATGAGAGAGCAAATAACTGCAAAAGTTTCCTTCCACAGTGCAAAGACATACACATTAGGTCAGTTGACTGTTCCAAATTGCCCCTAGGTGTGAGTGTTCATCTGAATGGTTGTGTGTGTGTTGGCCCAGCAATGGACTAGTGAGCTGTTCATGATGTACGCCACCTTCGCCCAGAGTCGGCTAAGATAGGCTGCAGCCGTCCCGTGACCCTAATAGGAAAATTAGGTGGTATTAAAAATGAATGAATGAAAGAATAGTTTTAACTTTAGTTTGTTTTAAAATCCGTAGACATCATTAAACAATGGTATTATAAATAGTGGTATGTGCCTGGGCTTGTGAACTATTGCACTGTTACATTTGATCATGATAAGAGAAACAGCAGGCGATTAGTTCTAGAATCAGCTGTAGAACATTTGTTAACACTATTTGTCATGAACTAATGATACAACAGCACAGCTGGCCAAGAAACAAGTGGGCTGATTTTAGTGCATCTGTGTGCCACTTGCAGTGTTACTAAGCATCCAATTATTTTTGTTTTTCTAAGATGTTGAGCTCTACAGTTTCTGCATGGATCCCAATACCAGAGTGTATATCCTAGAGTAATACTAACATACTTTTTTTTTTACATTAACTTTTAATTTGTTTTGTCAGTTTCACTTCAAATTCTATTTTGATCAAATAATATACATCAGAATATCTTCTAGTAATTGAAGAAAATCAACAAATACTATTAAATATTTAAGTGATATTTGTATTGGATCGTTTTGATTTCTCACAAATCTGTGTGGAGTTTGTAGAGTCTTCCTGTGCTTGTATAGATTTTCTATGGGTCCCCTGGTTTCTTCGCAAAGACATGCAAATTAAATGTGCTAACCACTCTAATCTGCCCATAGGTGTGAATGTGAGCTTTTATTTGTGTTAGGGTGTATCCCACCTCTCCTGAAGTCAGCTGGGATTGGTTGCAGCTTCCCCAGTGACCTTGGTGGATAAGAAGTATACATAATGGATAGCTATAACACACTGATTAGCCATTTACTTTATTATCAGTGAAATGATTTATTTCACATTCATTTTATTATTTGTCATTCAACTTTTAGACATGCATTTGCACGTTTTCCTTATTTTATGCTTAAAGTGTTTATGGACATTGTGAGTAGGATCCTAAGATACATGCTTACTAGCTAAACTGTGACCTATCTTATAACAACATCGTATTACAATGTAGTAAGAATCAGTTTAAGCCAGTTCATGATCCCCTGAAGGCAAAGGATTATAATGTGGATGTAATTTTCACATATTATGCTAATCACTGTTTTTAAGATGCATTACTCCATTCTGCAGTCACACACTATGTTTCATTTGAGATGGGTGTTTAGAACAAGAGAACTTATTCATAAAAAATTACAAAATCTGCAGCCTTGTGCAGTGGCCATGTTAATATATTAATATATTTTATTAAATGAGACAGGACTCTTTTGCACTGGATAAAATCAAATTATGACTTAACTGTGCTAAGCAGGGGCCACAGGAAGCGTTACAAATCACATTTGTGTTGTGGACCAAATGAGATGCATTTGCTATTCAATTACATTTCAGCATAAAGGGATTGCTAATCCCCAGTACCGCCAGAAATCTGCAAATGAATTTCCTCACCCTCAAAAATCTTATTGTATGGTCTACATTGAATCCTGTGCTTTCTGATCACATTATCCTTCATGCTGTTGGTAAGACAGCAAATGCTGTGATGTTAACAGGATAAGGTATAATCATTTACTTGCTGGACTGAAGAGAATCCACTGCATACAGTAATACCCATTTTGTAGTACATATTTAAATGTGCACACAAAAAAATCGACATGCAGAATGCTGACAGAAGCCAGTTGCATGCTTAGACAGAAGAGGTAGATTTAGAATATTCCCATTTGATCCTGGAGGGCTATTAAGTTCATGATGGATGGAGAATTAATGCCTAGCACCAGGCCCCATCTTTTGGTAAGGGTGCATTAGCCAAATTAGGTGAAGCAAATCTCTGCCCCACATAGACTCCAAATCCCACACCTAGACTGCCAAAATGGAGCATATATAACTTGGCCACCTCCTGGATAATTCGGCTAATAGACCTCATTTGAATTGGGCGAGATGATGGGGAGGAGGCTAGAATGCTTTCTGTATCAAAGGAACCCCAATCATTGGCTATGCATTCAAAGAAACCCCAGCGATACATCAGCGCTGCTGCTGAGATAACCGACAGTTCTTCCCTGCCTATGACAAATGGCTTTTTAATGCCCTCTTGCGCTTTCACTCAGGGTCTCGTCCCACCTTCCCAAATTGCTTCTGTTCTTCCTACCTTTTCTTCTTTTATATTTTAATAAGGCTGGATTTATCTTCAGCAGTCTCTTGAACCGTGATTTATAATAAGTTATTGTGTAGACAGCTCATGGAAAATAAAAGATTAGGCCGTATAGTTTTCTCTCAGCTACTGTGAACGATACCTTAGCACTATGCAGATGTCTGCATTTTTGCATGTAATCATGCAACTTGAATATCGTGAGGTTGTACTGAAAAGTATTTTATAATTCAGCTGATAGGTACAACATTCTCTGTTTTGCTTTCTCATACAGCCTTGAAACTGGACATGTAGCAGTAAATTGTTCATATAAAATGATAAGGAGTACAGTACATTCCGACCTGCTGGATATGATGCACACTATATCAAACAAGGAGATTGCGTGTCAGAATGTATTTATTGGGCCATAGAGTTCAGGGTAAAACTGTTTTTTTTTGTTTTTTTTTTTAAAAAGCTGAATTATTCGATGGGTCCTTGTGGAGAAATCAGTTATGTACCAGCCAAGAAGAAAATATGAATACAGTGGTTTAAGACAAGAATGTTAACCACGCTAATTCTAACAAATTTTTCCAGGGATTCAATTTGTTTTAATCCCCTGTAAATGTGTATAATGCATGGTTCAAAGCCATTACATGCTGCATTATTAAGGATTAAGTTTAGTCCTCAACAATAAAATGCACTTCCTCTGGGGAGTCTCCATTAAAAATACATTTAAACAAGGATTTGTTGTAATCGCTGCATTAAAACACAATTCATGGTGTAATATAATGCGGCCGTTGTGGTTAGATTGTGATTTTTGTGCTTAATCAGGTGTTCTTTACTTCTCTTATTAAAATTAGCCTGGTGTTAGAGAATGAAAATGAGCGATGAGTTGTGATGGTGCATGGTGGCATAGTGGTTAGCACTCTCACCTAGCAAGAAGATAATTGGTTCAATCCCTGTGGTCAGCAAATAGGTTTCTGCGTGTAGTTTGTATGTTCGCCCTGTACTTATGTGAGTTTCTTCTGGGTACATTGGCTTCCACCACATTCTCATTAGGCTAACTGACTATTTCAGATTGCCCCTAAATTTGAATGTGAGTGTGAATGGTTGTTTATCTGTGTTGGCCTTGCAGTGGTCTGGCGAGTTGTTCATGGAGTACCCTGGCTTTCACCCAGAGTTAGCTGAAATTGGCTCCGATTTACTCTCTTTACCCAAAAAGAAATCAAAGAGACGGATGAACCAAAATCAGCTCCCTGGAGAGAGCACATCTGTTGTACATGCATGAGCTAAGATCACAGTTCTAAGCCAGTTTTAATCAACATACAGTATCTTTTTGACTTCTCCATTACAGTTTCTCAACTGAAAACTCATATCACAGTTTGAGGGTTAGGTTCATGGACTTTCACTTTTAGTAAGAGTACATTGGCAGAAAATCCACGAGACCCTCTTCCCAGCTATGTTTCCTATTTTGCATAAGTTACAGTAGATAGTTCACACACATTAGTTATAATTCAATTAAATTCCAAATAAAAATCCTTACTATCCATGTGATTAACATTTATGTTGAGATTATACATAGAAAAGACTAACTAATATAGCAATTAAGCATATCTTGTGTACACGCTTTTGCATAATCTTTATGTTGAATAATGTAGCCTAGTGCAAAGTAGGGCTTAAGGTGTCCCAGTGATTTGTGAATCACAACCAGGAATGCACATAGTGGTGGTTGAAGGTTCGTGAAACCTTTAGAATTTTCAATATTTCTGCATAATAACACATTGAAACACATTATCAGTCCTAAAATACAATAAAGAAAACCTAGTTACACAAATGAAACCAAAATACATTTTGTCATTTATTTATTGAAGGAAATGATCCAATATTATGACTGGCAAAAGTATGTAAAACCTCATGTTTAGTCACCCTTGTGCAGCAATAACCACAACTAAACACTTTCTGTAATTGTTAATCAGTTCTGCATGTGTACATACACAACAATTGCATTAGTTCAAGGTCAAGATTTTGACTTGGCCATTCCAAAACATTATCTTCATTATTCTTTAACCATTTTTTAGTAGAACTACTTGTGTTCCTACAGTCATTGTCTTGCTGCATGATCTATTTTCTATTTTAATTTAGTTGACTGACAGATGTCCTGGCTTTTTTATTTAGAATTAACTGGAATAATTCAGAATTCATTGTACTATCAGTGATGACAAACTGTCCTGGCCCAGATGCAGCATAACAGGCTCAATCCAGGATACTTACCCATGTTTCATATGGAGAATAAGGATCTTATGCTAGAATGCAATGGTTTATTTTCTTCAAAGATACTGTTTTTGATTTAGACAAATAATTTCTATTTCAATGTCATGTTTATACAAAGTTTTTTCAGTAGCCTTCTGGCTTGTCCACCTGGATCTTTAACAAACTGTAAAAGGGCAGCAGTGTCCTTTTTGGAAAGCACTGGCTTTCTTCTTGCGACCCTGCCATGTACACCATTGATGTTCAGTGCTCTCCTGATGGTGAACTCATGAAAATTTATATGTGAGAAAGGCCCTTAGTTGCTCAGAAGTTACCCTTGGTTCCCTTGGGACCTTGCAGACTATTATACTTCTTGCTTTTGAAGTGGTCTTTTTCAGTCAACCACTCCTCAGGATTGGTTGACTTTGAATCGGTGAAGTCCAAACTCAAAAGAGCTGGTATTTAATTTTTTACAGTCTGATAAGCATCAGCAAATCTTTTTCTGAAGTCCTCAGAAATCTCCTTTGTTCATTTCAGGATACACTTCCACAAACATATGTTGTGAAGACCAGACTCTAATAGGTCACCAGTCATTAATTAAAACAGTGCTTCCATTGACACCAGGTTGTCATGCTGTTGATTGAAAACTGTAATTGTCAATCTGAGAGGTTCACATACTTTTCCCACTCACAGATATGCAGTATTAGTAATTTAAAAATAGCTGCTGTGGTTTTCCAGTCATTCTGAGGCTTTATAGTTACATAAATATTGTATATTAAAATACTGCTTGCAATGCTGAATAAATTAATGAACTTTATACCCATATTCTGTGATTCAGCAGTGGTTTGTCTAGAGCCATAATTATAGTTTACTGTTACTCTCAGAAATACATGCACCCCTCAATTACCAAGAATAAATGAAGAGCTCTTTTCCAAAACACCATAAATCCACTTCTGTTGTTTCAAGAAAACTAAGATTTTTTTACCCACTGCCAAGTATCTTGACAACACCTTTGTTCTTTATATTAATTATTTATATAAATTGGGTTTTAACACTCAACTAAAACATTCAACTCTAGAATCTGTTATTTGAAACTAGCAGCAACACTAAAGTATTTTTCCACAATAAATCCGTTAAGAACAAATAAGAACACAAACAGCATGAAAAATTTTTACATGTGAAAAACTACTCTAAGACTAGAACACTATTAAAAAAAACGAAAAAAAAAAACAGGATGAAAACTCCACCAGCAATCAATTTCATGTCAAAGTTAGTTAGGCAGGGGTGTACAGTGTACTGGGGTACCTCACCCCTCATCACTATCTGCAATGTCTGCATCATTTACCACAACCAAGGAGTTCATTTAAGCCCTTCATAAAATTATTACCATTAGCAAATAAATAACCAAAATGAACCACTCCCCAAACTACCCACTCCAGCAAAATACGGATTAAGTAGATACATTTACATACTGAGATATTGATATAATTGGAAAGAGAATCTAATATGCTTTAAAATGAGGTATAATACATGATAATTGCATGAGTCACATCACTTTGATTGTTGCTAATCAGGAAATGCTACTTTTAAGAAAATACCATTTACAGTTACAGGACTGTGACTGTAACATTCAGTTTCTGATCTCCCAAACTCCCTAACATCCATAAACTAAATGAATTCAGCTCTTCAAATGTATACAGTGAATAATGCATACAATTTTTGATTATTTTAAGCCGAAGCACAATGAAATACTCTATAGATTTATTTTACCACAAAATTGCATGCAGACACCCTATTTAGACCAATTGATTTAATATTAGCCACATATCAAGAATAAGATGGACATATATATTTTAAAGGTTTTACATTATCTTGATCTAAAACTAATGGCTAAAGCAAGTGTGGGTAAGAGGTAACATACTTGCAGGTTTTGGGCTATATATATATATATATACAGTACAGACCAAAAGTTTGGACACACCTTCTCATTCAATGAGTTTCCTTTCTTTACATGACTATTGACATTGTAGATTCACACTGAAGGCATCAAAACTATGAATTAACACATGTGGAAATATGTACTTAAC
>JAQMYF010000007.1:9121190-9131369 GCA_030014195.1 Neosilurus mollespiculum
GGCTGAGATGGGTGCCAGCCTCCCCGCGACCCTAATTAGGAATAAGCGGTTCAGAAAATGAATGAATGAATGAACAAGTGAATAAAGTTGGGATTTTCAAATGTTAACTGAGGCTCAACTTAAAGTCGACTCTTTTTGGTATACATAGTATCAGGTAATATTCTTAGAAATACACTATATTAACAAAACTAGGTGTCCTTTAGTATGACCGTCACATCCACATGTGGATCTTCTCACATTGTTGTTTCAAGTCCACAAAGCCTTGAGAGCTTTCCCTTCACTGGAGCTAAGAAGCTCAAACCTCTTCCAGCACAATGCCCCGGTGAATAAAAGCAAGGTCTATGACATGGTTTACCAAGGTTGGAGTGGAAAAACTTGAGTGGCCTGCTCTCAATTCCACTGAGTACAATTTGGATAAACTGGAATGCTGACTGTATCCTCCTTACTCAACATTGCTAAGGCCTGGTATCACAATGCTCTTGTGGCTAAATGAACAAATCCCCACAGACCTGCTCCAAAATTGAGTAAAAAAGCCTTTCCATAAGAGTAGTGGCAAATATAACAGCAATGAGGGGATGAATGCCCATGGTTTGGAAATGGGATGTCCAACAAGCACATATGGCTGTGATGATCAACCACATCTGGTTAACTTTATGGTCTATGGGGCAGGTCATAGGTTGAAATACTTTGAATACAACTCATTTAACACTTCCTTGTAATGATTTTTTGTTATTTCTTTTGAATTAAAAAGTGTACAGTGTTTTACAACTGAAGAAAACATGAAAACTCAAATAAGTAATACAACCATTGGGGTTAAAAAGTGTTTTTAATCCTTATATACCAAAGCAATTTGTCAACATGAACAATTTTTATTATATGGCAAAGTACACACAATCTGACTGGTCGAGATAAAAATTGCATATGGACTGGTGTGTGTCACCCTGCAAGTTAACTGTTAGGAAGCTGCATTGTGCTGCAATGATCTTTAACAACAACAAATAAGCCAAAAAATACCTGTCACGAATGCATGCGGGGACAGAATTCATATGCTAGATGAGGAGTTTATTGTGGACTGGCAACCAGAGAGATACAGGAAATGAAACACAAACTGAAACAAGTAGGTGTAGTATGTAGCTGGTTGGAACATGAAATATAAAAAACTGAAAAGCCAAGGCTGATGCGGTGAAAGCCACTATAAGCTTTAATACACTACATGTCAGCGATGTAAGGAAAGAGCTTAAATCAACTTTCTGGTTGTCTCAGCGAATGCCGCCAACTTTGGGAAAGGCAATTTGCCAGCAAGTCAGAAGTGCTGTTGTGACATGACCAAAGCACTCACAGACATGAATGAAAACTCTTTCAGAAGTGGGCAAGTAACGGCACTCGAAGTGAGTTAAATAAGATGCTAAATAATAAAATACTTATTAACCTCATTTGCTTGCTCTGTACAGAGAAATCTTAGCTGCTGAGATTTCTCTGTACAGACCTCACACTCGGTTAATACCCTTTTTTGCACTGTGTAGTCACTTCCACTAGACAAGTTAGTTTCTGTTATCACTTAAATTTTAATTTAGTTACAAACAAAATGGTCCTGTCACCGTGCTGTCTCTTTTTCTCTCTGAACGGTAATAAGACATAAACTGCAGCTTTTCCTATTACAAGAATAATTGAATAAGTTCAGTAAAGCACAAAGCTGTTCATACTGAGGCCTTTTACGTGTCAAAAAAATAAAAAAAAGCACTGACACTGGAGACATATTCCAGAATATGTTAAACAAACAGCTCCTTTTAAAAACATTAACAAATTAATAATGACACATTACAAGTTCCTACAGAAATGATATTGTATCAGAAGTACTGGATTAATAAAAATCTAAATGGAGAATTTAGAAAGAAAAACCTGTGGTATAAAATAATGGGTGGGTTTTGTGCAAACTGCAGTTTTATGCAAAATGAAAGCCTTTTAAAAGCCAACAATACACTAATGTGGATGGTTTGTATTCCTATTAAGTGATATTAGGTAATTAAAATAGTTTTTCCTTTAGAAATTCCAATTAAGCATAGCGACAGATCTCCAAGATGTAAAGTGTTGCCATGGTGATTTATGTCACGTGAATTAAATATGAAAACTTTCCACTACAATTCAATAAAATATTGTTTTGTTAAGTCCGCTGAAAATCCACTTTATGTATGTATTTATGTAAATATAAAGTTTCTGCAATGTTTGACTTTTTTATTTAGTTTGCAATTTTAAATTGTGCATTAAAAATGTTAATGAATCACCTAATGATAAAGATTGACAAATAATCTGCTCTACTTCAATAAATCCATCCAATATTAGTTTGAATGATCATTTACATTATCTGCATCAGTCATGTCTTTACACTTTTATCGATGTTATCTATACTGATTATATATTGAAATAATTCTGTACCGATAAATCAATGTAATGTAAATGTTAAACTAATTATAATTAGAAAGACCAGTAAATGTATTTCTAAAAATGGCTATGCAAAGACGGGTGGCGGCATGGCGGCATTATGCTTAGCATGTCCACCTTAGAGCAGTAAGGTCCTGGCTTTAAGGCCTGGGCATGGGCGTTTCTGTTTGGAGTTTGCATGTTCTCCCCATGCTTACATTGGTTTCCTCCAGGTACTCCGGTTTCCTCCCACAGTCCGAATTGCCCCTAGGTGTGAAAGTGAGTGCGAATGGTTGCGAGTGTTGCCTTGTGTTGGCCTTGTGAGCTATTCAGGTTGCACTCCGCCTTTGTCCAGTGTTGGCTAAGATAGGCACCAGCCTCTCTGCGACGCTAGTAGGATTGCACAGTTCGGCAAGCGAATTGAATGAGCAGCTTATGCAAAGGATAACAGTGTGTTAATTAACTACTGATGTATTAGTGCGTGTTTTCACCAATGGAGTATATAAGTACTATAAAGAATGCACCAAGGTGTCTTTTGATGCACCACTCCACATTTATGACTTTTGTCTAGTCTAATAAATCCACTGTGGGTATTGATGATCAGATGCCAGCATAGTAGAAGGTAACAACAAATTCCACCCTGATGAGCAGAGGAACTGCTAGTGGGACAAGTGTGAGGATGTCTGTAAAGACTTATGAAACATAAAATCATTGTTATTATAATTTTAATTAACAAGACAGATTTAACACAGGGGTTGTGCTGATTAACAAGTCAACTTCGTTTCACACCTGTCTTAAAGCATTGTAGTGTTATCCCATGCCATTTTGCCTTCAAATGCAGTATGATCACATTTCTGTCAGGTATGCAATTGTGTGTAATTGTAGTGAACTTTAAAAAATAATGCAGCCATTCAGCACTGTACCGTCACCACCTGCTTATAATCACCTCCACCTGCATCCGCTTTACTGTGTAATTTATCCCAGTATGTGGGTTCTTTAAGATGTTTGGCACATGTTTCACTGTATCACCTTTCTAGGTTTACTGTTACACTGCTGTTTACATGTTTCTCTGGATGGTTTCCTTAGGTAGCATGCTTATAGTATGCAGTTTTTTTCCTATACTTTTAAATCAGACCCAATACATGTATTGTTTTATTACCCCAAACCTCTAGTGTCTTGGCTTTATTGCTTCAGTTTGTCGACCATTCACTGTCTACATAGTCACAGTACTTCTGGAGCACTGAGGGACATGTGATTTTAGATGTAATCAAAGGTGGCTAACTTACCATCTTTACTTTCATACACGTTCACTAAAAGTTCAAATATTGACTGAATTGTTACAATAATATTTAAATATCAGTAAAGTTTGGACATAAAAGTAAATGGCAGTACACTCTAAGGGCCCCATATTACATACAGCCAAAGTGGAACCAAGTACAATGCAAGTGCATTTATTAGTTGCATTTTCCTACCTATGGGCGTGTTGGTCTTACAATGAGGTGTGGTCAGGTGCATTGTTGGGACATTATCCTGAGGCTTTGGAAAGTGATTGAACACAAACCTGATATGAAGTCCATGGTGCAGTATTTCACTGGTATTTTAAGAAAGCATTATAAAGATAGCAATATGTGCCTATGTAAGTGGGTGTACAATTTGTCTACACTTTGCTTGTTACACACACAGTGACATGCATTCGTGAATGAACATGCAAAAGATTAAAAATAAAAATGTGTAGCTAATGGTGACTGTTCAGTGTACTCATTCAGAGTTTAATACAACTTAGTGCATCTAACCTCCTCTGGCACCGAGGTGGTGGAATAAACTCTCAGCTGAATCATGGGGCGTCTTCAAACGACGTCTGAAAACCTACCTTTCTTGGAAATACTTGGATCAGCACTATGTTTATAAAACATACAAACAATCAAACTAATAAATGGAAGACCCACTGAATTTTGACTGATGCTATTCTTAGCCTGTGTCCTAGTGAACCGTTATCAGAATGTATTCACTGACAGTCACTTCTGTAAGTCGCTCTGGAAAACTGCTCTTACAAATGCTGTAAATGTAAATGTAGCACATTCTACACGCATACAGAAGTAAGATGTTTTTGTATATACTCCGTGCAAACACAAGAAATAAAAACGAAAATATGATTTTTGTGGTTTATTGTTTCATCAGCACGATAATGAAGATGCTGCTTGTAACCATGAAAAACTGATTGTCTGTTGTTTTGATTCAAGCACTACTCTCTTGAAATAATGTTTTTGTTTTATCCCAAAAAAGCCAATCAAATTGCACTGATCCTATGTAAACCTACTATATTTTAAGCCAATAAAATAGCCATGAAAAATTAGGATACTGAGTGTGTGTGTGTGTGTGTGTGTGTGTGTGTGTGTATGTGAGTGTGTGTGTGTGTGTGTGTGCGTGCGTGCGTGCCTGTGTGCGCGTGTGTGTGTTTAAACATTAGCACACATATTGCACCAAAATGTAAATTTCTGTCTGAAAACTAAAACACAAAAACAGAAAAATGTTATTCTTTTTAAATATTAAAACTAAGAAACTGAAATGTCAGTAGCATGTTATTATGTCGTGTATAAAAATAGTATCTATTTAAAAATTCAACTTTGCTATATTAGCCTCTCAAATCCTTAAAAACAACATGGATAGGTCATCCAGGGTGATGAGTCCCAATATATTTTAGTTATTCTCTGCACTTTCACACTGATTGTTTTTATAAAAATAGATGTAGATACTTTTGGCATGTTGTCAGTTTTCCTTTTGGAACTCTGCATGAGGGAATAGGTTATGTGACACAAAGGTCATACCAATATACAACACATGGTAGATATCATGATATGTTGGTTTGCTAACAAAATTTTAGCCAAACAGTAACGCATCTGAGAAATTATGACAACTAAAAATTAAATTACAGTATTTATTTATTTATTTATTTGTTTGTTTGTTTGTTTGTTTGTTTGTTTGTTTATTTATTAGAAAGTGCTGCTTTTTACCCCCCTTTGACTGAATATTAATGGTGATTTGAGGAAACTTGTGGCACTGCCTCCTAAAGTATCTCAGTGACCACTTTAGATCCCCAATATTACATTTTTTCTTTATTAAAGTAATTAATGATGTGTTTTCAGAAGATAATTCACTTTGCAACTTTGGTTGAATGTTTGGCAGACTTTAGAAAAATCCCAGTTTCCCAGAGATGTCCACTGGGCTTTAGATGATGCCTGTTTGTTTAATAATTCATGGTAAGCAGGAGTGGATGTCTAAGAGATGAATGATGAGAGCTACTAGCCAGGAGATGTCATCTGAGGTTGAATGCAGAGTAGCCGGAGTGCTGAATAACAAGAATGAATTGCACTTATTATGAAGCCTGTTCCATATTTGCCTGCTTTGTCAAAGCATAGGGAATGCTTAGCTGTTTTACTTCTACTGCTTATTTCACTTTTCTCATATGGCATTGCACTTACTGTAGATTTTTGCTTCACAAGTTGAACTACTGGTGCACTTATAATAGCTTACAGGAGTCTGGAACTAGTCATGTTCAGCTGCGTACATGGTAAATGTAAATATGTAAATTAAAAAGTTCTTTATTCCAGTTGTTCTCATTCCTATTGTGTCCGGCTGTGATACCCAAATACTTCTTAAGCCCCTCCTTTCCTGACTACATCATACTACTACCCATTTGAGCCGACTCTGGGCGAGGGCTGGTTACACCCTGGACATCTCGCCAGGCCATCGCAGGGCCAACACACACACAACCATTCACACTCACAACTAGGGGCAATTTGGAACAGCCAATTAACTTACTGTGCATGTTTTTGGACTGTGGGAGGAAACCGGAGTACCTGGAGGAAACCCACGCAAGCACAGTGAGAACATGCAAACTCCACACAGAAATGACCGGGAGTCAAACCCGGGCCTTCTTGCTGTGAGGTGGACGTGCTAACCACTATACCACCGTGCTGCTCTGTTGTGAACTCATGCACACCGTGATATTAATATTAATATGATGTTAATTTGTGTAATAGACTACTGTGCCACCATGCCTATTTAATAATAATCTGAATATATAAATAATATAAATAAATATAATAAAAACATTTTTCTGGAGTTCAGGAATTTTCCCCCCAACATATAATGTGTTCTTCCAGGCCCAGGCCCCACCCGTCCACCAAGTTTGATAAAAATCAGATGAGTAGTTTTTGCACAATCCTGTTTACAGAAAGATCCTTTAATAATTCTTTAATAAAATCCATGGATCATGATCCCAATCTTTCCAAAATGTTACAGGTTCTTGCCAGGCTCATATCCCATCTATTCACAAAGTTTGTTCAAAATCGCTTGAGTATTTTCTGTGTAATCCTGCTAAAAGACAAACAAACAAATGCTAGTGAATACATACCTTTCCATGCCATACAGTGAAGGTTAAAAAGTTAATTAAACTTTTTATTTTATATATGCAAAAATCTTCAAATATTTCATACAGTTAATTTCCCCTACAGCTTGTGCGTTTTATAAATTGTCAATTTCTTTCATCATATTATGAAAATTTGCTATTTATAGTCTGGATATCATACTATGAAAACACCCCAAGTTGGCAATTTCTATTTGCTGATGTGAAGTTAATTCTTGATGCACAAACAATTGTTTCCTTATTTTCTGACCTTTCTTTTACACACAAATTAAATTACAGTGTGCATGAGTTCACAACAGAGCAGCACGGTGGTATAGTGGTTAGCACGTCCACCTCACAGCAAGAAGGTCCTGGGTTTGAGCCCCATGCCCAGTAAGGGAGTTTCTGTCTGGAGTTTGCATATTCTTCCTGTGCTTGTGTGGGTTTCCTTCAGGTGCTCAGGTTTCCTCCTACAGTACAAAGACTTGCAGTTAGGCTGATTAGATATTTCCGATTGACCCAAGGTGTAAATGTGAGCGCTAATAATCATGTGTTTATGTTGCCCTGCAGTGGTCTGGTGATGTGTTCAGGGTCGCCTGGGGTGGATACTAGCCTCCCTGAGACTCTAATAAAGGACAAAGGGATCCAAAAAATTAGATGAGCTGAGATGAGAAATAGAAATGATGCTAATGATTATGCACCGGCAGTGGAACCATTTGTCCTAATGTGTTGGTGTGATCAAATATAAACCCACTAGACTGCTTTACTGGCAGTGAGCAGTGGTATGCTTATTGTGAAGCTCTTTAGTCTTTGAATATTTGATATACTCTTTGGTGCACAATAAACAAGCACACAAAAACATCTGTAATACTTTTACCCTTTACATGCCCAACTTTTCTTTGTAGGTTTTTATGGCCCTGTACCTAACAAATGACAGTGGTGACCTAATTTAGTCTTGCTTTAATATTATCCCTGAGTTGTACACGAGTAAAAGATTAATAGATTAGTGTGATTAGAGGTCAGAGCTAGAGAGGGAATTGTTGTGGCCGGGCTTATTTCTAGGGTGGCAGTTACCACCCAGAGCTGAAAGACAGAAAACAAAAGAGTGGTGGTCAGCAACTACGCTATAAAGATGTGTTGAAGCTTCACATGAAAAGCAGTGTTATTGCATGAGACACGTGGGAGGATCTGGCAGAATCCAGACAAGAATGGAGAAAAGCCAGCAGGAGCTCAGAGGAACGACGTCTTAATGCATACAAAGCTGCACATGAATGAAGACACTTTACATTAGCAAGATCTGATCACTGCTCTGAAAGATGTGGGAGGTGGGAGATGCTGCCGCTCAAGAGCTGGACAACCAGCTCACGAACGTGCATGCCGCAGAGTAGACACTCATCAGCAAGTCAACATCGAAACCGATGGACTGTCATAATGATGTTAATAAAGAGGACACTGCACTTTTTAACTAGGAGAGGGAAATAGTTGTTTCTTGTTTGAGATACATTTTAATCTTCAACTCTTAGACACCTGATATACACATTCATAAAAATAATCCAATCATTTAATCAGCTGGCAGCAGCGCAATGCATAAAATCATGTAGATACAGCTCATGAGCTTCAGTTAATATTCATATTGAGCATCTTGTAGCTCAATCTTGTAGATCTGATGCAAAAAAAACCCTCCAAAAACAAACAAACAACAAAGAAAATCCAATAAGCCGTGGTTCTGCAGGCAGAATCATCTTGTGGATAAAAAAAATGTCAAATAAAAGAGATGGGCCAGAGAATTTCGAGCTGACAGGAAGGCTATAGTAAAAATAAATAAATAAATAAAAATAAAATACAAATACAACAACTTTTTTTAGTCTTTAGCTGTCCAGTTTTGGGAAGGCTGTGCTCACTGTAGCATCAGATTCCTATTCTTGGCTGACAGGAGTGGAACCAGATGGGGGCTCCTGTTGTTGTTGGCCATTCTCATCAAGGTTTGATGTGTTGTGGTTTCTGAAATGCTCTTCTTCCCACGGTGGTTGTATAGAGTGGCTATAGTGGGTTGAGATACTCAAGCCTTCATGTCAGTTTGAAACAGTCAACAATACCACAGTCAAAAACACAATAATCTTGTGTTTTTCTCTATTATCACCTTTAATTTATACTTTAACTGAAGCTCCTGACTTACATCTGCATGACTTAATGCATTCACTTTATCTCTCCTATCTCATTTTATGTAGTTTTATCTAGTTTATCTTTTTAATTTGTCATAAATGAATGAAGAAACCAGTCATAATTACCCATCAAACTGCTTGTCATTTAACTGTCCAATTACTTTTGAGCCTCTGAAAAATGAAGGACCATATAAAAATGGCTGTTACAGCTGAAAGTCTCCACCTTAATCACATCTTGATTGATTCATTTCAGATCCACTGCAAAGGTGTACAGAGGCTTTTTTTAAAGTCATAATATCTAAAAACCAACTGTAAATTCCAATTAATAACCTGAAGTATTTATTGTTATTCATTGTATTGTTGTATATAATTGTAAGATGTAATGTGTAATAGTTTCTTTTCCAGTGAATATTTGCCTCTCTGTATTTTTATTTATTTATTTATTTCAACATTTAGAAGGTGGTCTTGGCATGTAATTTGTGTTTCTTGGCATTACCCCATCAGAAGCCAATTCACTGAGCACTGTTAGCACTTACCACTCATTGGTAAATCCTTAGTAGCATATATGTGCTTATGTGACAGTACTTTATGAAACTGTTGGATTTCTAAACAATTTTACAGCTTGCTTTGTTTATTTTCTCACACCATAAAATAATTTGAAATGTGCATATAAAATCATGTTACCTCCTGCTGTCTGTGAGAAACTTACCACACCTCTTCAAAATAATTAAAATATAAATTTAGGCAGTGCTTAAAAGTGGAGCTCCCGATAAATATCTCTACCTATAGGTGTCTGAGACTGGTTTTAAAAGAGTAGTGTGGCTCCTTTATGAGCTAAATCAACTTCAGGCATGGAGGAAATAAATAAATAAATAAGTCTCACCTGTGTTTCCAGAATGTGGTCTAGAGCGAAAACAGGAAAGGTTAATACTGAGTCTCCTTTTCAGTGGCTTTCACTGGCTGATATAAATTCGTATTATCTGTTTTACTTGTTAGATGAATTGTTTGTTTAATGAGTTAATGTTCTGTGTTCCTGTTCATGGTTGTTGTTGTTTTGCTCAGCGAAAGTGTGTTGACCTACCTGAGTTAGATTTTGTGTTTTTTATTCTGTGGGAGACTGAGTGGTCATATATGAGCCCCTCTCTCTCTCTCTCTCTCTCTCTCTCTCTCTCTCTCTCTCTCTCTCTCATTCTC
>JAQMYF010000007.1:9134566-9153683 GCA_030014195.1 Neosilurus mollespiculum
AAAATTATTATTATTTTTTTAAACTATTATTTTATTGTTGTCCATTGTCATGCCAGTCAGTAATACATAAGAGCCAGTCAGCATCCACTCCACCTTCCAAGTCATGTTCCATGCCAATAGGGCCCCGCTCAGGAACTCTGCTACTAAAAGATATGATGGAAATGAGCATTAGAAGACTTTTTCTCTTTTTAATTTAGGGCTGCATCTAATTGTTTATTTTTTATATTCAATATTTTTTTCTCTGATATTATTTTAACTCACTAAATGCTTCTTTCCTGCCATGTCAATTAACTAATGCTACCACAAAACTCTTAAATCTGAGCTAGTTTAGTGTCAGGATTGATTAGAAGGCTGAGATGAACTACATTTCTTATTAGCCCAATCAGATCATATGACCTTGTCACATGTCTGCTAAATCACACTCATAAATCACACTCATTGTTCTCTGTGTTAAAGTTCCTGAGCTTATAATATATATGACTATTTGTGTGTCTTTTAGCATGTTTTTTTTTTGTTTTTTTTAAGAAGTTCATACATGGTTATTGTGACTAAATCAAGGTTACAGTGTTCTCTCTCTCTCTCTCACACACACACACACACACACACACACACACACACACACACACACACACACACACATATATATATAAAAAGAAAATTCTTGAGGTCCTGGAGTGTGAGGAATGCTTGCATAACTTTAGCACAACTTTGTGCACCTTTATACAGCAGTCTGACTAGTGTTCATTAAATTTAAGTCATTAAATTTTCAGATTTCAGAGAGGTCGAATTGTGGGTCAGTCAGAGGGAAGCATCAGCCGGCGACAAATAGCCGACAATCTGAATATTCATCTGTCAATGGTAAATAGCTCAGCAGTGAAGGTAAGACCACCATGGATCCACAACCAGGTTGACCTGGATCATCAGAAAGATGTCTTCGCTCTGCAAAGGAAGCAGTGGAGAAAAACCCCTGATCCAAGGCTGCAGACATTGCGGAAGACATCCAAACCAGCTCAAAAACTCTTACACGCTATCTTCATCAAATGGGCTATTATGGCTGAGCAGCAAGACGCAAACCTCTTCTTCGACCAGCAAATATTCATTCTGAAATTTTGGGTGTCTATTTACTTATGTCCAATCTCTGTATGAGAGTGTATGTATATATAAGTGTGTGTCCGTTTGGCCAATGCTCCGAATTGTTGGGAGAGGATGCATCCTTGATTTTAAGGCCCTATGAATAAATAAAGCCCTATGTCCAATGTCACACTAACAGAAACCTGGTTATGGTAGAGTGATTCAGATGCTTGTGTTTGTGTAAGATGAATCACTTACTCATCTCACCCATTTGCTGAACTGGAGCTTATCTAAGTTGACACAGGACAAAGGCGGGTACACCCTGAATAGCTCACCAGACCATCTCAAGGCAACACACAACCATTCACCCTTGCACAAAAACACAATTTATGGAAATGACTTTAAAGCTTTGCTGCTGAAGTTGATGACTTGGCACAGAGAATGATGTTAAGAATTTATGTTGTGTATTTTGAGAAAATTTAATGATGTAGTGTTCATCAACATTAGTGGCCTGAAACATGAAATAATAATTGATTTGCTGTTTGTGACATGAAGTCAAGTGAGACAGCCTGCCACAATGTGCTTCATATAAACTAATCAATAATAAAATTCATTGCCAATTATTTGTATGATTGAATTGTCGATTAGTTGTTGCTGTCACTTAATTAGAAAACACCCACAGCATACACACTTTCCTTAACTTGGAGGAAAGTTGAGAAATCAAAGGCTATTACTGAGATCTGGTTTTCTCATGAATGTTAAAAATTGCAGAAAAGCCTGCAAGTATGCGTTTATATTGTAGCGAATGGGTTTTTATTTGTGCTCTACATTGGAAGCATGCCGTGCATAGAGATGTTGGGATGGAAGTGTCTTAGTTATTGAAAAAGTTCACCGAGGTTGAGATGTTGTGGCATTGTGTGGGAGGCCCACAATCGAAGCAAGCAGTGAGTTAGCAAGTTGGGGTGAGTATCAACAACCTCAGAGTCACTTTTTAGCAAAATGTTTACAGCTACAGTGTTTTGTTGGTTTCAGCACAAAGGAATTTGAAGTTTAGCTTTTCATGAGCATCAGAAATGACGTGACCTGATTTGGAGCCGTATGAACAGAAATAACTGAGTTACTGATGCAGGTTTATTTATTTATTTGTTTATTTTGTGGCTGTGAATATGCAAATTTTATTGCATGTGGACTTAGAGAGACAGAATCTTCTTTATTTTCACACACTTTTACCCACTTTACCAATATAATACACTGCTTTAATAATATTTGCAGTGTTTCCAAGGATTGCAAGTCTGGATGATTTTCTAATAAAAAGCCATTTACTGAACCATTTTGAAATCAGTGCTTGGATTTTCTATTTATTTATTTATTTATTTATTTTTCATATGAGAGATTGGTCTCGAGAGGCAGTGACGGTGTGATTATTGTTTGAGCTGCTACACCAGGATGACACTATTTTTATAAGAATGAATCAACCAGAACAGTTTATCCTGCCACATAATTCATTTTGATCATTTCCTCTTTATCATTCTGTAGCACATCTTCACCACACAACTATGCTGAGAACTCATTCCTCTTTGCCAACTGTGGGCGTTGCTAACAAGTGAATTGTCAGGTTTTTCTGTTGTCCTAACATTTATCCCTTGGGTGGGTCATACCGCTGGGTCAGTGGTCAATCTGTGATACATTGTGTTTGGGTGTCACATGGAACGACTGTCTGTGTGCCCTGAGGTACATGTGAACTCTAGCTTTCACAAAAGACATAGAGGAGGAAATGAAGTAATAGGACCCTTGGTGTGAGGATGGATGGCTTCTCCACGCCTGCTCAGTGGTAAGTCTATGAAAGGAGAGCAGGGCAGCTTCTTTACTGCTTAGGAAACTATAGTCTATGATGGATGAAAGAAAGGACAGAAAGCAGGGAAAACAACATAAGTGTTGCAGTAATATGTTAATAGAAAAAATGGAGAACAGCTTGAGTCATCATGTGGACAGACAGAATTGTTTCATGTGACTATAGAACATATGGTCTGTTATTATTTTGTGTGTATTTTTCCAGCATTTTTAATGTGCTTCATATGTTTTGTAGCATTTTAAATCAATTCGGAAACAACAATGACTGTGTATAAATATTTCCATCCACTTTCTCAATGGCAGTGTTTTTCTCCCTGAAAATATTCCAGCCAAACAGTTATTTATTTATTTCCCCCCCCACATGCTCAGCTGACAACTTTATTCCCACCCCTACAGGCATCTCTGATTTTGCAAATGGATGCCGCCTTGGAGGTAGTGCCTCCAGATTAGAAGTAAACACTTCATGAAATGATGGTTGCTATGGGAGAGTGTTTAATCCATGTAGGGTATCACTTCCAGTATATTTTATATTCTCATTAGAATAGAGTTCATTAGAAGGAAAGTGAAAATAAAGGTGGTAATGAAGGCTGATGAAATCACCCAGTACAATGACCGCTGCAGAATTGTATATTTGCATATGCTTCAATATCATTACTGTAATGTTCTTTAAATATGGTCATGATCCTAAAATATAAACACAAAGTGTGTGATGAACTCATCAGAGTTTATAGGGAAAAGAAGATACTGGAACCCCATTCATTTAGGGGTGATCACACTAGAGGTGCGATAGAAAAGTGACTGATGCAAATAGATTTTTTTTTTTTTCGAATTTTTCACATCTTCACATGTAAGTGAATATTTTGCGGCTTTAATATGTATACTGCAGGAAAGTTGCGAGAAGGTTGGGCAACCATTTTTGTGACAGATTTTTTGCGAGTAATTTGCGATTTGTTTGCAGATGTTTGTCGAAATAAGCGAATCTCTCGTCATAAATCAGTCACGTTTTGTTTGCTTTTTGTTCTCAAACCATTCGCTTTTTATTTGTGCTTTATTAGCATGAACAAAATATGAATAAAATACGAATGACGGCAAAATATACAGAATACATTTTAAATTGCTAATGACAAGTAAATAATTTGTGAGCAAAGCGATAACTTTGAGACCTTCTCGCGACATGTGCTGACTGTTTGAGAAGAGTTTGAGGCGATTCCGCGTCAGAGCATTGATTTGCAACATTCGCAGAAATTTCAATAAAATGGTTTACATTTCACGATCCAGGCAACCAAAATGTGATGCCGTGCCACAAATTCGAGAATGAAAAGCAACAGTTGCCATTCGCATCAGTCACCTTTTTTTTTGCGCCTTTAGTGTGATCACCCCCTTAGTGGTTGATTGAATGCAGAGAATATAAGCACATATTTTAATACTGATATCCTCCTGATTAAATCAGAATTATGCTCACAATCTGACCCTATCTCATGGTGTATTTCCCATATCTACTTATGATTCTAATCTGCCAACAATGAGGGGCACGGGCAAACACACCGAGGTGTGTTTGAGCATTCCAGCCCTTCTGTCGTAGCTCCTAAAGCCTGAAATTGAATCCTAATTCATGCTGCATGCAGCCCTTGAAACGCAATATCATACCCCCTTCTTTCTGTACTCTCTCTCCTCTCACAACAAGACCCTTTGATGTAAAATTGACACTTTACTGGATAGCACTTCAGGGATCTGGTATTGCCTGGCAACTGCAAAAAAACATTCTATGATTCTTTTTTTTTTTTTTTTTTTAGGCAAAGATGGGCTTATGAGTTTGCATGCATCATCAATACTATGTACTTGGGCATCTAGATTTATTGGTACCTTTCGTGAAATTAAGCAAAAATGATTAGGTACATGGCGGCACGGTGGCGTAGTGGTTAGCATGTCTGCCTCTCAGCAAGAAGGGTTCGAGTCCCAGGGTTGGGTGTTTCAGTGTGGTGTTTTCATGTGCTCCACGTGCTTGTGTGGGTTTCCTGCGGGTACTCCGGTTTCCTCCCACAGTCCAAAGACATGCACATCAGGCTTTTTGTCTGTTCCAAATTGCCTCTAGGTGTGAGTGTGAATTGTTGTGTGTGTGTGTGTGTGTGTGTGTGTGTGTGTGTGTGTGTGTGTGTTGGCCCTGCGATTGTCTGGTGAGCTGTTCAGGGTGTACCCTGCCTTCGCCCAATGTTGGCTAAGATAGGCTCCATCCTCCCTGTGACCCTAGTAGGATTAAGTGGTTTGGAAAATGAGTGAGTGAGTGAATGATCAAATACAATACAAAGTACAATATGTATAAAAATGAAAATCTGAACAAATACACAAACTGAAAAGTTTACCTCCTTGCTTTGCTAGGGTTTTGGTCAAACCAAATCAAGCCACACTATACTTGTTTCAGTTAGTACGGTGTTCCTTGGGAGAAGGGTACATTTTACCAGATTCTGCCGAATCTGCCTGTGTGTTTCTAGGAGCTGAGGTCTGGTGAGCTGTCCAGGGTGTGCTCCCCGCGACCCTGGTTAGGATTAAGTGGTTCAGAATATATATATATATATATATATATATATATATATATATATATATATAAACCAAAAAGTTTTCAAAATTATTTTGAATTATTAATTTGAGACACCATGTTTTTATATCCATACACTGGCATAGGCACTGAAAAAAACAGCTCTGTTTTGTTTTGGAGGGACTCTTTGGATCTTCACCATGGTGAAGATCAAAATCTGACATGGGTGAAATCCATATTTCTGGCAGTGGCAACCAGGTTTTACACATCATACAGTTTGCCAAAAAAAGCCCCTAAACCATCAAGCCACCAAACTATCCCAGAGCCCACTGATCCATCAACACATTTTACAGTGTATACCAGGTACTTTTGCTGATGGTGCTGATTTTAGATGGTTTTGATGTGACCACAATGCATAACATTCATTCATTCATTTGTTGAACTGCTTACTCCTACTAGGATCATAGGGTGGGTGGAGCCAACTGTCTCAGCCAACTGTGGGTGAAGGCACAACCAAATATACTTGTGCCAAGTGGCAATTTGAAACTGCCGACTGTACATATCTTTGGACTGTGAGAAGAAACCAGAATACCCGAAGGAAAGCCACACAAGCACGGGGAGCACATGCAAACTCCACAAGAAACGCCTTCACAAAAGTCCAGTACCCCAACCCACAACCTTCTTGCTGTGATGTAGACATGCTCACCTCTACACCATGATGTAGTGAGTCTAATGGCATGAAGTTCAAATGCTGCATTTTGTGAGATGCTCTGACTTAAGAGTCCACAGGGGTATCAAGTGGCATATACAATAATTTGAAAAAAAAAAAAAATACTAATAATTAAAAAATCAGCTTCCAGTAATGGATGGCATGAGTCCTGGATTTGTGTGTTTGTGTGGAGATTTCATGTTCTCCCCTTGCTTGTGTGGGTTCCTCCGAGTAGTCTGGTTTCTTCCCACAGTCCAATGACATGCATATTAGGATAATTGGCTGTTCCAAATTGCCCCAGGTGTGGATGTGAGTTTGTGTGTGTGTGTGTGTGTGTGTGTGTGTGTGTGTGTGTTTACCTGTGATGGTATGTTGAGCTGTTTAGGGTATACTCTGCCTTCACCCAGTACCGGCTGATGTAGGCCCCAGCCTTCCTGCGACCCTAGTAGGATTAAGTGGTTTGGAAAATGAGTGAGTGAGTGTGTGAGAGAGTGGGGTTCCAGTAATTTTAGAGTCTACTGTATGCTTTTAGTATGCTGTATGTTTTTTTTTTGCTTTTTGTACACACTGCGCAATTATGTTTATATATCTTACTGTATGTATTACCCAGAAACACTGGACATTTATGAAATTATGAGAGAATTAGAGTTCCAGAATATGATGTTCTTGCATTAGTACTGCTGTAGCCAGTTGGTAGGGTGTCTTCTAGTCTGGCCTCTGGCTATGGAGGGAAATTAAAGCTCACTAAATCAGATTATTTTGTCCCAGGGGGGAAGAGTCTGATAGCCAACTGGTGGGAGATCATCTACAGTATCCATATCAGTAGCCATGCGTACACACACACACACACACACACACACACACACACACACACAGTGGTGTGGTTCCCGACTCCAGGGCCAATTTGTTAACAATTACAGCTCGTTATGATTCCCTCCTGTCTCCGAGGGACTCCTGGATTTGTACCCCACTGCTGGTCTATTGTGTTGTAATTATCACAGTCAGAGAGACACATCTGCTATCATCAGCCCACTATGAACCTCCTCAGCTCTGATTGCTGACTTGTGTCTGGAGATGCTATTATAATAGGATGGCACCTGCAATCACTGAATTTTGTGTGTGTTTGTGTGTGTGTGTGTGTGTGTGTGTGTGTGTGTGTGGCATTTTGAAAATATGTTGCTTTGAATTATTTCTCCATCCACCATAGCCATGCTTCATTAAGGAGCTGTGACTGAAATATTTTTCTCCCTGATATATTTGAACGATGATTTGGCGACTTGATTGTGAAGAGTGCATTACTGGTTCCTGAGTTTCAATAACAGTATGTCACCCCCTCCTCCCTCATTTCTTGGCTCGTATTTTGTTTGCCTCAGCACGTTTCACATCCAGCAAGTTGCCGCTGATATACTGAGAGAAAGTGCATATAAACAGCATCGAATCCAACTGGTTTCATGCTCATGATTATGGATATGGGGCTCAAGGCGGGCTGTAAGCGCTGGTGTTCCTCAGAGGTACCAACATCCCTGGTTTAGTCCTAAGATTTCCTTTGTCTTTGGAAACACCTAAAAACAAATCTAAAAGATAAAACAGAAGTAAAATCATTCATTCATTCATTTTCCAAACCACTTAATCCTAATATGGTCATGGGGAGTCTGGAGCCTATCTCAGCCAAATTTGGGCAAAGGAGAGGTGCACACTGAACAGCTTGCTAGTCCATCGCATGCAACATACAACCATTCACACTCGCGCTTATAACAAGGTGCAGCCTGTTAACCTAATATGCATTTAATGCAATTAATTTGGATTGTAGGAGGAAACCAGGGCATACTGTGGAAACCCATGCAAGCGTGGGGAGACTCCACACAGAAACACCCTCACCAAGCCCGGGACTTGAACCCAGGACCCCTTTTGCATGTGAAGTAGACATGTTAACCACATCGCCGCCATGCTGCCCTGGAGTGAAACCAAATACAAATAAATTTCCCCAGGTGAAAAAGCCAATTCACTGAATTTGAAAAGACATGGGACATAAAAGAAAGTCATTTGTTGCTAGTGGTGTTTACTTTGACTTTATCTAGGTGAACCCTGAGCCAATGGAAACCAAGAGCGCCGAACTGTTGTCTCTGTGGACAAGGGGGAAAAAAGAGGTGCTGCTTATTGCGGTCACACAGCAAATTTTCCTCATTGTTGTCTTACTGTTACTTGGCACACATCTTGGAAATATAATTAGCGGTCTCATCCACAGACGTATGCTAAAGTTTTTGTGGTAAAATTCTGTTTTTCCCCTTTCTCTGCCTGCGAAGATTTTCTTGTTTGCCATGTTGGGTCATATTGGTTGATATATTGGTGCAATCAGTTTTCCGATTTCTCCATTTTCTAACAATCTCAGAAGCATCTTTTCTTAAAGGGCTATTGTAAATTACAGAGTGCACGTAATATACAATGTGTTTTACTTCAAATAAAATCAATCCTGGCTTTATTAGAGACCGATTTTTATTTGTAGTCTCTTTAATGGATGTTAATACAGCAGTCTGCATGCTATGTTCAGTCCTTCTGATACCAACACAAAGGAGACTCATTGTCTTTACAGTGGCAGAGCCTTAATGAGTGCGAGCAGCTCCACACGGGCCGCTGAATCCGCCCACTCTCCTGGCCACACCTCCACTGATACATATGCGGCAGGTCCTTCATCATTATTCATGAACCAGGCATGTGCAAAGGCTGGTAGAGAAAAGGGGGAGTGTCTGTATATGTGACCGGGTGAGAGAGTGTGAGCTTGTGTGTGTGTGGTAGGGAGGGAGAGGGGGGGAGAGAAGTAGGAGGCTGACATCTCTACGGCTGCTGCTGCTGCTACTACTACTACTACTCCTGCTGCTGCTGTGATTGCATCTCACTCACACACACACACACCACGCTGGTGTGCTTGTGCCATGCGCTGCTGACCGGAGCTCTCACTGTGCAGTGTGTGTGTGTGTGTGTGTGTGTGTGTGTGTTTGTGTGTGTGTGTGAGAGAGAGAGAGAGAGAGAGTGTGTGGGTGTATGTGTGTATTTGTGTGTGGTAGAAGTGCTCAGGGCAGACTGATGAGAGACAGTGTGTGTTCCTGGAGGGTGACCCCCCAACTGATTCTGGGGAGACAGAGAGCTCCTGCGAAGCCGTGACGGCGAGGATGGGCTGCAATCTGTGCTCGCTGCAGAAGAGAGAGGAGCATTACAAACTGCTTTATGAAATTTCACAGGTAGGATGGAGGAGAGAGCACTGCTACACCAGCTTGTGTGTGTGTGTGTGTGTGTGTGTGAGAGAGAGAGAGAGAGAGAGAGAGAGGGAGAGAGAGAAGGACTTTGTAAGAAACAGAAATTTGCTACCAGAATTCAGTTTTTTTCACACCAGCATGAAAAAAGCAAAGCAAGAGAAAGAGAGTTATATTTGGTTCAGCTGTGATCCATGTGAGGAGAGAAATAATAACAGAAGTATAGAGAAATACGATGAAGTGTGAGAGAGTGTGCATGTATGCCTCCTGTGTTAGAGAGGAAGTGTGATCATTTATTCTTGCCAAGGAAAAAGGTCCCTGGTGAGATAGCAGAGATCGTATCCAAACACCTGTGCTGAACCAACACATAAATGGAAGAGACCCAATTCTTCTGACAGCTTGGGGTTAGTGTGTACTGTACATATGAGCAATTCAGGCATGAATTTTAAGGATTGTGTTCTGACCTCGGGACATGTGATCCGGCTTTGATCAGGAGTATAAAATGTACAGATTGTATCAAAATGCGGAATACATTACAAAGTCATTATATTCACTCATCCTCAATGACTGCTGGTGAACAAACATGCATGCAGAATAGACTACTATGGGATTCTTTTTGGAGTATGTGCACCCTCATCCTGTAACTGAGTGAAGTTGATCTGAAGTGCCAACCTCACGGTGAATTTCACTGTTTTTGTGTGTGAACTGTTTTTTAAACCATTTCTATCTTCCTGTCTATCTCCATCAACCCATCAATACCTCCATCTATCACAACAGCACTCCGAATGGTATAATTACAGACTCATTAGCACTTCTTTCAAAGCTTGAGCTTGAATTAGATGTGCAATGTTTCACTTTGTACACAAAGACATATCAGCTTGGATAATTGCCACCGTTCTCCATTGGTACTTGGGTTTCAATGAAGAACTGAGCGTTGTTTCAGTGCCGGAAAGTACTGCTCCCTTAGAGAAGATCATGTGTCTTCGTGTAGCTCATATTTCAGCAATGGAAAGTTTCGCCAGAGCTGGATACTAAAAGTGACCGAATCACACATTCGCCCAGTTTATTAAATGTACTTATTTATTAAACGGTGAAACATTGGATTAGAAAATACTGTGTCTTGCTTTTTGGTATTTCTTGCAATTTGTTATTATTTGTAGTTCTGAAAAGCAGAACAGGGGTCGGGCTTGTGTTCTCAACAGTTTCAGCCTCAGACAACAAAACTTCAGTGTCTTTGTGACATAAAATTGGTAAATGCCAGAGGCAGTGTTGGGACCTGGTGTACAAGGTGTGTGTTGACCCAGTAGAACACATCGAATTTTACATACTGTACACTTGCAAAACCGCATGCTGTGCTGGGGACTGCTGCCACATCAGCACCTGGCATCTTATCCCACACTCACAGAGAGAGAGAGAGAGAGAGAGAGAGAGAGAGAGAGAGAAAGAGAGAGAGAGAGAGAGAGAGGGAGGGAGGTGCAGTGAGCAGTGAGGTGTTGATGAAAAATATTACCAGCTAAAATGAAATGCTGCTAATTAAACCACTCTGCTTTTTTCAATGTTCGATTAAACAAGCATTACAAATTTTGGTAGTAAAATTTTATATTGACTGGAGCATTTTTTCCCACTTGAAATAAAGACTTCTGATGCCTTTCCCTTAAACAAACATGCAGTTTAGATTTTAATTCGTTTTTGTCCTTGTGTGTGTGTGTGTGTGTGTGTGTGTGTGTGTGTGTGTGTGTGTGTGGCTAACCGTATGTCCAGTAGCCAGCCAGTAATAACCATCAGTAGGATCTGGTAGCACTTCATGCTGGAACTGTGCTTGTGTGACAATTAGGTTCATAACTAGAGTTTCTATTGCTGTCTTTTACAGCATTTTCCGAGCTTTGGTTCTCTTTCCATCAAATGAGATGTATGTACGATTGGTCCGAGATCAGCTACCTGGCCTTCATTCAACTAACTGATCTCTCTCTCTCTCTCTCTCCCCCTCTAATAAACATATCATACCACTACATACACAATATCTATATATTATAATTAATAAATATATTATAATAACTAATATGCTCATGTTTTTAGAAGCTTCTTATTGTTGGGTATGTTCCACACAAAACAGTGAACAGAATGGTTGTTAAAACATTTCCCCCCTCCTTATTCTGTGTCCTTCTCTTCCCGTTGCGCTTGTCATGCATTTACATCTGGCAGCACACTTCGCATGAGAGTGTCACTCAGCATCTGGGAGGAGTTAAACTCACTGGCGTGTGTCTTTTTTGGTCTAATTAGAGAAACTAGAGAATCAGAAACTGACACACACTGCTGAGCATAATATGATAGGTTTCAGATATGGTTTCACAGTTGTTGTTTTTTTTTTGTCTATTTATCACATTGATTTACCATTCCTGTGTGTGTGTGTGTGTGTGTGTGTGTGTGTGTGTGTGCTTGGTTTGTGCTTGGGTGATTTTTGCATGTGCGTGTTACTGCTCAGTTACACACAGACTAGGAATCCACATCCACACGGCTAGGAAGAGTTTTAAAGGGATAGTTTTGCTCAAGCACACTTGTGTGAAATGTCAGAAAAGTCTGTTGGTGAGTGCCCCCTATAGGATCACTGGTTGTAGTGGCAGGGTCTGTTATATGAAGCTCAGATGGCCAAGGCAAGATCATGTGGAAAAGGACAGGTGTGAATGCATGTGTTTTGAGAAATGGATTTCATCACTACTGGAGAATTTTCTGCTTCGGTCACCCACACAGTATGTGGGTGTGAGTCTGTGCATGAATGAGAGAGAGAGAAAGAGAGAGAGAGAGAGAGAGAGAGAGAGAGATCATGTATGTGTGAAGAATGGCCTGTGGCCTCTGCACCCTTCTCAACTCTGGTCACCCCTCATGGCGTCCCAGTGCTATCTCCTGCCTCTGTGCTACAAATGTTCCCATTCATCTTCTTGTCCCATTACATTTTTTTCTGAGTGATGGTCCTCAGCCATTAAAATTGATAGGAAAGAACAAAGGAGGGGAAAAAAGAAGAATGCCTGACTTGATTGATCTCTTGTCTCCAGATGTGAGATTACGTTGAAGGATTATATATAAGGTACAGAGAAAGAGAGCAAGAGAGAGAGAGAGAGAGAGAGAGAGAGAGAGAGAGAAAGAGAGAAAGAGAGAGAGAGAGAGATGCACTTGTACCTGGGCATTAAATTTTTTTTTCTCTCAGAGCAACAATCATGCTTAGAACCTCATTCCATTTTCCTTCCAATAATAATGTTGGGTTGGTTTGCATGTGTTGTCCAGAGCTCCCATTGATGCATCTTTCAATCATAAAAAAAGCAATGCAAGCGAGAAGAGGCAGAAATATTTGCCTAAACCCTCCTCTCTCCTTTCACCTCATACAGCTTATCCACTGCAGTGGCTTATGTAATCAGGATTTCTTTTTTAATATACCCCATCTGGCTTTCAGAGGGGTCTATTTGCAGTAGCCTATAGGATTCATCAAATCTTTCGAGCACTGGCTGTCAGACTCACCTCCTTACCACATATTTTTTCTAGCTGACGTAGTTCAACTCATAAGCTAAATGTCAGTCTTTTATGAGATATGGACAAATTCGTTGTTGGAAGATGGTAACTGTGAACTGCATCCATACTCTGTATACAACCCTAAAGGATTCTTAAAGATTCATATGAGTAGTTTTTTTTAGGAAAGCTATTACCCAAACAAAGAAGTCTTAAAGATCGATTGACATCCAGACACTCATTTTTCACATGTATCTCGTCTGGTGTGACACGATCAAACACAAATCTTGAATGATGGGAACACACTGCCTAAACTGTGTGCACACCAGACAAGTGGATCTGCCTTAAACAAGGCTCTCAGTTAATATCAACAGTCCATTGTTCTGTTACTGATGATAACACATTTCTATGTTAAGATGACTGAGTGCTTGTGTAAAAGTATTTTCTTATTCAAAATTTGTCTTTCCGAGCATTTGCTGCCATTCGAATGAACTGTGCTATCGCGGAAAAGCTTACAGATTGGCAACGGTACGAGCGTAGAAAACGATTAACACCCAAGTCTTTTACACAGTTCTCTGGAAAATGAAGCATGACAAAATAAAGACCACTTCTCCCCACAGAACACAATGCTTTTTTTTCCCCTCATGCACACACCAATCAATGAAATTACTTTTTAGTTAAATGGATTCAATTAATTTAACAGATATTCTACTGTCTATATCCATTGAATTAAGAAATGTATAAAAAAATTCTGAAATGCACTAAAAACAAATGTTTTTGATGCTTGAGCACGTTATTGACATGTTATTAACTAGTAATTAATAAATGCACTAACAATTTTCCTTAAGAATGCACTTGCAGGACCTGTAAAAGTAAAGCACACTGTATGAGAACTAATAAAAAGCAGTAAAAGAAATAAGTAAGAATAAATATAAATGAATACATTTGACTTTGATTTGAATATGTATTACAGTAATGGTACACACAATAAGATCCAAGAGCTTACTGAATTTGTGGTTTACATTCACTGACCATTTTATTAGAATTACCAGAGCACCTGTACATTTCTTTAATTATCCATTAAAGTCAGTGATGACATGGCAATCAGTACATAAAATTGTGTAGCTACGGGTCAAGATTTGAGTTAATGATTACATTTTCATTCATGGCATTTGGCATAGAGCAACTTACATTCATCATTTTTATACAACTGAGCAGCTAAGGGGTTAAGGGCTCTCATAAACACAAAGCTTGGTGGAACTGAGGTTCGAAACCTCAACCTTCGGATCACTAACGCAGAGCCTTAAACACTAAGACACCACCACAATGCAAACTTTAGAGTGTGGAAAAATATGACCATCACAGAATTATTAGTGCCAGATGAGCTGATCTGAGTATTCCATAATCTGATGATCATATTGGAGCTTACGTAATACAGTGTGAAATATAAAACAAAAACAATCCAGTGGCAGCTCTGAGGATGGAAACATTTTGTTTATAAAAGAGAGTGGAAGTGAATGTACAGATGGTTCTATTACTTCAAATAACCATGCTATACAACAGTGGTGAACAAAAAAACAGCACTGTGTGCACAAGTGGTCCAACCTTGAGGCAGATTGGCAGCAGCAGGAATTTCATTGGATGTTGCTTCTGTTAGCCAAGAGCTGAAAACTAAGGCAACCATGGACACAAGCTCACTCAATCTGATAAGTTCAAGATTGGAAAAAGACCAAGAGTGTATACGAGATAACAGTGAGGCATGTCCTCCTCCTCACAGCAAGAAGGTCCTGGGTTTGAGCCTTGTACCTGGCAAGGGTGTTTTTTTGTGTGGAGTTTGCATGTTCTCCCTTTGCTTGCATGGGTTTCTTCCAGGTGCCTCTGTTTCCTCCGACAGTCAACAGACATGTATATTCGCAATTGCCCCTAGGTGTAATTTATTCATTCATTCATTTATTTTTGGAACCGCTTAATCCTAATTAGGGTCGCAGGGAGGATTGCGCCCATCTCAGCTGACTCTGGGCGAAGGCAGAGTGCACCCTGGGCAGCTTGCCAGGCCATCGCAGGGCAGAAATATGCTGACGGCGATACAGCCTACTCTTTTCAAAAGTCAGCTATGGTTCTTTTACATGCACAGACAGTGAGAGACATGGCTGGCCTTTGATAACCCAGTTAGCTGCACTGGGGTGACAGCAGTGACAACCCAGTGACAGTGGGGCTTGAACGCCGACCTTGGGATCAGTAATCGTAATTTATTTTATATTATTTTGTGTGTGTGTGTGTGTGTGTGTGTGTGTGTGTTTGTTGGCCTTGTGATGCACTGATGAGCTGTTTAGGGTGTACCCCGCCTTTGGCTGGGAAGGACTCCAGTGTCCCTGAGACCCTATAAGGAATAAACCTGTTCAGAAAATGAAATGAAAACAATGTCATAAAATATATAACTCTGGAAAAGAATTGAACCAACAAGTAAGGTGTGAAAGTAGCCTAAGAGTGCGCTGCAGGTGTGGAAACATCTGTGTGTGGGTGTTCGGTAGTGAGAGAACATGGTATTAGTTTTAATTACCTGTTACTTCAAGAGAGTTTTGATTGACTAACTGTGAGAAGATTAACTTTGTTCCTTTTCTCCAAACACTCTTCTCTTTTTAAGCTGTATTGTATTTCAACAAAGACTTGCCTGTCTACTGCAGAAAGCACTGTAGCACTTAGCACTACATAACATAGCTGAACATATGTGGCATGAGCCTGCTCTGGAGCAAGATAGTGCAGGTTTAACCCTCTGGTTTTTGGTTCTGTGTATTCCTTTGAGGACTTCTTTTGAAAATGTGTTTTACGGTACCCAGTTCAGGTGCTATTGACTTTGAATGGTATTTAGCTCCTATTCATCTGTTCCCTGTGTGTAATTCCAAGGTGCAATCTGTAGTCTATACAAATTCTATGGCTGACTATGAACTCGGGAAGCTTTATCAGTCCATTTTTGAAAATCTCATTCAGGAAGCAGGATGAGATAAGGATTTAAGAGGGGGCTGATGAATTGCCCTTTAGTGTTAGCACCCCTTCCTTTTCCCTAGAAGAGCAGCACTGACCTTTGCAGACACGTACCAAATCCATGACATATCGCTCTGACCGTCTGTGTAAGTGCAGCGCTTCACAACGTGTTCACAGTTTTTCACTTTGATTGCATTAAAAAACTGAAAGCAATCTCGAGCGCAAACCTCCACCTAGGCAACTCTTTTCCCTTTTGGGTTCTGCTATGTTCATCTTGGTGTGCAGGTCTTTCTGTTCTTATACAGATATATTTGTGATAGAACTCATATAGATGCTGCACTGTAAGATGCTGCACTTTTCTGGAAGCATTGCAGTCTTTAATTGTTAAAATGACCCCATCTCAGAATGGTAAATACTCCTTAAAAAATACCATATCTGGGTCATGATCCTAAATGCCACCAAAATCTAATGGAGTGTTACTTGAGACATATTCCATCCATCTAAAACAATTTGTTAAAACCCCTTCATAACTCTGCATAGGGCGACATGGTAGCGTAGTGGTTAGTACGTCCGCCCCACAACAAGAAGGTCCTGGGTTTAAGTCCCAGGCTCAGGTGTTTGTGTTTGCAATTTACATGTTTTAGTGGTTTCCTCCGGGTACTCAGGTTTCCTCCCATAGTCCAAAGATATGCGCATTAGGCTAGTTGGTCATTCCAAATGTCCCCTATGTGTGAGTGTGAATGGTTGAGTGTGTCGCTTTGTGATGGTCTGGAGAGCTGTTTCGGGTCTACCCTGCCTTCGGCCAGTGTTGACTGAGATAGGTTCCAGCCTCCCCGTAACCCTAATAGGATAAATAGGTTTGGGAAATAAGTGAGTGAGTGAATGAGAACTGTTTTGCTTAAAATTGCTAACAGACAGACACACACACACACACACACACACACACCAGAACTAAAGATTCATACATAGATCTATACACAGACATATAGTGTGCGTACGCCATGTATTGCATGTAAAATATAAATACCTGCAGCAGTTAAATTTATTCCCGAAATCTGAGTGAAATTAAGAGTGTAAGTCATGTTCATGGCTGCTGAATGTCAGTATTGACAGTTTGGTCAGCTTTTCTCAAATTATTGATCCAATCTTGCAAAACAGCTGCTAAGTGACAGCAGTATTGCTGTTGTATTTTTTACTGACAGTCAGACATTATGGTCAAAGGGCATGTCAGCCTCCATGGCTTTACAACATTGCCGTATTGTTCACCTTCTCTTCAGAGGGCCATAAATGAAACATTGCACCATATTTTCTTTCTTTTTTTCCCCTATTGCCAGACACACATTATTAAATTCAGTGGCGGGAAGCTGTAGCAAGCCCTTCCCATAAATGACACTTTATGCATTTCAAAGCAGCAATCTCCCTCCTTTATGGCTAGGAGGAAATCATACTGAAGGGATTGTTTGGGGTGTAATGAAGTGTCTGGCTCGCCTTGCTTTTGTTGGGGTGACAACATCCTAAGCAACTTCGGCTCCAGGCCTTCAACAGTGAGTAAGAGTGAAATCATACACCATGGTCCAATGAAATCACATATGGGCTTGGCTGGTCATGTGGCAACGTACGAGAACAGAAGTCTGTCTGATTGTCCTCGTTTAGGTGGTGCAGGAGAAAGATACTGTGTTCATGAGGTGAAGGGAGAGACTATAAGGAGCCTCAAAATGTCTCAGTGTTGAATTATCTGGGTTGATGGGGAGTAAAATTTGGGAATCCATTCATTTATTTATTTATTTTATGGCTGTTGGGCTTTATGAAGCCTTTCATGGTTTGACTGCCATCTTATTTTTGGGAGTTGAGAGATTGGTGCTGGGTAGTTTGGGTATTATTGTTTTTCCACACATAGCCTTGATGTGTATGATTTTTAAATTGGCTCTCAGAGATTGCTTTGGAGTATAAGTGAAGCAGCAAATACAAATCTAGCTTTTGCATTTCATCAGTTTTGCCCTCTTCCCTGCTTCACTCATTAAAATTGAGGATTTTTTTTGTACTTCGTGTAGAAAAGCGTGCTTGTCACTGGTATTATGTTATCTGACTCATGAAAGGTCATCAGTATAGAAATGCAAATCCAGAGCTATCTAAGTAAATAAAAAGACAAATAGCAATGCATTGAGCTGAAAATGTCCTGTGACATGACCTCTTCCAAAATCAAATACAACATTGTTCTCTATAATAAACATCCTTACCTAAACAAATAGGCAACATGGCTATGTAGATTAGCTGAATAAATCTCATCAACCTGTGTATGAAATGTACCACTACCACATTGAGCAGCAAACATTTCAGATGCCTTTATAGATAGTACTCCTTCTTATCACCTCAATTTGTCAACAGCTGCACATTATGTGTTTTTTATTCTGACATATCTCCACTCCAATATCTGCTCTGACATTTCGAGAAATGTGCTAGATGTCAAGGCTGAGCTGTACATTTGTCTGAGATAAGGAGAGCTGCACAAGTCCTCCAGCTCTTCTGCTCTGAGGATAAAGAGCAATCATGGGAAATGGTTTGCCTTGGTGAGGCTGAGGTTTGGGACAGAGATTCCCTGATGAGAAGCTCATTCTGCATGTCGGCCTCCGGGTCAGTGGACAGTCTCTGCAACCCACCTGATAAAGCATTGGTGAGCCAAAGGGTTAATGGGAAGACAAAGATTTTACATAGCTGAGGTTTCAAATCTCACGATAAGGAACAGGATAAAAAGCATAACGTCCTGCAACTGCATGTACAGCTTGAAGAGCTCTGTTACACAAAAGAGTTTACATACGAGAGCTATTGGTAGTGGAACCCTTTCTCTTGTGTGTGTTTGGAGTGGTAGTGCATGCAGGTACCACTACAAAGATGTGCTGTAGTTGTAGCTGCTTAGGTAATGTGTCTAAAACGACATAAGTTTGAGGAAGAGGTTGCTTCTGTGCTTATAGTATACTCTTGTGGATTATTTGTGCTTGTTATAGCTGTATCCTGTCAATTTGTGTGCTTAATATTGTTACAGTTAATGACTTCAGTCCCGTCAAATCACTGACAAATTGATTTTTCTTTCATTTTTAATGAGCTCGCCGTATGGTTATTTATGTCAGTTCATTTTTGACACATCTGTTACCTTTAGAGAGAGAGAGAGAGAGAGAGAGAGAGAGAGAGAGAGAGAGAGAGAGAGAGAGTGTGTGTGTGTGTTGGGGT
>JAQMYF010000007.1:9166505-9180322 GCA_030014195.1 Neosilurus mollespiculum
CGGCTGAGATGGGCGCCAGCCTCCCCGCGACCCTAATTAGGATTAAGCAGTTCAGAAAATGACATGACATGACATATATATATATATATATATATATATATATATATATACACACACACACAATTGATTTTAAAGTTGAATTTCTTTCACAAATGCCATGCTGCAACAGTCTGTTATAAATAAATAACATTACATGTCCACCCAAATTGTGTTGAGCAAATAGTTGGGTTTTTTTTATACACTACCTTTTTTCCTCTCTTTTTGTCTCCCTCACATCCAACCAAAGGATTTTCTCCATGTCCACCTCCATGCACATTGCAGAACTCACAATTATTTGTGAATAAGCATCAAGGCCCACCAGTGGGGGTTCAGGCTGACCCTTGGTGCTCCGTGTGCTCATTACAGTGCTGTGCTCTGACGACCACACTGTGACCCATGCGCGTGCTGTAATGAGCAAAGAACTAGCCAGCCGAGTGACAGCCAGTCACATGAAGCATCTTTGTTGTGAGCGAGGCTGTGTGTGACACTATGTAAATATCGCTCATATGATGCTAATTGCCTCCTGTGCAGTGCACTTTGTGGTCGTGGATGTGCAAATGAATGTGCAGAGAATCATTGAGGCTTTTAAATCATCTCTCACACACATTTACATGCTCTCTCTCTCTCTCTCTCTCTCTCTCTCTTTTATCAGAGGTTACACATTATATGCTGTAGGCCACCTCAGTTTGTATGTGTTTTCCCCAAACAGTAATTTGTTGAGATGTACTGAGACTGAGCTAATTCAGGAAAAAAAGGAAAAGCTTTGCAGTTAGTGTGTTTGAATGGGAGATTCTCCTGGGGGCTTTGTTTACACTCTCAGGATTTTGCGTAATTTATGAAGTGATTTGAGTTCCTTTAAATATTTGAATAAGAAACACAGGGATATTTATATGATAAGAGAATATATTCACACTACACTTGCATAGTAGTTAGCCTGATTTTAATATACTCCATTCCTACAAAGTTTGCAGGCCCAATTGAAGGTGGTCTCATGTATCTCAGTAAAGGCATTCACTTTGTAATAATCAGTGGGATCTCATTTGCAACATTTATCTTTTAAAATGTAGAAATAATCATGTAAAACCCAAATATAAAGCTTTACAGAAAACAAAACACTAAGTTCATTAAATCTTGCTTATTTATTAGTTATCTGCATCATTTAATTAGTAAGCTGAGGTATCGTAAAGAAAGCATGATTTCTGGGCTGCATCATGGGAACAACATAATTTTTCATAATCATGCCTCATATGCATAAAACACATCTGTGCAGTGCATCACTGTCTGCTAACTTCAGAATTCACCAAGAACACCGTTCTGCATTCCTTGGCTTCTGCCACCCTGAAGGACTTGGTAGTTTATGTGTCTGAGCAGTATGAAGGCATCAATTCTATTTAAACACAAATCTATTGTACAATCTCACCAACCGGCTCAAGAGCAGTGAGAACGTAGGAGTAAAATAATAATAATAATAATAATAATAATAATAATAATAATAATAACAAAGAGAGAGAAAATGTATCACAGTAAGAGAAAAAAAGAACTGGGTCACTGGATTGCAATTCCCAGTCACCACTACTGATCTGAATTAAGTTCAACTCATTTATTTATTTGTTTGTTTGTTTGTTTGTCCTCACATTATATGTAAAGAGATAGCAGTGTCAAAGGCAGAGGTTCCCAATCCTGGTCCTGGAGGACCACCTGTCTGGCAAATTTTAGTGATCCGCTGTTCCCTACACCTGATTCAATTAATAAGATAGATAGGAGCTCTTTCTAAATTAAAGCTGGTTTACTAGAGCAGAGAAGGGCATCATCTAGGGCCTAGGTTGGAAACCACTGGTCTAACAGTCACTGTGCCATTTCTTGTTAAAAAAAAAAAAAAGGCACACCGTGCATACCACCAAGCCATAGGTGAATATTTCATCCATAAGATGATAAGCTGATCTGTCTGGTTGGTGGTTAGTAAATTTAACTGACTGTTACCTATTGGAAGAGCATTACATGACTGCACACTCTTACAAAAAATGTGATGTCCATGTTAAATTTAAACTGCTACCAAACCTATGCAATCTGAATCAGTTCTGGATGAAACCTGGTCTGACATCAGAACTTTGATCATTTCATAACAAATTTCCTTGAAATCAGATGCTTTTTACAGAGATAAGATTTTTTTCTTTTAAATTTCTCCATTTATAAGGGATATGAGTTTCAGCTTTATTTGTCAGAAACTGTGGAGAGGAAGTTGCTAACAGGCAGACAAACAAAGAAATAAACCCATGCTGATGAAAACATAACTTTCTTGATGGATTTCATAAATTTGACAGGAAGGAAGTTGCTTATTCACATCATTTTCCCCTTGTATTTAGTTTCTAGCTAGCACCTATCGAGCTTTACCCTGGTCAACTCATGACATAAAATAAATATTTCCCACACATTCACTGCTAAATTTGCATCTGTGGCTAATCAAAGTCAAGAATAGAATGATAAGAGAACATAAGGGAAATTCGCCAGCTGCTCCGAAGGAAAGCTACATAACAATTAAAATTGCTCAGATTCTTTTAATGTGTTTGGGTGTAGAGTAGAGAATAGACTCTCTTAATGTATAAAATAGCTAGCGGCTGTGCCGTGCTTGTGTTTATGTTGCTGTGGGGTGAAAGGCGAGATGTTCGGCTGGTTGATGTTGTGATGCAGGGGTCCACTCAGATTTCCCTTGTGGTCTTCTCACCATTTTTATATCGCAGTTCCATGTCACTGGAGCAGTACGGCGTGTGCTGGGACTCGCTAAAGCGGCTGCTCTGCCTCCCCCTGTGTAATTTATGTACTCATAACTTCTTTACTGTACCACACCACTCATCGTATTTTAGTCTGACACTTATTATTGAAATGAGACATTTAGCCTGCTTGAATGAAGGCCCAATAGCAGCTACTTGGAACGATGACTCTCTTTAGCACTGGGGAATTACTTTTTTTTTTTTTTTTTTACCAGCCCTTGCTTTAAGCGGCCCTGTGCCTCTCATATGAACACTGGATTTTATTTATGAAAATGTAAATTGATTCCAGGGACACAAAGGGGTGAATCAGTGGAGCATTGCTGGTCACTTGAGAGGTAGTCCGTCAGTCACAAGCAAATGGGACTGTCGGTGGAAACGATTGCGGGAGACTTGAGCGCAGTACCCAGAGTGGGCTCGCAGCCACACCCCTCCCCCTCACATCCAACATCTATTGTTCTTTTGTTCAGAGTGAAAACAAAGATAACTGGAAAGGATGCATAGCCATATTGAACTCTTGCACCATGGTTTAATTCACCTGTTTCTGCATCTCTCTGTTTTGTGCTAGAGCTCCTGACTGTATCAGTGTGGTTTATGCGCTTCTATAAGTAATCTGAACCAGAGCAAGTCCACTTTGATGTGAAGAGACAGTGTGGTGGTATTATGTAGCCTTTTCCCAGTGGATTTGGTTGAGGTGTCATATTCAGAGATGTCTATTAAAAAGTAATATCATTGATCTGAAGTGCTGCTGACCCACAGACTATACACTGTTGCTGGCACTTAGCATCTAGTGCTCACTTTTTATCCACTGCAGACCTTAAATATTCATTTGTGTCACAAGTGTATTATCTAATTCAGTTTAATTTATTTTAAATTCAGTTTTATTTGTGTAGACTGTGTGACAATGCCACAAAGGAGCTTTAAAGAGTAAATAGGCAGGGAAGCATGGTGGCGTAGTGGTTAGCACAGCCACCTCACAGCAAGAAGGTTCTGGTTTCGAATCTTGGGCTCAGGTGTTTCTGTGTGAAGTTCTCCTTGTGCTTTCGTGGGTTTCCTCTGGGTACTCCAGTTTCCTTCTACAGTCCGAATACATGCACATAAGGCTACTTGGCTGTTCAAAATCACCCCAAGGTGTAAGTATGAATGTGAATGGTTGTGTGTGTGTGTGTGTGTGTGTGTGTGTTTGTGTTTTGCCCTTCGATGGTTTGGTGAGCTGTTCAGGGTGTATCCCGCCTTTGCCCAGTGTCGGCTAAGATAGGCCCCGGCCTCCTCGCGTCCATAGTAGGATTAAGTGGTTTGGCAAATGAGTGATATGAGATGAGTAAATAAGCATTTGCAGAGAGCACAAATTGCAATAAATATATAAAAGATGTCAGTTGTAACTCATGTCCCTAATATTGGATTTATTCAAGATGAAAAATTCTGATCATTTTTCCACATTATAAGTTGATTGGACTGGCAAATGGCATCAAATTCCAAACCGAGCACTTATCAGAATGTACATTTTAACCCAGAGCTTAAGGTAGAAAATGTTCCTGCTAGGATAATATTGAAAAATCTTTTGAGTCTGCATCCCACATCCTCAGGGCACAAATACTTTACAACAAAAGCACCACAGAAAGTCACTGTAAAAGATCTACTTGGCATGCCTTTTGTACAGAAATATAGTGGTGGTTTAGGAAAGGTATGGAGAAGAAAGAGAAAAGACATTCCATGAGATATCTTTGATTGTGTGTATATGTATGTCAAGAGACCTGTGCTTACTCCCGTATTGACACTAGCTTGATTTGAGTGACTTTCTGAATGTGAAAAGGAGGTGCTCTTCGATTAGGCATGAAAACAGTTCTCTCCCAACCACAGCTGCTCTCTGTATGTGAATATTATCACACGTCACAGTGTTCAGCCCAAGGCTTTTTCATAATATTGTACAAGGTGCTGTGCAAAAGCACCACTGCTGTGCAAAATATTCAGTCAGTTACATTTAACTTTAGAGATGAAGGTGCTCAACATGTGCATGATGCTAATTATGTCGAGTTTAAAGATTATGCTAAGATGTTTCTCAAGGGCAGTATTGAGAACCCATAAGCATCTGTGGAAGAGCCATATAATCAGCCTCCTGCTGAAAACACTGATGAAATTCAACTTTGCCACAGGAGGAAAATGTGGCTGTGTTTGATCAGAATTATTTTTAGATGAGCTGGTCAGGTGAAATGTTTAGATTTTTACAGGGATATGGCAGATTTCCTGTATACTTAAATCGGGGCAGTGATGGCTCATTGTTTAAGGTTCTGGGTTACTGATAAAAAGGTTGGGGGTTCAAGTCTGCCACTATTGGACTCTTGAACAAGGCCCTTAACCCTCAACTGCTCAGTTATATAAAGGAGTTAAAAATATAAGTCGCAGTGGATAAGAGCATCTGCCAAATGCTGTAAATGTAAATATAAATTATATAAATTACAAAAGGTCACAGTAGGGTCAAAAAAGAATTTGTAAAAATCTCTGCTCATATTGTACATAGGCTTTAACACAGTTCTCACTGTAAATAAATAAGAACCTTTTATTATTATTTAAGTCTCTAGTTGTTAAGAAGTTATTCCTCTTAAAGGATATCACCAGTACCTATATTACAATTATTCATATACAATATAAGTAATACAGTATAAGATACGGTGGATGTCGCTGAATAGTTCCCAAGATTAAGCCCAACAGACTTACCTTCTATTGTGTATAGTCCTTCAGGGGCTTAGAAACAGTAAATGTATGAAGGAGGCACAGTGGTGCAGTGGTTACCATGTCTGCCTCACAGCAAGAAGGCCAGAGTTCGGTTCCCAGACTCGGGCATTTCTGTGTGGAGTTTGCATGTTCTCCCTGTGGTTTCCTGGGTATTCCAGTTTCCTCCCACAGTCCAAAAACATGCACAGTGGGCTAAATGGCTGTTCCAAATCGCCCCAAGGTGTGAATGGTAGCGTGTGTGTCAGCCATGAGATGGTCTGGCGTGCTGTCCAGAGTGGTGGCAGGTGAGCTCTCTGAGCTCCATGAGCAGTGTGAGCGGTGCATTCGAGCTACTTCATAAAGGCCTCTTTTAAAACACATTAAAATTTTTATATTATACACACTATGAGGCAACATACAAGAAAATCAACTAAAATGAAATTTTATGGTATATTTTTCCATTTTAAGGTGTGACAATAATCTCACATTGCTCATACCTCCTCATTTAAAGTTTGAACAAAGTACTTTTATTCTTTAAACCACAAAGGCCATATTCTATACATTTCTTCATATTTATGGGTCCAGCATTTTGTTGAATTTCTCGAATTTTTGAATCAGTGACCCTGGCAAGGCATGAGTGTTTGCCTGCTGTTTCGATTTAACCATTATATTGGGATAACTGCCAATACCGAAGGCCTCAGAGACTTCTCGGAGACAAAACCATCTCCGTACCTTTCCTAAATTTATCTCACACAATATTGAATAAAATGTTAAATGAAATTATTCATTTAAAATATTTTCAAAGTAGGCAGTCACAATACTATGTTGTGCAAACCATTCGTGCAGTAATTATTCAACATATCCAATGGCAATAGTGCAACAATTCATTCATCAAGAATTATTCAATGGCTTTCCACTAATCAGAAATGTGAAAATAGCTTGAATAATAATGTCTCTTATTCTACTGATACCTACGGGATATGAGCAATCACACATTTTGATTGGCTAAGTTACTATAATGATATCAGCTGAAATATCGTTAGTAGTGTTGTCACTACAGGAAAAAACAAAAAAAACAAAAAAAAAAACAGGAGGCACTGTATTCACAGTTCACAGTATCCTTGCTATTACCACTAACAGCAAATGTATGGGACGTACACATACAAAAGTGCAGAAGCTCCATGTAGAATATATATTAGTGGTCTATTACTTATTCCCTTAGGTATACACCCATCAGCCTTAACATTAATACCCATCATAATTCCCATGTGCAGCAAGCTGTAATGCACTGTTCTGTCACCTTTCTATCATAGCCAGCATTAACAGTTTCAGCAGTTTGTGGTCTTCTGTCAGATCAGACCAAACATGGTAGCCTTGGCTCCCTTAGCACATCACTGAGCATTGGCTACCCCTGACACTCTTGTCATTTCACTAATTGTCTTTTTTCTTTTTCTTTTTTTTCGGACCATTGAAACTTTCGGACTTTGGTAGGTTCTTACCGCTGCACTCCAGGAGCCTCTGCCTGCTATTTTGGAGATGAATAGACCTGGCCATTTAACCATCACAATGTGGCCCTTCTCAAAATTACTTAAATGCTTATTTTTGCTCATGTTTCCTGCTTCCAATGCATCAACTTCAGTAACTGACTCGTCACTTTTTATCTAATATATCCCACTCCTTGGCAGGTGCTGAAATGAGATAGTCAACGATTTTCACTTCACCTCTCAATGGCCATAATATTTTTAATGTTATGGCTGATCAATTTATGGTATGGTATGGTAAGTATGGTATGGTAAGTATGGTATGGATAAATGCTCAGTATGATGGCAGTAAAATGAGGGACGATCCACCTCTTTGTGAATCTGTTCAAGACTGGACATTGTAGTGTGGCTGAGTGCGTGAGCGTGTGTGATTAAGTGCAGGTGCAAAGAATCAAACCATTAATCCATAATCAATAATCCGGTGACATGAAGTGTCTTTGGAGGTGTAGTTCCTGTTGGACCTGTTTATTTAACATGATGAATTCAAGTACAAGAAATCGGAGTTCAATGACTCAGTCACTAACACGACCCCCTGATCTGTTACAACTGTCAAAATTTATTTACATAAGATGTAGTTCTCTAATCCTGAAATGATGAATCCTTATTTACATCTTTATTGTAGCAATATGGCTTTCTGTTCATTTTCTCTTTTCATCTTTTATTTTCTTCATCCTCTCTAATGGGTAATAGACTTCTGCAGATGTAAGCATTTCTGATTATACTTTGGATCTATGGGCATGTTCTGACTACATCACCAAGAGAACATTCTTTTCTGTCCTTGTTCTTATTCCATACATGTCTTATATATTGTTGATGTAACCATTGCTAGTGTAATTATTCTATCTTCAAATTACAACTGACTCTATTTATTATGGGCTTGTAAGTATGGTATGGATAAATACTCCTGTTTTTAGCTCTCGCCCCTCTGGAGCTATAGGAATGGATTCCCTCCGTCTGTCCATCCATCTGTCTGTCACACTTTAGTTTCCGGACATTTACTTGCCATGTGTGAAGCGCGCTGAAGCTGGGGCTTTCAAACTTGGTATCCTGGCTCAATACTATGAGTGCTGGGATGAGTTCGTGTGTGAGTGACCTTGACCTACTTTTTAAGGGCACAGAGGCAAAACTTTATATTAGGTTTCCGGTCATTTACTTGGCACGCACTTAAGCAGGGGCTTTTAAACTTGCGATGCTTGTTCTATATAGGCATATAGATATTATGAAATGGACCTTTCGGCAGGAGTGTCTGGACCCCTGTGGAAACCTGGGAGGTTTCATCAGAACAAAACCAAACGGTACTTCCCATGCTTGCATGGGTTTCCTTTTGGGTACTCCGGTTTCCTCCCACAGTCTGAAAACATGTACATTAGGCTAATTGGCTGTTCCAACTTGCCGCTAGGTGTGGATGTGAGTATGCATGGTTGTGTGTTGGCCCAGTGATGGACTGGCAAGCTGTTCAGGGTGTATCCCCCTCTTTGCCCAGTGTTTGCCAGTGGCTCCAGCCTTTTTACGACCATAGCAGGATTAAGAGTTTTGGCAAATAAGTGAGTGAGTAAATAATTTGCTCCTTCTACATCAGCTTGTGGAACGACATCGTGGCCCAAGTGACCCTAATTGCACTAAGGCAAATGAGTGAGTTAGTAAGGATATTCTGCACTTATTTGCATCACACTACATTGTCTCTGTGAGTTACCTTGAACATCTGCATGACATTGTTGGTGTTAATTCAATAAAAGGTAGCACGATGCTAACAGCATAGACCGGTAAATGCCCGTAATGCCTAGGTCTATTCACATTCCATTCCTTAATTGGATATTAATCAGACCATCTGGGCCAGATATAAACAATAAGCAAGAAACTTGTTTTGTTTTTCCTTTTAAAATGGTTTCCTTTCCATTAGCAAGGCCACAGCTGCTGTTAGCAGGTTAGGAGCTGGGAAAGGCACTTACAATTTGTTCATTTTCCTCCCAGCCTGCCATAAGCGATAGGCAAGCTCATTTATCTATTTCGGTGTCTTTGTCTGGAATCTCGCTGCTTCAGGAATTGTGTGCCAGGCCGTAACAGAGGCATTTCACATGAAACCAACAACAATAGGCTTCAAATGCTGACTAGCAAAAAAAAAAATAAAAAAAAAATGTAGAAGCAGGTTCAAAGAGCAAAACAGTGTGGAAATGGATGAGGAAAGTAGTGAGCCATGTGAGTTGACTGCCTCCGTGTCTGTGATTGTGTTGATTCCATTTTTCCCCCTCTCTCCTCATGGTTGTTGTGAATGTCCCTCTGGAGTTTTGACCTACTTTATCGCTTAGCTGATTAATGCAACATTGCTTTACACAAAGGTCACTTGACTGAGAGGAGAAGCATCTTTAGAGAGTGTTATTGGGGATGTTTCTTGCTGGCAGAAATGTGAGAAATTACTCTTGTGGGGTCTCTGGGCATGTCCGCCATCTCATAGAGTCAGCTGTTGTGGCTGGAGAGATCACACAGAACAGAGAAATGAGGGAATTATGAAGTGTGGATCATTCACATATAGAATTATTACATCACATAGACATTATTTAAATATGGAAATATAGTCTCTATAACATACTATTACAAATATGCTTTTTAAAAGACCAGCAGATGTTGTATTTTTACAGATATTTATACTTATTTTATGCAGATGCTCTCTCTCTCTCTCTCTCTCTCTCTCTCTCTCTCTTTCTCTCTCTCAAAGTATCTTTTCTTTGTGAAAATCCTAATGAGAAAAATGGTGGGGCAGACGCAGTGTAAAGCAAAGAGGGTGGAAATTGTGCTGGGTTGACCATATTCGAGGTGAAGATCCTTATCTTGTGTTTCAAAGCCGAATCACAGGAGTATTTCATCTGTATTGTTCTCTCGTCGGTTCCCAATTACTGAACTAAATGAACCACAGCCCTTTCTCCATATACATGCCACGTGCAGAGCAAAGATATTCAGCTAAGTGAGTAAATAGAGGCACCTACTGCACAGCTTCTCACTGAGACTGACCATTGAAGGAGATCACGCTGTAGATCTTTTAAATGATGTGAAGATCGTGTTTGTGCCCTTCTTTTTCTTAAAAGCATATTGTATAATATTGTATATGTAATTTAATTTTTTTTTATTATTAATTTGTCATTTATAGCATCCTAGGAAGCATGTAATTGCTTTATTATTCATTTAGCTGCGGGGATGGATGATTCAATAGCTAATCAGTTTCAAACTTGAATTGTACACGACATTCAAAAAAATACTCATGGTAAGAGTGTGGAGACTGCAGGCAATAACGACTGCCTTTTACTAAATGTAAGACCCCTTTTGTCATATTGATGCTTTGCACACAGTGTGTTATTAATTGGTTTAAGTTATTATTCTACTTGGATATTTAGTGCACTTTCTTGAGTTTTAACCTGTTGTCCAATTTGATTGCACTGCTAAATATTCAAATGTTGCATAGCTTAAATATAAACTATGAAGAAGTCTTTCTTTCATCAGTTTGCAGCTGTTTTGTAACTGTGCATGACCCAGAGAAAGATTGATGTTTTTCATTACTTACAATAATATTCTGTGGTGAAAGCAGAATTCACTAAACCCCCATTTTAACCAATGCGAGTCAGGCCCCAGGGGACAGAACATAAAGCAGCCTGCTATTCGGGTACATAACCACTAGCCTTCAGCTACCATCACGCCCCATTCACTTCAGCCGTGAATAGTTATCTCTCTTTGTCCATTTAGAAACAATACCAGACAAATTGAGACGGCTTTAGATAATACCTTATATTAAGTGTATTTCTTTTCAGTCACTTTGAGATTAAAGCCTTAACATGAGGAGAAATAGTTACATGGCTAAATCTAAAATCTAAAATCTAAAATATGATGTGTAATGTAGACAGTTTGGGTCTTATATTTGCAAAAAAAAAAAAAACATTGTTGGCGAAGTTTGTAGAGCTTTTATTGTACATGGGGCCAGTGGTGTTGTGGTTAGGGTTCTGGGTTCATGATCGAGAGGTTGTGGGTTGGATTCCCTGTTAGGCCCAACCGTTCCTGAGTATTCCAGTTTCCTCCCACAGTCCAGAAACATGCACAGTAGGCTAACTGGCTGTTCCAAGTTGCCCTTAGGTGTGAATGTGAGTGTGAATGGTTTTGTGTTGTTGTTTTTTTTTTTTTTTTTTTTTTTTTTTTTATGTGTGTGTGTGTGTGTGTGTGTGTGTGTGTGTGTGTGTTGGCTCTGAGATGGTCTGGCGAGCTGTCCAGGGTGTACCCTGCCTTTGCCCAGGGACATCTGAGATGGGCACCTACCTCCCTGCGATCCTAATTAGGATTAATGGCTTAGAAAATGAATGAACGAATGAACGGATTAATGAATGAATCTTGATTAGCATTCTGTGGATTTTCCCAGTAGGGTGTAAAAGATTCCTTGAATCCCAGATGGAATATGATTTATCATGACTGATTTCATATCAGAATGCACTGTGATGAATATGAAAATATCCAAAGTGACATTTAAAGTTATTTCAAGATTACATAAATCTGATATCCACTATAAGTGCTGACACTTTACAGTGCAAACATCAATTCTGATTTCAATACATTTTTTTTGTCAAATTCAGTGGATATTTCCACACAGACCACTAGTTTCTGTGTGCACATAAAAAAAACCCAGTGTTCATACTTAGCTCTGGCTCTACAGACGAGAAACGAGCAAAATGAACCAAAATGGTTGAACCACACAACACTATTCTAGCCAGTAAGGGACATGGGGTGTTTATGCTCAAGCGCTGCACAAACACATCCTGTTGCTGATTGGTTGGAGGGGAAATGGGGTTGTCATTCTTAGAGTCGTTGCTTTGGCAATGTTTCCATGAATTGGACAGAACTTCTGATGGATCACTAAAGAGAGGTGTGTATTTGTTTGGCTGTAAAGTTCCAATATCAACAATCTTTCTCCAAAATTGATGACTCTACCCTTAAAGTGTACTGTAATAGGTCATCCTTACAGCATAGTATGTGTGTATGTAATACCTTCAAGCGATACAGATGCTTATTTTTACTTTAATAACCATAAAAAGCACACAACTGGTAATTGTATCCTGTGGATTACTAGCTGTGTGCTAATATAAGGGGGTTAGCAGCTTTTTTCCCTGGAAGTGACATCAACGTATTGGGCGGGGTTGACGTTTCTTGTGGAGATATCACAACTTATATTTTTGTGACAGTGAGTATGAGAATGCTGCTAGAGATGTGTGTGATGGTAGGTCCAAAATAGCTTATGCAGCTGAAGTTTTTCCAACTCTTCTTTCCGTCATCAGTTCATTTAGGAACAAAATGTAATGTTTTCTGTGATATCTGCGCTTGTTGTTTGTGCAGCTCAGCACTGGCGGATAATACGTCATACTGGTCAGGGACGAAGCCCAGCCAGTCCAACGAATTCACGTCACTAACGGGTTGGAACAGCCAATCAGAAAAGCAACATGTCTCTGAGCATGCCTTGGGTCGTAACACTCGCACACACTTTGAAAACGTGCAAGGACTGATGTCACCAGAAAGAACCGCTGATGTTATACGTGATCATTTTAAATAGCTAGTAAGACTAATTCACCACAGGTACCCTTTAGTTTACAGTTGCAGGTTGGGCTTCTAGAATGTTCATTATTGTTATATCTGAATTACAAATATGGCTTTTATTAGGAACTATCTACAAACATGTTTGAGTGTAAGAGTAGTTCATTGTCATGTATGGTGTATAATGTGGTGCCATTTCTCCTCCAGGTGAATGGGAAGGACTTATCGAGAGCCAGCCATGAGGAGGCAGTGGAGGCCTTCCGCACTGCCAAAGACCCCATTGTGGTCCAGGTGCTCCGGCGGCAACCGCTCCCTCTGGGCCAAGGGTCATCTCAGGATGTCCAGTTGGTGGATGTGTGCACACAGACAGACATCACCTTCGAGCACATCATGGCTCTCGCCAAACTCCGGCCGAGCAGCCCGCCAGTGCCAGATATTTGTCCTTTCCTGCTCTCAGACAGGTAAGAACCTCTAAATGTGGGCTAAGCTGGAGTACTCCTTACTGAAACATCAACTGCCAGGGATTAAAAAGCTGTTTATCAAACCAAGAGAAGCTTCTTAATTTCTATACCCTTAAAGTCTCTTCAGTATTCATCTTTCTGAATTGAAGACCTTGAAATCCTAATGAATTTTAAAAGCATCACAGGGTTTTCTAGAAAACTGTGAAGAAAGCTACATTACTTGTTTCTTCTTCTTTTTTAATTTACTCTGGCTTGTTCTCAAGTTCCTCTCTGAGGAGTTGCGAAATGTGAACAAGATGTAGTTTAGCATAAAGAATATCTGGGTTTCCTCCCCTGAGACACAGCCATGGTGAGCCGTGTATGTGGAGGCGTTTGTTTCCTCCATGCTGGGAAGTTATCTGAGACCAGCTCTCTCACACACACACAAAGACTGTGTGTAAAGGAGGTAATTATTGCCACACAATAGCCCTTGAATAATTAATTGTCTAAAATTTGTCTCTCATATAAATGTCATGTTTCATTTTGAAATCCCATTTGTGTTTGGACTTCTCAAATGGATTTTTTGTCTCATCAAACAATGACTGCAGATTCTGATGACAAGCTTCATAAATACTCATATGACACCAAACGAACTCTGAGGACTTCATTGCACACACATCTAGCACTTGTCATGTCATGTCATGTCATTTTCTGAACCGCTTAATCCTAATTAGGGTCGCGGGGAGGCTGGCGCCCATCTC
>JAQMYF010000007.1:9202825-9214554 GCA_030014195.1 Neosilurus mollespiculum
AGCCCTATGGTGTTTTTTGAACCGAAAAAAAAAATAAGACAGTGTCTTATTATCGGGGAAACACGGTATATATATATATATATATATATATATATATATACACACACACACACACACACACACACACACGCGCGCGCACACACACACACATATAAAAGTTGCACAGTAATATTTTCATGAAGTGCATTTAGCCTTGAACATAGCATGTAAGCTTCATGGCATTGTTGCTCCAGTTTACACATCAATGGACTTTTTCTTCCCTGATGGCGCGGATATAAAATGGGGACTCAAGTAATGGGAGTGGTTCAGGGAGCATGAGGAATCATTTTAATATATGTATTAGCACCCCAGATTCCTGACCCTAACCCTAAAGGACAGTGGGCAGTGAATATATATATATATTTATATATATATATATATATATATCATAGTATATTTGGCTGAATACACCAAGGTCATCACTGAAAAAAAAATCCATACTTGGATTACAAACAGGCAGGCTGACTTTATAACTTCAAGCAGTTGCAGTCTATTAAACACAAAGAATAGCACACAGATACAATAAATAAATAAATCAAATAAGTAATGCAGGAGAATAAGAACTAGGAAATGTGGAAGAGGGTCTACCCTCTAAGACCAAGACTATGTATAATATGTAGATAATGGGCCATTACCTTATGTGTACATAATAAAGCCTATAACCCAGAATATGTGCAAGGATACAGAAAGAAAACCAGAGCTGAACATAAAAGTTCTCGGACATAAACACTGCTTAATACATGGCTCAGGAAGTACAAAATACTGGAAGCACCACATACCACTGTTTTATCAATGAGAGGAGGGACTGAGTCCTTTGAACTGGTATATGATATGAGGCCTGGGGTGGAAATTGGGTCAAGACAAAGACCGAATTGGGGACAGATGGAGAGAAGTGGATATGATATTGGAGCTGCATCAAGGGATGAAAGGAAATCTCAGTCAAGGGATGAAATGTGACATGAGGCAGAGGCAAAGACTGGCACTGAGACACACAGACTGAGGTGGCAGCAGCCACAGAGATGGGGCCAGTGTCAGGAACTGCGTTTGGGGAAAGCGAGTCGACTGGGATTGAGTGAGGAGTAGTGACAGAGACTGAAACACTGAAAAATGCGTAAGATCAAGGACAAAAACAGGGACCTGAATGGTGATGGAAGGTAAGACAGATATTATAGCAGAGACTCTGACCAGGATTGATGCCAAGGCATGATCTGTGGTTGAACGTGCAGCTGGTGAGGGGCTGTCTCTACTAGTATGAAGCAGTAGACTTTTAAGTATTTTCTGTCAGGGCATTTTCAAACTTGGCCTGAATACTTATTAATTCTGGGCTTGTCCTGGAAGGGCATCAATATTGTAGGTTTGTTTATGCAGAGCTAATTTTTTTTTGCATTTTAAATAAGTATAAGGATGCAGGTTTTATATCTGATGTGCGCAGAATCTGGGGGGGGGGGGGGGGACCCAAAAATATAATGTCTTTTTCTGCACCATCAAATAAAACAAACAAATAAGAACAGAAAGTAAAAAATTGCATGTCAATTACAATTACTTGTCCTCTGATTTCACTCACATGGGTTTGAACCTTCCAGAAAAAAAAAAGACTACTCATTTGGGGAAAGTTCCCTCATCATCATTTTTCCTTTGCTGATGTGTTGATCTGAGTGTGAAGAACCCTTTTACTGACTGGATCTCAGGCAGAAGTTCACAAACTCTCCCAATGATCGTTAAAATTATCACTCTCTACTTTGGTTCAGAAGTAAGGTTTCACTAAATTTAAATACAGGAAACACTGCGTCTAAATTTAGCTGTTCGCAACAGAAGTCAAGCATTACAAATGTCAAACACACAAAAAGCCACACTACTACAGTTTCTGGCTCCAAAACCAGGATGTGTTAGGCCTAAACGGCCCTGCTACTTTCAAGTATCTTGTGTAATATACTGTATGAATAAAGTGCACGGATGATTAGGAAGGATTAGCTGTTAAGGTATTTTGGGACACTTGCTATAAATGTTGTGAAAATCAATACCCAATAAACATTGGGGAAGTTGCAGGCAAGAATTACTGTGAAATTATCTATACAGCCCTTTAAAAAAAAAAAAATAATTTATTTTGATGACATGGTCATTTTTCAGTTGGGATGAATTGGGGCAGAATGGCTAGCACTGTCGATTCAAAGCAATAGTTTTAGGGTTTAATATTTTTTGGGTGAAGTTTTCATGTTCTCACTGGGTTTACACAGCTTTCCTCCAGGTACTCTGGTATTCTCCTACAGTCTAAAGACATGAACTTTAGGTCATCTAGCTACTCATCTTGCCCATAGATGTGAATTTGGGTGTGAATGGTTGTTTGTGTCTGTTTTAGCCCTGCAATAGACTGGCGTACTGTTTATGCATTGATGTTTTTTTATGACACATAATGGATGGATGGATGATATGTTCACATTCAAAATATCATACTATAATTTCAGGTCAAGAAAGCAGAGCAGCAGGATATGATGGGTAGCAGTGCTTGCTGCTCCGCCAGCCAGGAGAAGAGTTCTACTGCTGGATCCATGCATCATGGGGCTGATGGTGCTGAGCAGAGTGTTCTGGCCCAACTCCAGAAGAGACTGTCCCGGTGTCTGAGACAGCGACGGGAGAGCCAAGACTCACCAAGAGAAGAAGATGGACGTTCTGAAGGTGAATGCTACCAGCAGCTGCTGCAGCTAAAGTGCCAAATTCGTAACAGTGGCGAGTACGACCTGTTCTATAGTCACAGCAGCACCATCGAGTGCAGTCTGACTGAACAGGGTGGGAGCAGTGGCATGGAGCGTGAGCTACGTCTTCTCAATGAGGAATTGCGTAGCATTGAGCTGGAGTGTCAGAGCATCATGCAGGCACAGCAGCTCAGAAAAAAGGAACTGCAGCAGGCAGGGTCTGCCAAAGAGCAAGGGAAGCAGAGTCCTCATCGAAGCAAATTGGCCCATATCAGTGAACGTCCGGAGAAGTCGGACAAGGACAGCTCGAGTGCTTACAATACGGCAGAGAGCTCACGCAGCACACCACTACTCATGGACCGTTCACCAGAAAATTCTGTGCAGAGACTAGTCAGCCTGACCAATCAGAAAAACCTGAGGAGTACTATGCTTGTGGGACGTGGCTCTGCACAATGTCATCCTGTAAGAAGGGCTCCAAGTGGCAGCCCGGACCACAGCAACCCCTCTGAGTCGGAGCAGACACCCCCAGCAGAGGAAGAGAGCTTACCAAGGAAAGCAAGAATGTTAGGTTCACGCATCCCCTATCTCTCCCCCCGGCACCAGCAAACAGACATCCCTGCCCATGCCACACACTACCAGAGCTACATGCAGCTAATTCAGCAGAGCTCAGCTGTAGAATACGCACAATGTCAGCTCAGTCTTCCTGCACAGCCATCTGAGCCAAAACTTGAGTGGAAAGTAAAAGTGCGCAGCGATGGCACACGCTACATCACCAAGCGCCCAGTGCGCGACCGGCTGCTGCGTGAGCGAGCACTCAAGATCAAAGAGGAACGCAGCGGTGGTATGACCACGGATGATGACACAATGAGTGAGATGAAGATGGGCCGCTACTGGAGTAAGGAAGAGCGCAAGCAGCAGCTGCTGAGGGCCAAAGAGCAGCGGCGACGGCGGGAGTTCATGCAGCGCTGCCGGCTCGAGAGCCTGAAAGAATGTCCGCAGAGCAGTGGCGAGGGCCGCAAAGAGCTCAGCATCATTGAACTCAGTCAACGCAAGATGATGAAGAAGCGCAACAAGAAGATCCTGGACAACTGGATGACCATTCAGGAGCTGATGACGCATGGAGCAAAAGCACCCGAAGGGGCCAAAGTTCACAATGCCTTCCTTTCAGTTACAACTGTATAGAGAGCCACTCGGACTCAAACCCTACCCCATGTGGTATGATCTACTTTTGCCTCGTTAAATGTGGCAATTTTTATGAGAGGAACAAAGAAAAAAGTATTTTTCTCACTTTGTTATGAAGAAACATTTTGTAAACAGTCTATTGACAGGTTCATCACATTTGTAATGGGATTTTTTTTTTTCACAGATTTTGAGGGTTTTCATGACATCTGCGGTGATAAACTCTTTGGTGCAAAAATTCCAAAGTGCTAATTTGTGTTAAAAAGCTGCTCTTTTTTAAGTATTTGCTGCATCCTCACCTCTGTTACTTGTTCATATTAAGATTTCTGTTTGTTCGAAAATAAACTGCCATGTAATTATGGTATCAGCTTTTTGTTTTGTTTCCTTGATGGTTTCATTGTTTTAACTGGAACTTGAATTTAATTTCTCACACCAAGATACAAACGCAGCATTTCTCTGGAGATCTTTCCTCAGTGTTACGCTGTAAGAGTCTGACCAAACCAGCCACCAGCAACAGGCCAATACCAGCAGACATATGGTAGCTACTCTGCACAAACATTGCTTCAGACAATTATTTCTCTAAGACTTTCATCCAGCTGATGCTACAGCATTACATCATTAATTGAATTTTCCAGTCCAGTGAGTAGCCTGAACTGAACTGTTTCCTCAAGGGCTTTAATAATTAGTCAGGTGTTACAAATAAAACACTGTGCAAAGGCCCAAAAAATAAGAATGAGAACCAGGAAATGAATGGGGATAAAGTCTACCTTATTCAATAATTAAAATATTTAGGCACTGCCTAAAAGCTGAGATCCGAAAATGTTTGCATTTATTTTCAGTAAAGGAGCAGCCATAATATAATTTAACGGTCTTTTTTAGTGGTATTTGAAAACCTATTTCTCCTCAAGAAGAAAAAACATCGACTAAACAAGAAAATTTTCTGGGAAGTGCAAGTGGACTCAGCACCAATGTTGCCAATGTTTGTTATGCAACAACAAAATCAAGCTCATGGCTTTTCGAGATTTGCATAACAGTAGAGCTCAGCGGAGCTTCGTTATAAAGGTAATAAAACTCAGTATATAATGAAACAGATTTTATTTATAACAGAAATGGAGAGTTCTCATTTGATAAGGTGTGAAAATGCATAATAACCCAATAAAAAAAGGCTGGTGTGACAAAAAGACTCTGAAAAAATAGGAATGTTTGGCGAATTGCTATAACTTAGTTACTTCCAACACAGTGGCCTTTATGTGTGAGGAAACACAGAGCAGGATCAGTAATGTAGCATAGTTTCTCTGAAACTGAACTACAGGCATTCAAAACCTATGGGCTCATGTCTTTACTACAAATCCTTCTTTGAAATGCCTTTTTTTTTTAAAGAAACTATGTAAATGTAGAAGTGTACATTTCTGTAACTGTATTAAGTAAATGTTAATTGTCTTATTTCAATAGTAATATGTAGTAGGCTCTCCTGGCCAGGTGAATGTGTGGTCATTGTGATACTTTGAAATTAATTGTTGGGGTTTTTTTTCTAATAAAAACAATCTTGATTCCCTCTCTGTTGGTTAACTTTTGAATTCTTATGAGTCTAATTATGATTTCATTACTTGCCCATCAGCATGTTAAAATAGCCTTAATTGAATTCCAGACAATTACTTTACACTCCATGCAATATTCCTTTCCACTGTTTCTTAAGAGAATGCAAAAAAAATTCTAAGCAATGTCTCTTTTTTTATTTTTGTACTTTCAACTTTCTAACATATAATTTTAAATGGGCCATCTTGGTTGCTAGGCTACATTTTATGTTTCCGCCCCTGGTCCCTTAATGTTTTTAGCATAAATAACAGAAGAGTGGAGATTGCTTTCATTTTATGGAGAGGTTAATGAATCCCATTCTGTTTTGTCTAAATGCCCTCTCTAGCCTGGGATCCTCTGGCTTTTACTCAACAGAATCACAATTAAAATCATCTTCCCCAACTCAGTGGCCCATTGCATAATTCACATCACCATTAAAATGCCATCTTGGCATCCCATTGCTACATGGGTTACTTCAGATTTGTGAGTAACAGCGTGTACATCAGCTAATTAAGTTTATCCGGGAATGGCTGCAAGACTCAGTCAGGTATAATTAAACCAGATCCTGTGACAGCGCTGGCATTTGTCAGAGCCATCTAACGAATCAAATAGCACGACTGACAGAAATGTCAAACTGATAGTGCGCGCCACCCCCCCCCAAACCTTCGCCATGCTGTCCTGCATGGCCACTGCTCGCGTTTCTGAAGCTTTGTTGATAACCTTTAGAATTCCCTGGACAAAACAGACTACAAATTCCCTTCTATTACGCTGTGGAACGGTGGCTCACCTTCAAGCAATGCTTAGAGGAGCCTTTAATGCACAAAGAGGATGTCACTTTCACCGCAGCATGAAAGCTCCTCTCTGGACATGTGGAACAGTAACAAAGCCACTGATGCTTGGGATAATGTAGCCATTGTCATTTCTGTATATTTATGGTGCTTGTGATCTTTGATATGGTAATTGAAGGGCCACACTAATGGGCTTCCCTGCAGCAGAGATTGTAGGTGTGTGCTGAGATGGAGGCAATTTTATTTTGTCAGCCACTCAGAGGCGATGTCTTTATCAGGCTGAGAGGTAGAGTGTGTATTTTCTGAAAGAGACGCCGTCTGAAAAAACGAACACACAACATTACTAAGAGCCATTTGCTGCCTGCTCTTTGCAATCAATGCAATGCAGAGATACAGAAATATTCAGAATATAAATACTGGTATATATCCAGGCACACACTAAGTAGCAAGATGCTTTTAACTCCTACTCTTACACCTATAAACCTGAAGCACCAAGCAGACAAAAAAAAAAAAAAAACAGTACTGCCTTTTGGGGATATGAAGAGAGTCATACATTTTTATCACCTTCAAAGTTCCAGAGTCAACACATTTCAGCTTTGCCGACACATTTGATTAAATGCTTTGTCTCACTGGGAATTTGAAAGTGGAATGCATTTGGTTTGACTCCTCGATGTTTTATTTGTCATTGGTTGTTTCCATAACACTGAAGCAGAACATGAAAAATTTAAATTAGTCCTAAAATCAGTGAATATTTCAGCACATGATTAAAATGATAATTAAAACACATTATTCACCAAACCTCCATTTGGAGTACAAACTTGTCTCCTCAATGTATTATTTAATAGAATTTCTAAAAGCAGTAATTAGCTAGTTAACTTCACTGTGCTTTTTTATTTCCATTGTAGCATGATACATTTATTTATTGTACATAATCACATGGATTTCAGAAATATAATTGTCTCAGGTACTTTAACTCAGGATCTGATGAACATTTCAGATGGATTTAGAAATAAACTGGTTATTTAATGAAAACAAGTATTTAAACATAAGCAAGAAACAGCAAACTAAGACCAGGATTATTTATTTATTTATTTATTTTACAAGTTTTAATATATAGTATGTGGAAACATAAAGAAACGTAAACTAAAACAATACTTTTATAGGTATTTTTTTTTTTTTTTTTTTTGCATTTTATCCATGACAGAACCAGATTGGGTGAGCTCTGTGAGCTGCAAGCAGAGATAAGCACTACAGAGCTAATGGTTTCTTTTAAACCTACATTCTGATTTTAGTACTACACATGAGCAGAAGAGAAAACACGCTCTGTAAAATTTTGTTTTTTGTGTGTGAAACACACACAAAAAAGCCTAAAACAAGATTTATATGAAGAGACGGAACATCAAGGTGAATGTTTATTTTTGAGTCATCCTCCCAGCCTGAGGTGCCTAATTATTTTAGTATATACTACACTGGCACCATTATTATATTTTATTTAATTAATATAATTTCATTTACTTTTTCAAGCATTACACTGGACGATGAGGTCAGCCCACATGCCTGTTATTCAGTTTAACCATGGCAAGGCCGAGGAGAATAACTCACTGCTGTTCTATTGTTAACAAATAGCTTCAGAGCTAACAAATAACTTTAACATGACTCAGATGATAAGTTATCGAAATGGTTAATTCACAGACTGAATACACTTCTGGAACTGGAGGGCATGCAGACGAGCCTTTGAACTGCTAAAGAATTATCTGCACCATCCATCCCTCTGTGGTTGTTTTTATTCCTCCGTGGTTGGTTTTTTGTTCTTTTCTGTCACACTCAAAATCTCTTAAAAAGCTCTTCAACAGTTACAGTAATTTTACTTGAATAAGGTGATGTCCAGGCTGACTGTATTATTTGATTTATTATTTCTAAGCTGCTTAATCCTAATTCGGGTCACCGGGTGGCTGGCGCCCATCTCAGCCTACAGGGAAGGGTACACCCTGGACAGCTCGCCAGGTCATCGCAGTGTGTTAGTTTGGAAGAGTCTTAAAAGTTTACCTGAACCAGCTCACCACAGCTCACTTTATACAAACTTTCCATGACTTCACAGCTCAGGGGATTTTTATGTACTGTTAATTTCTCCAGATTTACTTAATGCTTTTGAAAATTAGTGTCGTGCTTTATTGGCTGCAGTGAATTTTGGACTGCCTGTCATGGGAAATAGGTGTTGTCTGGTTCATCTCAAAGCTAGCTTTAAGCTCTGCTGTGCTTTTTTACCAGGAAAAAATTTTGTTAGACACGTGTTGAACTCTTCTTTTTCCGTGTGTTGTATTTCTGTTCTAATTTCGTCTTACAGCGCAAACTATTCTAAAGTAAACAGCAAATTAAAAGCTTGTTGTCACTGTTATATTTTGAAACTCGTGCCGTTTTTTGTTTGTTTGTTTGTTTGTTTGTTTTTTACATTAAAAACACCATATTCTGAAGCTTTCTTCGTATTTTCGCCATTTTGTACGCCATTTTATTGAATTTCTAGAATTTCAGTCTCAGTGACCGCACACCTTGAGTGCCCACCATTACCACTGACATATAAAACATTGAAACATTTCTGGTTGATGAAAAACCTTCAAATAATTTGTGGTATTGTATCATTGCCATGTGATAACTGAATTATTGTGTCACTGCCATCAGATAAGTTGAATGATTATTACATGACTAGCCCACACAACATAGTAGCATGGCTTTCTCTTCTGAAAATATTTTGAAGGCATAATAAAACAATTAGAATACAGCTTTGGGCGTCATGGTGGCGTAGCTAACACATCCGCCTTGCTTCAAGAAGGTCCAAGGTTCGATTCCTGGGCTTGTGGAGTTTCTGAGAGTTTCTGTATGAAGTTTGCATGTTCTCCTTGTGCTTGCTTGGGATTCCTCTGGGTACTCCAGTTTTCTCCCTCAGTCCAAAGACATGCACATCAGGCTCACTGGCTATTCCAAATTGCCCTTATAGGTGTGGGTGTGCATGTGAATGGTTGTGTGTATGTTGGCCCTGCAATGGTCTGGTGAGCTGTTCAGGGTGCACCTCGCCTTCGCCCTATGTTAGGTAAGATAGGCACCAGCCTCCTCTTGACCCTAAAACAGTTTGGCAAATGAGTGAGTTAGTGAGAATATATCTTTTGAATGACAAGGAGAATTACTTGGTCTCTGCCTTTGTCCTCGACATATAACAGCCCCACGAGCGAATAATTCTCCATATCATACAATAATTGCTTATTATCCCAAGATAACGAACCAATCAGATTACACCATTTTAATTAAGGTTATAAAACAAACCTGTATTTGTTCTTTAGTTTGCCTAAAACAAAAGATCATGAAGCTCTTCCATTCACCCATCAATTATCTATACTGCTCAGCTGTCAGGGTCTTGGTGGAAGCTGGTGCAATATGTGGGGCACACACTGAACAGGTCACCAGTCTATTGCAGGGCTCATTAAGGTTTTGTTAAGTATTATTTGAGCTCTTTTATTTACTGTCCTTTTTGTGTATTAAATACAGAACATTGCAGAATGTTGAGCCTCTTTTTGCTAATGCTGACCTTGCCACTTTGTGATAGTTGTTCATCCAAAGGTCATGAGTGCCTTACTAAATATTCATAGTGTTTGATTTTTCACATCTGCCCGAGTCATTTGAAGATTGAAGAAAACTTGGCTGAAAACATTGTATCTTAATTCAAATTGATCGCTTATACCTCAGTATGAAGGGATGCAGATATGATAATGATGCACTTGATTCAGATTACAAAGTCACTGAGGGATAATCATACATTTCTTCTAATAATGTTCATGGGAAAATGATGTTAGGGAAACACAAGCCATGCTTTCAGTATGCCGAAATCACCTGCTCATAAGCATCTCTATTTGTTTCAGTTTCATAAAGACAAAGCAGTTATTTCATGTTAGATTTTCTTTCTTTCGTTCTTTGTTTAGTATTCTTTTTTAATGTATGTATTTTCTTCTGGTGAAGTGTAAATGGTGACACTGAACATACTTATTAAAATGACTATGGTTCGAAGAGAAGGATAAGGGAAATATCCCCAGCAATCATACACTGCGTTTCTGTTTGGTTATAAAACACAGTTACATTATAATAGCTGATTAACATTGCAGCCCTAGAATAAAATATGCTTTTTAATTATGCTGTGAGCACACTATGTTCCTTACACACCTAAAGATAAAGTTGAAAATAGCCGTTATATAGAACGTTGTAACCCCTCAGCCAGGACAACTCAAGCGCACTGAGGACAAAAGCCATCCCCCATAAAAAGTTTCAGACAACTAACATTTTATTAGCCACCCTATGCACAAGTTTAGGCCATAGGGAGTGCCTATGCAAAAGTGCAAATGGTGATACTGAACATGTCATGCATATGACCCGAGCAATGGCCCGGACAAACTTTATATGTTCATGGTAACTGTGCTAAGGTCAAAGGTCACATATGCAAATTAGCTACCTTACGTACAGGTTTAGGTCATAGGGAATGCCTATGCAAAAGTTCAGAAAGCTATCCTGCATACGAGCCAAGCAATGGTCCATACAAACTTTACATGTTTAAGGTCACTGTGCTAAGGTCAAAGGTCACATATGCAAATTACCTACCCCACGTACAGGTTTAGGTCATCAGGAGTACGGGTACAAAAGTTCAAAAAGCTGGCATGTGCATGAGCCGAGCAATGGGCCGGGCAAAGTTATTGTCACGTCGCCTGCTTGTTTGGCCACCCGCACACGCGGCTGCCTGCCTGGCCGCAAAGCCAACAACAATACCTCCCCAGTCCTAACTGACTGAAGGTTAAAACCTACAAAAGGGCAGCTGCTACAAGAAATCATTTGAACATTTTATGTTTGAAGACAGAAACGGACTTGAAAAAATTCCTTGGTAGAAATTTGATCATTTTTATCAAGCTGGCATGTGGCCCAAATAAGCCCAGAATAGCATTAAAGCCACAAATTTATTATGATGCTGAAAATCTAATAAAGGAAGCCAAACCTTAAACATAGCATGCAAAATGCTTGATTCAGTAATGTGAGAGCTTAGGAAAATTGGATTAAATATGGCCACTAACCTTCCCTTTATTATAACGACTTATCTTTTTTTAAGAAGTCAGAATAGCATTACTTATGAAAATTAATTTTCATAACAAGATTATTGTTAGAGTCACTCTAGATTTTTTGGCATCATTCAACTAGGTTAATGATTGCATAAAACTCCCCCACAGTCGTTCATATTATCTATTTAAAAAATAGCCGTTATATACACTGTGTGCACAATTATTAGTGAAGTTGTATTTTTGAGGATTAATTGTTATTGTACAACTATACAGTGCTCTTGGTCAATCCAAAATGTTTTGGCTTTCTTAAGAGAATATCTATATGTACACCATTATTAGGCAACTATTAGTGTGCAGAATTATTATGCAAC
>JAQMYF010000007.1:9219959-9232020 GCA_030014195.1 Neosilurus mollespiculum
TGCACACCTTGATATAGGGTGTCGATCTCCTTAGGCCACACCCTCCCTCGTTACACAAATACACATCACCTGATATGTATTAAATCCAATAAGCATTCAAGTTTATACAGCTTTGAGTTGGAAATTATGGATAAAATGATGATATGGTCAAAATAATCACTTGCCTATTAATTGTGCACACAGTGTAGAACATTGTAACCTTTCAGCCAGGACACCTCAAGTGCACAGAGGACAAAAGCCATCCTTTATACAAACAGGTTCGGACAACTGACATTTTATTAGCCACCCTACACACAGGTTTAGGTCATAGGGAGTGCCTATGCAAAATTTTAGAAAGCTATCATGCATATGAGCTGAGCAATGGCCCGGACAAACGTTATATGTTTAAGGTCACTGGACCAAGATCTAAAGTCACATATGCAAATTAGTTACCCGATGCACAGGTTTAGGTCATAGGGAGTGCCTATGCAAAAGTTCAGAAAGCTATCATGCAGATGAGCCAAGCAATAGGCAGGACAAACTTTATATGTTCATTGTGACTGTGCCAAGGTCAAAGGTCACATATGCAAATTAGCTACCCCACACACAGGTTTTGGTCATCGGGAGTGCCTATGCAAAAGTTCAGAAAGTTATCAAGCATATGAGCCGAGCAATGGCCCAGACAAACTTAATATGTTTATGGTCACTGTGTCAAGGTCAGAGGTCACATATGCAAATTACTACCCCACGCACAGGTGTAGGTCAGAGGGAGTGGCTGGCCTGTGCATGAGCTGAGCAATAGCCCGAACAAATTTATTTTCACGCCGCCTGCCTGCCCTTCCAACCTTAACCGGCTGAGGGGTACAAAAAAAGTATATTAATATTACTCCTGGTATATTTTCTATTTATTTTTTATTTTTTTTTTTATTGCAACCAAATCTCCTGTGATCGGGAATAACCTAGTAACTTTAAACTAGCAAGGGAGGCTTGCTAGGTTACTCTACTGTAGATTAAAATACACCAAACTATGGGTTCATTTACATTTTAACTTGATAAAATGATGAGGCAAAACTAATAAGTGCAAATTTAGGTTTAACTCAAATTTGACCAAAATTTGACTTTTTCCAACTAGGTTTTTCCAGATCAAAGGAGAGTTTACTATTTCCATAGCCACACAACCAGAGCAGCTGTGATATTTTGTATACTGAAAGATTATTAGATGATATAGAACAGCCAGTTTTATTACAGCACACCTTATAACTCAGTATTGTTGAGATCTTTCATTTCCGTCAGTAGGATTTCCATTTTCTTTTAGAACATGATAGCTGATCTGAATACTGTAAATGGACACCTCTCCATTTTCCCTAGTTCCCAGTCCATAGCTTCTCTCTTCTTTTGGACACACACACACACACACACACACACACACACACACGGTGGTATTTTCTGACTATGACTTGTTTGCTTACTGTTATTCTCAAAGGCAAAGTGTTGTATGCTTCGGTACTGACGTACACTGTATGTTACAGTACTTCTCCAAAACATATGAATTTACAGTTGTGATGACCCTGTCAGGTCACCTTGTTGTTTTGCCTGTCTGTGAGGAGGCTGGAGGTGTGTCAGGGGGAGAGGCCACAGCTGATGCTGGTCCACCTGATGGCTTCTCCTCTATTTAAGATGGCTACTCAGAGATTTCTGGGTCTCTCTCCAAGCAGGCGCTTGGTGTTACGTTATGTTCGGTTTGACTTCTCTTACATACAGCACTACTCATACACACACCCAAACATGCACTGCTAAAGCCACTAGGTTGGTTTTCTTTGGGGTTTTTTTTCTAAATAAAATTTAGTACTTTGCACTCGCCGTTTTGTTTTGTCTACATCGTTTGTCATGGCTTTGAGCCGGTCATGATACCGTACACTACAACAATCTGAAATGTATTTCTTTGTCTCATTTATGAAAGAGTTAACTCTTTATCTCATATATTTACCATGAGTGTTTAGACTCGACTCATATTTGTGAAGAGTTCTACAGTTATACATCCCGTGACCTCTTTTGCTTAAAATGATCAGTATTTTGTATTTATGATTCTGTAATGGAGTAAATAATTATATTTATGCAATATTTAAGCAATTCACCCTTGTGGCTTAAGAGAATTCAGTGAATCTTTTCAACATCTCAGTTGTTTGGTACAACAAAAGAATGCAGACGAATTCTAGTGAGAATTTGGTCGACGTGGGTTTGACTGTGATCTGTGTGTGACTGAGACAGCATGATGCTCTTGCATTGCTTCTGATTATAATAATGCGTGCAGTGAAGTGTACAAGAAGAACGATTTTCAGGATAAATTAACAGGATTTTCTTTTCTTTGTTTTTTTTTTTTTTTACAATTTTCTAATTTTATGAAAGTTAAGCCCAGACATGACAGCAAAAATTATATTACAGGTATAGTTGCTATATCTTACATGCAAAATTAAACTAAGGTGAATATGAAAATATGTATCTATCATCCATCCATCTATTATCTTACTACTTCTTCATCAGGGACACAGGATCCAATCCAAGCTTACTTTAGCCAAAAGGCAATGTACACCATGAACAGGTTGATAGTCTGTTGCAGGGCTAACACAGACACAAGCACAGAAGATTCCGACCCACAACCTTTTCGCTACGAGGCGACAGTGATGACCACTAAGCCACCGTGCTGCTCTCGCTCACTCACTCGTTTGCCGAACCGCTTAATCCTATTAGGGTCACGGGAAGGCAGGAGTCTATCCTAACTGACACTGGGTGAAGGTGGGGTACACCCTGTCTAGCTTGCCAGAGCATCACGGGGCCAACACACTTACAACCATTCACACTCACACCTACGGACAATTAAGAACAGCCAATTTGCCTAATGTGCATGTTTTTGGACTGTGGGAGGAAAAAACGAGTGCTGGAAGAAAGCCCATGCAATCACAGTGAGAACAGAAATGCCTTCAATGAGCCCGGGACTCAAACCCAACACCTTGCTGTGAGGCGGACATGTTAACCACGATGTCACCCACCATGCTGCACTGAAATACATATAATGCAAAGAATAATATGTCAAATGTTGAAAATATTATTTGTGCAATATGAAAATTATTACCCTGACAAAACCCATCAACTCTATCCAGTCAGCCACCGATTGAAATTTGCACAAAATCCATTTGTTCATCAGACAACACATACACTACCAATAACATTCGGCTGGATTTTAGAAGTAGACATCCCAAATAATGCTTTCCGCTCTGCCGACTCCTGCGTTAATCCAGGCAGCTACTCCTTCTAAAGCCACAGTTAATCTGTCAGCGAATTTCCAGTTCATGTCCAAGTAATAAATGCCCTTATTAGGTGTATCCATATGAATGAACTATCTCCAGCTGAAACTATTTAATCTGACTGGAGAGATATAATAAGGAAAAGTTGAGAATATGACTGTATTTGTTTAATCCGGATTCTACTGGAGGAGAGAGGCAGATCAACCAAAGCCATTCAGAGTTCAAAGGCTTAACCTACTGCATAGACTATGGTTACAAATCAGCCAGCATGGTGGAGGAACACTGAGCAAAAATATAAACTTTTTTTTTTTTTCAAAATATTTTTTGACAATATGGAAATATTTCAGCAAAACAATTATTTTATTATTGCCTTAATAATAAACCAGAAGAAACATGACTAAAAATTTTCTGTTTACAATTCATGAGTATCACAGCCTGAACCAACCAGGGATCAGTGGGCAAAGTTCACAGCACTCAGTACCAAGTGTGTCCACTATCTGTGTCACATAAAGCAGTACATCCCCGACGCATAGAGTTAATGAGATGATCAACAGTGACCTGTGGAAGATTGTCCCATTCCAGTCACGCAGGTGCAGGAGCCGCATGTGCGCATCCTGTGCAGGCGTGGTCACACGTGGTAGTCGAGCATGTGGACGATTCACAGTGCTACCAGTCCCTCTGAATCGACTTCTCAACTGGCTGATGGAGTAATGATGCACATTCTAGTATGTTGACATTGCTGTCACAGACATCATATAGCATTCAGCATGCCAATGGCACACTCCCTCATGACACATTTTATACATCTTTACAATCAGTGGCCAAAACACACAAAAAAAATGTAAGCAGTCTTTCAGAAGCCAAAAGATTCAGCTCTATTGGTAATGCTAAGGTCTCACACAGCCAGTTGATACCTGAGAACTCTGGCTGGGATTATTGTAGCCATTCTGTGATCATTATTCCAGTGGAATTTGGAGTTGGTTTCTTGCAAGAATATACTTACTTACTTACTTACTTACTTATCCACTAGGACCCGGAGTGGGGCATGTAGCTGCAACTCTCTGTCTCCACCTTACATGGTCTTGGGTGAGGGCAGATGCTTGTCCCCATGAGACAAGAATATGGGTGAAGGAAATATGACCTTGCCTGAGAAGCATAGGCATCTGCGATGTATGTGTCACAGACGATACGTCTACCAGCAGTAACTGCAATGCATACGTGGCATTTGGTCTTCCATGTACAGAAATCTACGGTAACCACTGGAAGGTCCTGTATGCCTCACGGATACCTTCATTTTTGCAACAGTTGAAGTCATCCGTTGTCATTTTCAACATGACCATCACATAAACTTTCCAGGAATAGAAGCCACGCCCTCCCGGTTCTCAGAGTAGCTCCTCAGCTCTCACGTATCCTAATGGAAGTGCGCCGAACACTTATGGGATAATGCCGGTTAAATCCTGGAAGGCATAAATTCATCTAGGTCATCTACTGTGAAGTAATTACAGCAACATGAGACTGAGGCTTAAGCCAGAATGATTGCTCTGACTCACTGATGAGGGCCATAACTCCCATTCTGAGTTTCTCATAATAATTCATTGAATTCTCTGTAAGGGTCAGAATTATGTACCGAGTACCCTGCATGGGATAGATTTAAGCATTATGGATTTGATTTGTTACTGATGAAGGTGATGGAGGTCAATGATTTAAAGTTTCTGAGAATTTCAGCGTATTCATTTTAATCAATCAAAATGGTTGAGTTGTCCCTCTTGCAGAACCCTGTAAGCATTTATATACATATAAATGGATTCCCAGAAAAATCCCATTAGGAAGCTATGAGCCCTTAAACCTTCTAAAGACCCATTAAAAAACTTTTTTTTTCAAGAGTGTATGTATTCCACTGACATTAATGATCACCAGGCTATGCTGTCAGGCCAACTGAGTGCTGAGAGTTCTGGAAATATGGCAGAAGAGTCATGCCTGTAATCTTTATGTAAAAAAAAAAAGTCATCAAAGAAATAAAAATAATGAAATATCTAACCATCTTTCTTAGTCTAATCAGGGTTTTTATCTCTGTGGTTGATGTGAGTGTGGGGGCACTCAACCATTTGACCTCTTTTGAACCTAAATTATCATTTTTCAGTATTGCCATGGCAACAATACTCCAGTTCAAATTGAACTCTATGGCTACAGAAATTATTATTATGTGCCTAGTTATGTGTATATGTGTTTTATTTTCACATAGATATTTAATTTAGGGATGCAGCAAACCAAATTATACATATTAAAGTGTTTATATTATATTAAAACATGATTCACTGCTTAGTGAATGATGATGCTCAGTGTGAAACTGCTAAGCATCCACAGTGGCATAACTGTCATGATGTGACACGGTTGTGCTTTACTAAACAAATCACTCTTTGTGATTGGCCTTTATAGTGATATGAGCAGGGGAGAAAACAGACATCATTCACGACTTTCTAAAAAAAATAGTCATGATGGTTGATACCCTCATGCATAATCTTTAGATCAGTAGGCATTAACATGCAGAAACCAGCATGGGTGCTGGAAGATTAGTCCTGAGGGATTTACATCTCAAAAAGTTGTCACAGTGAAAGGCTTTGTGTGTGTGTGTGTGTGTGTGTGTGTGTGTGTGTGTGTGTGTGTGTGTGTGTGTGTGTACTGTGGTAGATGGCACTGTGTGAGTACAAAAACAAGCATAGTAATTTCCTAGGTACTAGGTAGTTGTGAGATTTAACTCTGTCTAAAATCAAGTGCCTAAGGCAGAAAAAGAGAGAGGTTTGTGAGTAAAGCACTCAAGTAAATTTAGAGATTAAATTGAGCTTCTGCAGTCAATAACAACTGAACAAACAACAACAGCAACCCTAATATAGAGTGCCATTTACTTTAACACAGTTCATGGCCCTATAGTTAAAGTGTAGATTCTGTTAAGGAACTGATTTCAATACTTTTTTGTCCCTAGTAAAGTTTTTGAACCCAAAATGGTGGCAAAAATCAGTCCAGGGTTGAAACATCCTGAAGTTTTTCTTTAACTAACATGCCGTATATTATTATTATTATTATTATTATTTACATATTTGCCACATGTCACATGTTAAATGTTCTATTTCTACAGTAGGTTTGTAAAACTCTTCTTAAGATTCTGGCTGTTCCTAAGAGTGCTGGTTTTTTGAATGAGTTTAGTTTTTATATTAACTCCAATCTTGTGAATATATTTTTGCATTTTTTTTTTTTTTTGTAACAGTTCCAAGAGCTCCAACGACGACTCGTACTACTTCTAATTTGCGCATGTGCCACAGTCTCATTATTTCATATTATAATGGTTGGTATTTCTCAATTTTCTCATCCTCCTTCTCTGGCGCTTTGTGATCTCCTGGAGCAGCTATGTCAATCAACATAACAAGACCACTTTCCCTCATCACAATTACTATGATGATGATGATGATGATAATGATGATGATGATGATGATTATTATTGTTGTTGTTGTTGTCACTGGTATACTGTATTCTTACAAATTTTGGATGCAAATTTTATATTGTGCGTGTGTGCGTAACATTTTTTCACACCAGAAATCAATGGCACCACACAACATTTCTAATCTGAGTAAACTTTGTATGTCAGGAATATAGTATTATATTGTTTATTTTACAGATATTGTGACATACTCACCACTGATTGATTTAAGTTATCATGGCCAAATCCATTGTTAAAAATATTTTTAACACTTAGTGACCACTTCTACAAACCGAGCGACCTACACCAGATTTTAGCTGGTGGACCTTACATAACAGCCATTTCCATCACCAATCACCATGCTCATACTTTCACACAGAAACATTTTAGAAACAAAAGCTTTATACAGAACATTTTAAAAACAAACAAATGAACAAAAAAATGATTCACAGTATTAAAACCCAGGATTTGCAGAGGTAGCTTTAAAATATTTTAAAGGAGCATCTAAAGAGAGAAGGTGAGTATATGTGACTGCTGGACATTACACTATTATTAAAAAATAAAGCTGCTGTTGTGAAGCCCAGCAAATAATACTACATAAGTTACATTATAGCCTCTAAGATTCGAAACAACAAAAGTAATTACACCTAACATTCATGCACCAAACATGTATTCAGCAAAGCATGTCTCTCATATGATGCATGCTGCGTAATACAAAATACTGTATAAAACTAATCAGGAAGGAAAATGCAAAAGCCTTACAACTATTCATTACAAAAGGGAATTGAAAAAGAAAAGCATTTTAACTGTCTATTAAAAACTGGGTTAAAGTTATCTAACCAGACTAAATGTTAATAAAAATGTACACCTGGTTTCTTGAAGCAGACCAGATGGTTCATGGACCAGAAAAAGAATATGTAGATATGTTGTTCTGGGCATTAATTCATTGTTGAAGGCTTTTTTGGGGGTATTATTAATAATATTCATATTAAAATAGTAATAATAGAGTATACGCTAAAATTTCAGATTTTCCTATTCTGGGGTGTCCCAATGGATGAAGGATCCTCTACAGCTTTGGCCTATACTGTATACAGTTGTGGTTAGAGTGCTCCATCAAACCATACACTAAGCCCTTGTTCCTAGTGGATGGGGCAAGGTCATTCCGAAAGAGACTCATGTTTCATTAAAAAATTAAGCATGCACTACAAAATAAAAAAATGTGGTGTAATGGTTTAGGTACTGGGCTCATGATCAAGAGGTCATGGGTTTGAATTCCCGTTAGACCCCCAGTGTGCTAAGAACCCTGGGCATGTTAACCACAAGTGTATCTCTGTCCACCCAGCGGTATTAATGGGTAAAATTACTGTAAAAACACTTGGATGGTAACCTGCAATTGACTAGTGCCCCTGCAATTGACTAGTGAACTTTTAGTTGCTTCACGCTACAGAAACCAGGAGAAGCTCCAGCTGTGATGAGCCACTAGGCTGGGGTGGAAATGGCCAACAGACTTACCATGTGTAACAGGCTGGTTTTGGCCTACAAAGTTGTCATAGGATTACGCAAAACTATACAAATATGGTTCTTACTTACAAATGCAAAATATAAACCAAACCTGCAAATGGAGAGTAAAAAAATCTTATTATCAAAAGCTCAGTCGTAAGAATATTTATGTTAATATAACTCAATTTCTTTGACTTGATTGGATGATACTGATTGAAAATGTAAGCAGGAAGTTTTTTTTTTTAGTCTCTGGTCTATAATTAGAGGATCTTCATTGTATAATCTGATATTGAGAGCATGTTAGCATACAGCCTATAACAGAATTTGCCCAAGACTTTATCGGGATCCTCATCATACAGTGTGAGAGGTATTCATCTTAAAAGATCACTGAAAGCCTAAGATTGGCTTAAAGGAAACGGAGTGGTGTGAAGAAGACAAAGTTGGATTTGTCTATTAACAGAGTCACTGACGGTAAACAAACAAACAAACAAAAAATCATGTACAATTTAACATTTAATGCAGAGAAGCGAAGGTTTATAAAGCTTCTTAAAATTGCTGTAACAAAAATACTAATGTGTTTATTTTATTTAATTTACTGAAAAACTTTATTCTTTATTAGTGTTTGGGGAGGCTGGAGCCCATCCCAGCTGACTCATAGCAAAGGCAAGGTACACCCTGAACAGCTCACTAGACCAACACAGACACAATTATTCATACTCACATTCACAACACAGAGTCACGTTCACATTCACACTTTGGGAATTTGGATCGAGAATATCCAAATTAGCCTAATGTGCAAATCTTTGGTCTGTGGGAAGAAACTTTAGTGCCCGGAGGATACCCACATAGGGACAAGAACATGCAAACTCCATACAGATACACTCAAACTCAAGACCTTCTTACTGTGAGGTGAAAATGCATTCATTATACCACAGTGTTTCCCACTGTTGTGTTCATATAAACAAAATAGATATACACACTCATTCTTTCAATTACCAAACCTTTTAATCCTATAATGATCACACGGAGGCTGGCACCTATCTCAACTGACACTGGGCAAAGACGTCGCCAGATCATTGCAGAGTCAACACACAATTTGGATCAGTCAATAAGCTTAATGTGCATGTCTTTTGACTGTGGGAGGAAACTGGAGTACCTGGAGGAGACCTGCAGGGAGAATAACTATGCCACTGTGCCGTTCAAGCCCGAACTGTTGCATTCATATAAATAAAATAGATATAAATAACTAAAATGCCATAGTGTAGCTGTGATGTTCATTTCTTGTTTAGTAAAATGAACACCACCTGCAGGTTTTCTAGGGTTCGCACTCCACTGTAATTAACAGCGAACTAAGTCAACTCTATAAAATATGCAAACCTCAGAGGCACGATGGTGGGGTGTACTGTGTTCATGTGGAAAATCTGTGTTGTGTCCATCAACGTTACACACATTCTCAGCATTAGATCTGATTTGAGCACTTGCTCAACATCTCAGACTAGCATCAAGCCAGATACTTCTTAGTATTATATTGGTACATTCCTAATCCAATAATAACCACCCATGTGAAAAGGGAATGGTTGTGTGTGTTGCCTTGTGATGGTCTGGTGAACTGTTCAGGGTGTACACTGCCTTCGCCTAGTGTCAGCTGAGATAGTAGGCTCCCCGCGACCCTAGAAGTAGGATTAAGTGATTCAGGAAATGAGTAGCTAATGAGAATAATAACCACTATGTTCAAAGCAATCAAGATCACCACATGATATATCATAGAGCTTTTGAGGAACATCAAGCAGCCCTTTCTTGGAGAGTTTAGACCATCTAAAAATCACATCAATAAAGAAGTGCTTTCACAGACCTGAATCATATGGGACGGAACAAAGAGTAAAGAAATCATTTGTTATGAAGCCTCTAGGCAACATTTATCCCATATATGCCAGACACCAGGGTCAAAGGGGGAAGTATTCACAGGTAATCTGGGTCACTGAATGTTATATTAATAGTCATGCACTTTGCCCAAGCTCTCCATGGGAGGTTGCCATAACAAAGCTCATTAAAATCTGGTTATGGATGGTGACACATGCCTCTTCTGTACTCTCAGTACAAGCAGGCCATGTGACTTGAGACTCCTCGCTGTGTACTTTGATGGAAGCCTATCAAATATTAATACCATCCCATGTGTCTGGGGTACCAGCTTTATTTGACATGTCAGTGTCATCGTTGCTCTTTTAATTATCTTCCTGTGTTTTGTCTTGCTTGTGTGTTGCCCTTCGAGGTGCCTGTAATCTCCTTCATTATTAATCTAGCAGAACGGAAATGTCATGGCAGAAGATTTCTGAGCGCCAGAGCATCACTTGACTCGTGGTTTCCCACTTATTCCCTTCGCTGGGACTGGAGTATGCAGCACCACTGATTCCTCCATGGATATTTTTTGTCATGTTTCTCACTTCATGCAATCAAGTATTAGGATAAACAACATTTGAATGTCCTTATTTACTCCTTATCAGTCAAAAACAAGATCAAAACAGCTGGTGTTAGTCAGACTTTTTCAGTACTGTGTACTTCCAGTTTAGAGCAGTAAGGCTTTCTATTTCAGAGACTAGATAATGTCAATCCACTTCCCTAGTGTAGCGGGAAATGACTAAATTAATGGTGCTGGCTCATCTTTCGCAGAAACCTCTCCTCTAAGTCACAAGTCACCACTTTTATTGCCATCAATATTCCACAGTGTAACATTTGCAATATCCTGGGACTGAGGTTTCTGATTCAACATCTCATTCAACTAATAAGACCACCTCATGGGTGGCCACAAAGGAAAAAATATATCAGGGATGTTTTTTTTTCCAAAACTTCCATGTATAACATATGGATGAGGTCAAAGCTGAAGTTTTTAAAGAGTTCATTATCATTCTTAATCATGTTTAATAGGGTGCCACTCACATAAAACTATAAAGTGGCCAATATGTAAACATAAAACAACTATTTGGATTCTGAGAAGGGTGAGCCGGCCCCAGTCTGCATTGAACTAAACGAAATAGCACAATATATACTACATATGTAAGACAGGTACACTACCTGTACCTGTTTAACTGCTCAATTTGTATTTGTATTCAGATTTAAATCATAATTGGTGTGGCCAAGAAGGCTCCCCTGTCATTTATGTCTTCATTGGTATCTGATTTGTTTGTCTGTGTGTCTGTCTGTTTTTAGCAATTTACTGTCCACAGATTTTGACAGCTCAATATGAAATTTGTATAAATAGGTTATCACCCAAGAATGTTTTCATTACATTTTGGTAAAAATCCATGCCCTGATGAAAAAAGAAAAAAAAAAAAAGATCAAATCTTTCTAAAATAAATTTAAAAAGAAATCATGTCTCTGTCAAAACACATCTGATTTGAAAGAAATTTGCTATGTATAATCAGGAGCAGGAGCGTTGATACCAAACCAAGTTTAATATAAACCTGATTCAGACTGTGTATTTGGTGAAAATTTTAACTTGCCCTAGGAAATCCCATTTTTTGGAAGTTTGGAAGTACAGCATGATCAGCAAGGGGTGCTGTGCACTTAATTTTTATGGCTTGGCAGAGATTTGCTCCCTCCGAGTGCTCCTGTTTTTTCTAAAGAACTGTATGCGGTATTAACATGCTCTGTGAATTCCAGCCTTGATGGTTCCTCAGAGTTCCATTATCAAATCAAAGCAAATTCAGTTTTATTTGTCACATACAAAAATCATGCACAGTACAATATGTAGTGAAATGCTTGTTACGACTGTCCTAAAAATTGAAGAATAAAAACTATTAATATCAAGAAG
>JAQMYF010000007.1:9236719-9252482 GCA_030014195.1 Neosilurus mollespiculum
ATATATATGCAGTTTACATATATACATATATCAATAAGCTCAATATAATCAATAATCACAGCGTGCATGTTGGCGCACCCACTGGAGGCAGCATGATGTACATGTGCATGTAGCTGTTCAGGGCTCTGACAGCCTGGGGGAACAAGCTGTTACAGAACCTGGTGGTGTGGGTTCTGATGATCTGGAACTTTTTTTCTGATGGAAGGAGGTCGAACAGTCCATGAGAGGGGTGTGTGGAGTCTTCAGTGATTACAGAGGCCCTGAAGAGGTCCTGGATGGAGGGAAGGGCCCTCCCATTGATTCTCTTAGCTGTTCTCACTGTGCGTTGCAGGCCCTTGCGATCCTGGGCACTGCAGCTCCTGAACCACACAGTGAGACAGTTTGTCACGACACTCTCCACAGCGCCTCTATAGAAGGTGGATGGGTGGATGAGGATGGGTGGTGGAAGGCTGGCCTGTTTCAATTTCCGCAAGAAATGGAGACGCTGATGAGCCTTCTTCACCACAGAGCTGGTGTTTTTGGAACAGGTGAGGTCATCAGAAATGACCACACCAAGGAACTTGGTGGTACTAACCCTTTCTATTCTCGAGCCATTTATGAGCAGAGGATCATGGACATCTGGTCTTCTCCTTAAGTCCACCACCATCTCCTAGGTTTTGTGTACATTCAGTGACAGGTTGTTGGTGTCACACCAGCTCACCAGTCTTTCCACCTCCTCTCTGTACGGTGCCTAATTGTTGTTGTTGATGAGCCTGACAGTGGTTGTGTCGTTGGCAAATTTAACAATGAGGTTGGATTCTGAGCTTGCTGTGCAGTCATGGGTAAGCAGCGTGAACAGCAGTGGGCTGAGCACACACCCCTGGAGGGCACCTGTGTTCAGACTGATGGAGCCTTGATGTCATGTTGCTGATGTGCACTGACTGTCAGGAAGTCCAGAATCTAGTTGCAGGTGAAAGTGTTGATGCCAAGTAGGGAGAGTTTGTTTACTAGATGCAGGGGAATGATTGTGTTGAATGCTGAACTGAAGTCAATGAACAGCATTCTCACATATATGTCCTTTTCCTCTAGATGTGAGAGGGCAGAGTGTAGTGTATGTGAGATGGCATCAGATGTTCAGCAGTTGGAGCGATAAGCAAACTGTAGGGGGTCTAGTGAGGTGGGGAGGTAGGAGTGGATGTGTTTCTTGACCAGCCACTCGAAACACTTCATCATGATGGGGGTCAAGGCCACAGGGTGGTAGTTATTCTGGGACACATCGCAGACTTCTTCAGCACTGGAATGATGGTGGTTTTCTTGAATCTCGCAGGGGCCGTGTTGAAGATGTCGGTAAGCACATCTGACAGCTAATCTGCACAGTCCCTGAGCACTCTCCCTGGGATGTTTTTTGGGCCCACAGCTTTCCATGGGTTGACTCTGGATAGCATCCTCCTCAAGTCTGCTGTCGTTAGGCAGAGTGCTTGTTCCTTCCCAGCCGGTGTTAATTTCTGAGACTACGTGTTTTTCAGAGCTTCAAACCATGTGAAGAAGTCATTCAGTCTGTCTGGGAGGTGGACATCACTGTTGTCAATAAGTGGAGCGATTTTGTAGTCCGTCATGGCCTGGATGCCCTGCCACGTGCGCCTCCGATCCTTTGTGTTGGAGAAGAGGTTGTGGATCCATTGTGTGTACTGTCGCTTTGCTATGCGGATAGTCTTGGAAAGCTGTGCTCTGGCAGATCTGAGGGCTTCATCACCTCCAGACCTGAAAGCAGCATCTCTGTCTCTCAGCTGGGCACAGACGTCAGCTGTCAGCCACGGCTTCTGGCTGGCACGTGTGTTTACAGTTTTGACAACAGTGACGTCCTCAATGCCCTTTTTTAATGTAGCCATTCACAGAGTCAGTGTATTCCTGTTGGTGTTGTTGGTGAGCTGGTTGTAGATGGCTGCTTCCCTGAACATGTCCCAGTCTGTATTCTCGAAACAGTCCTGCAGCATGTCTGTGGTGCCTTCAGGCCACACTCTGATGGTCTTTGTTGCTGGCCTGGAGTGTTTCAGCAGGGGTCTGTATGCAGGGAGCAGCATTACACAGATGTTCAAAGGGACCCAGTTGTGGGTGGGGTTTGGCTCTGTATGAGTAGTGGATGTTTGCGTAAAATAACTGTGACGGCCCCTATTTAATACAAATTTGCGATGCTCACGTTTTGTTTTTGTTTGTACTGCAGCAGGTACCTTCAGGGCGGAGTCAAAGCTCCTTAGTTGAGCGCACCTGGGCCCGGTTTGCTCAGCTACATAAACCCCACCTCTTCAGCCGCGACTCTCTCTCTCCCTTCCTTCGGACCTGACGCTGCTCTGCTGAGCACCATTTTGGTGTTGCGACGATCCAACATACCACACACCATTCTCCACACTCATGCACACGCTCACCTACATTACTGACCTCACTAACAGCCACATTCCATTCTCTTGTTCGCTATGCTGTCCAGGGTGTACGCTTGCGTGTGTAAAAGTAAATGAGTTCATTTTTGACTTCTACCCTGCATCTCCCTCTTTTGTTGCGGCTTCTGAGCCGGGCCGTGACATAACTCCACTATATTGTTCCTTCTTGTGGCAAAGTTCACATGCTGAAAGAACTTTGGTGCAACAGTCTTTAAGTTGGCCTTATTGAAATCTCCGGCAATGATGAAAAATCTGTCTGGGTGGGATGTTTGCTGTCCAGTGATGGCTTCATGGAGCTTCCGTAGTGCTACGTTAGCATTAGCATCAGGTGGAATGTAGACTGCTAATATATCAATGGCGGTGAACTTCCTCAGCAGGTTGAAGGCATGGCATCTAACCACTTAAAGCTCCAGCTGTTGAGAGCATTGGGAAGCGGTAACCGTGGCATTAACACACCAGTCCTTGTTGACATACACACACAGCCTACTCCTGTGGGTCTTACCGGAGGCGATAGTGTGACTATCTGCACGGAACGTTGTTAGCCCTTTCAGCTGAATAGCCATGTTGTGTAAGTTGGTCCGCAGCCACTTACCGTGCTTCCTCGTTCTCTCCCACCGCTTGCAGGACCTCTTCACGCAGGCTGATGGGTTAGCCTTTCCGGTTGGCCTTTGTCCGCTTAGTAGTCCCAGACCACGTAGCTTCTCGGACAAAAATGTCCGTATTAAAGTGCTGGATGCACTATTTAATCCCAAATTAGGGTCAGGGTTAGGGTTAGGTTAACTCTATTATTAACTTCTATTATTTTTCACTACTAATTTCAATTTATCTTATAAATCCTTATAGTATGTACTCCTTTTGTCTTCATATACAATATATTCATTGCTTCAGAAGTTGTGATTTTCAAGTATAAAGCATTATTCCTGAGAACCTACTGTTTTTTTTTTATTTGTTTGTTTGTTTTGCTTTTTTGTAATCACCAACAGTGCAGCACGTCATTCCTTATTGAATTTTCATAGTAATTTTTATTTCATTTCATTTTTCATTTATACACCCCCTAGTGTAGTTGTATATATGATCTTATAGCTGTATTTAACTGTAAGATTTATTCTAGCATCATATTTGAATAATTTTTTATAATATATTTTTATATGACAACTTATCCACAAATCCAGTTCAATGTTTTTTTCTGTTTTATTATATTATACTATGTTTTGTTTGTTTATTTGTTTGTGTGCTTGTTGACATTATGGTGGCATAGTGGTTAACACATCCACCTCACAACAAGAAGGTTCTGGGTTCTGGTTTCTGTGTGGAGTTTGCATGTTCTCCCTGTGCCTACATGGGTTTGCTCCAGATACTCTGGTTTCTTTCCGCAGTCCAAAGACAGGCATGTTAGGCAAACTGGTTGTTCTAAATTGCCCCTAGAGCTGAATGTGAATGGTTTTGTGTGTGTGTGTGTGTGTGTGTGTGTGTGTGTGTGTGTGTGTGTGTGTGTGTGGCCCTGCAATGGATTAGCGAGCTGTTCAGGGTGTACCCCTCCATTGCCCAGAGTTGGCTGAGATAGGCTCCAGCCTCCCTGCAACCTGAAATTAATTAAGTGGTTTGGCAAATGAATAAAAGAAGTAATGTTTGTTTGTTTGTTCTTCCGGCCCCCTCCAAAGCAACATGAATAGCTTACTATTACTTAGGTTAGCTTGTATTCATCGCAGTGTCTGTTGACTGCCAATTAATGAATTAATCAGAAATATTGCATTGCAGATGCAGTTAGAGGTTGGCAAAATAACCAGCACAGACAAAATGTGTTAGAGCAGGCATGTGTTGACCATAAACTGCACACCAGAGCTGAATATAGATGCGGAACACCCTAGGACCTCTGGCTGCCTCCTAAAAAAGGAAGAATCTCTTCATATTTGATTAAAAGCTTTGAATCTAGAGAAAGCACCAAAACAACCTTTTGTATGATCTTTTCACTTTGTGGACAGAAGGTCTACAGAGGAGCATATGAATACCGAGATTTGTTTGGGCTCTGATGCACTAGTGAAAACTCTGAAACAGCATGAACATAAGTACGTACAGAGGGTGTAAAAAAGATAAGAATCCCAGCCCCCCCTTCAGGATATTCATATTTTGTAGCTTTGAAGCCTGAAATGAAGACAGTGTTTTTCCAGCTGTATTTACTCAGTGCAGCTTCTAAAAGCAAAATGAAAGATATAATTGCAAAACTTCAGAATTATAATACTCATTCACTCACTCACTCAATAAACTGCTTAATTCTACTACTAGAGTCATAGGTAAGGCTGGTGCCTATCTCAGCCAGCAGTTGGCAAAGGTGGGATACACTCTGACCAGTTCACAAGACCACCGCAGGGCAACACACACAACCATTCTCACTCATATCCACACCTTTGGAACAGCCAATTAGCCTAATATGCATGTCTTTGGACGATGGGAGGAAACCGGAGCACCTGGAGGAAACAAGTACGGGGGGGAACATGCAAACTGCACACAGAAATGCCTGGGCCCAGGAATCAAACCTAGGACCTTCTTGCTGTGAGACAGATATGTGAACCACTATGCCACCATGCCACCTCCTGAATTCTAATATAATCACTGGGATGTTTAAAGGAACCCCCCCCCCCCACCTCCCCCAACAAAAAAATACTTGTAAACTCAATCAGGTGTAACTTATCACCTTTTCCACTACATAACAAAGCTAATATGATTAGTTAGCCCATGATCACTTGTAATCATTCTGATTATTACAGTATTAAAACAGAAATTCCTAGAGCTTTACACTATGTGGAAGTGTAACTCAAAGCAGTCAATCAACAATGGGTCACAGGGTCCTGTCAAAAGACTCAGGGATAAAGTTGTGGATAGGCACAAATCAGAATCAAATCAAAGGCTTATTATCCTAAGCAGTACAATCAAGAAAGTGTTCTACTACTACTAGGATGCTGCATGGATCAGGCAGTCTTTCCAAACTGGACGAATGAAAGAGGAGGGCAGTGGTGGCTTAGTGGTTAAGGCGATAGGTTACTGATCCGAAGATCAGTGGTTCAGTCCCAACTATCACCACTGTTGGGCCCTTGAGCAAGGCTCTTAAACCTCAATTGCTCAGTTAAATAAAAATTATAATTGTAAGTCGCTCTGGATAAGAGCGTCTATCATATGCTGTAAGTGTAAATGTAGGAGGAAACTAGTAAGAGAATCTACCAAGAGGCTTATGGCATCATTATTTCAGTTTGAGGAATTTCTTTGCATGAATGAATGGTCAATGTGTGTATGTGACAACAATAGCAATATCATGTGGATTGCATGAGAGAACTACAAGAAAAAAGCCAAGTCTGGATTCAGCTTTGCCAAAACACACCTTGAAGATTCTAGGGGTCAATGAGAAAGGTGTTATGGTCAGATAATTAAGCCAATTGGAATATCTGGCAGAAAGCCAATACAGCTTAGAATCCAAAGGGCACCATACCGACAGTAAAGCATGGGGTGTTAGCATCCTGTTGTGGGAGTGTTTCTATGCTGCACGGACTGAGGCTCTTGTCAAGCTAGATGGAAAAATGGATGGTGCAAAGTACTATTGAGAAAAACGTGAATGTCCTTGTGTGACCTAGTCAGAGCACAGACTTTACCCTATTGAAAATCTGTGGAATGACTTGAAGATTGCAGTCCACCAGCAGCCACCATCCAATTTCACTGAGAGTGAACAGTTCTGTAAAGAAGAGCAGGCAAATATTACACAATCTAGTTGTGCAAAGTTGGTAAAGAAGCATCCCAGCAGACTGATGGCCTTAATCAAAGTTAAAGGTGGTTCAAAAAGTGATTCTGTTTTTTTTTTTTTTATTATTATTTTTTTTCTTCTGAACTGTTGCTATATAAATTTCACTTGGCTGTTTTAAGTTGCACTGAGTAAATACAGATGAAAAAAATATTTGTGCGTGTTTGTGTCTGTATTTTTGGTTGCAAAACAACAAAATATTTATATAAATATTTTTGGACCCTGGAAAGAAACACGCACACAGAACTCAACACAGAAATGCCCTTGCTGAGCCCAGACCTCAACTTCAGGACATTTTTCTATGAGGTGGACATGCTAACCACTACACTACCATGCCGCCATCACTGTGACCAGAGGTCATGTACATGACATGAAGTTAAATTTATAAAATGGACAGTAAAAGTAAAGGTTATGCTTAAAAGTATGAGCATTTCCACACATAATGTGATGAGAACTCACAGGATTGGGACCAAAGAGCTGTGTAGCCATAAGAAAAGCACTTGAGAATAAACAGAATAAAAGGATTCAATTTGCTAGGGAGCATAAAGATCATACTGTGAAGCAGTGGGACAAGGTCTTGTGGACATTAGCATTTGAGTGGATGACATGTAGGTTTAATGCCAATCCAGAGGAAGATGAACTCTCTCTGTGGTGATCCAGGCGAAATAGAAAGCTTTTTTTTTTGTTGCCCTTCTAATAATATCTTCCACTAATAATATCCTTCACTAAAATATCCTCCATTTAAGTTGACTTCTTTTGGTTAGATGAATATGAAAATCTTGAGTTGTTCTTTAAGAAAGGAAGCTTCTTTGTAGCAAATTTTCTTTGTCAAGCTTGGGACAAAAGGCAAAAGATGTTGTATAAGATGGAGTAATATAAATTCCTTTGTAATTCTATGAAATGGAACAACATGAAATGTAATGAATTGCGCAACTTCTGCAGTTGTAACTCTGGTGTCTTATGAAGCCATGTGGGTTGGGCAGTCAATGTGAAAGACATCAAAATAAAAGGTAAATTAATCAATCAATTGTCTTTGTACGACTTTGTTCCTTACTGTAGCGATGAATAAACTTTAAACATGATTTGATTTTCAATAAAATTACATTAGTCATTTGCTTTATTTGAGTGTTTTCTTATCTTCGCAAAATTGTAGGATACTATTTAACTTACCACTGAAGTGCAGTGGAGTCCAATTGAGAGTACATTCCTAATTTGCCAGTGTTTCTGGAATAGGCTTCAGATGCACCATGAACCAGAGGGAGGGAGGGAGGAAGGAAGATGTTGCAAATATAGTATCCTGTTAGTATAATGAGGCACCCATGGCATCAATAATAATATGCAATTGTGTCTTTAAATTTCTGATCTATTCTTTTAGATTTACATACTCAATTCAATCTGATTTACAAATAAATCACTCTTTTGCGGGTTAGGTCTGGTAATATTCTGCAGAAGAGACTGACTTTACAACTATCTTACTCATATATTTTACCAGCTAGTTAACTTAGCTGGTAAAATACACTCACTCACTCATTTGCCAAAGCGATTAATTCTACTTGCAGGGAGGCTGGAGCCTTTCTCAGCCAACACTGGGAGAAGACAGGTTACTCCCAGAACAGCTCGCCAGACCATCGAAGAGCCAACACACACACATACACACAACCATTCATACTTACATCCACACCTAGGGGCAAATTGAAATAGCCAATTAAGTCTAATGCGCATGTATTTGGGCTGTAGAAGGAAACTGGAGTACCCAGAGAAAACCCACACAAGCACGGGGAGAACATGCAAACTCCACACAAAATGACATGAGCCCAGGACTCGAACCCTGGACTTTCTTGCTGTGAGGTGGCCGTGCTAACCACTACACCAATGTGCTGCCCTAATCATATTAATGTTTATTAAAGTTATTACTTATCATTTCAGAAATAATAAACATGTTTATTAAAAACGAGCTAACCATGATGCCACCATGTAAAATATATGTACTGTATCTGGTAATGAACTGCAAACTGGTTCAGAAAGTTTGAATTCATCAAAGATTTTTATGTCCTTGAATATTTATTTTCTATCCAGTCTCTGCATTAATTACTGAAGCACATTGTTACTGCCTACTGATCATTTTTTTAAGCATCTATAAATAATATTGTTTTCCAATATTATCGGCTTGATTCATTTAGCCATATAGCAAGCTGGCATATCTATCATTGATTTGTTTTCTTACTACCACTTGAGATACAAACTCTAACCACACAGGTCATACAGCACTAATTGTGTATAGCTACAAAGACAAGTGATCAATCTTTTACTGGAGTGTGCATTGTTTACACAGCAGTCAGAGATTAATTAGCCTCCAGATTTTGTGCTAGCGCATGATTCCGTTTTATCATTACTACAGAAATTTGAATATGGTGGCTCACAGTCAACATCTGTATGTGTTATGAAATGAAAAGTATTTGACCAAAAAAGACAGGGGACTAATAGTAAGCCTTCAATATTTGTAAAAAGGTGTAAATGTTTATTTAATGCATTTAGTAATACTCATTCAGAGGTTAGTATATGTAACACACAAACACATAAGAAGCTCCTTAAAGGTGTGTTTGTACACCATTTCAAAACTGTACACAAAAATACATGAAAAAATAATCTAAAACAAGATTTTTCTGGTTCATATATGTTCACAGAAACATATATTTGTGATTTCTCCCAGGGCACTGAATGAGGAAGTATAGGTTTAAAGCTGAACCAGACTTGATACCATATGATATTAGATTCACTCGGATCAATCTAATGAAATGTCACAAAGAAAAAACACTGTATATGAAGTGGATAATACAGAGAAAGGTTGTGTGAGTTCTCCAGAGATGATTCCCCAATATAGTGGACCAATCAGATTGTGCAGTTAACGTTTAGTATATAGTACAAGATAGTAGATAAGGCTACCAATTTCATTCATTCATCCAGTCATTCATTTTGTGAATCGCTGAATCCTAATTCCTGTAGAGGGGAGGCTGGCGCCTATCTCAGCCAACTCTGGGCGAGTGCAGAGTACACCCTGGACAGCTCATCAGGCCATTGCAGTGCAGAAACATGCTGAGGGCAACCCAATGGCCTACTCTTTACGAATGACAGCAATGGTACTTTTACATGCCTCTCACCACAGACAGTGAGAGACATGGCTGGCCTTTGATAACCCAGTTAGCTTCACTGGGGGGATTTTAAAATTTGAAAAACTTATTTAACAAAGGAGAATGTTTGCTCTTTGATATAGTGGGGCTTTCTGTAAGGAGATGTTTATTTAATGTTTATGGAAGGAGTCTCCAGTGTCAGTGTCCTTTGTTTGTAACCAGCAGTAAGCTTTCTGCAATGCTTCAGTATTCAGAACAGCTAAGTTTGCAGTTTTTTTGTCTTTTTAAAAGATGGGTGAAATGGAGGCTGTTGAAGGAATTACATTAAGTATGAATAGAGTTGGATGCTGTAGTTAAGGACTATATGTTGTTAATTATTAAATTAATGGCTGTGATCAATGGTGTCTGTGTGAAACCACATCACACCACCACTTCAGTGCTGATTATTTTCCGATAACAGCATGAAGCTCTATCTTTTTTCCCCTCTTGTCCTTGTAACTCCATCTTATGCCACTCCATAAAATAGTTTGTTTTATGACCTGAGATTAGATGTTCCTCAGTTCCTTGCAGCGTTGATTCAGAAGCTTTGAACTCAACACAACTATTATATCCAACAAATTTAACATTCATGAAACAGAATAATTCAGATCTCGGTATAGGCATTTTTATACAAGGCTTTCGTGCCATTATATGCCTTTCTTACTGTTTCATTAATATTAAATTTCTGGCTGTCCTATTTAAGCCTGAACTGAGACTTTATGGTATTATCTCATTTCCACACACTGAAAAAACATACATGAAGAAATTTTTCATGATATCGCCCAGCCCTTCTGACATTACATTTAGTGCATAGAGAGGCATCGTTTTGGGCGTTTACCTCCATCAGTTGACGTGAATTCTGTATTTATTTTGCTGCTATGATTCACTAAGGTTTTTCTTGGTTGAATGTCTAGACATCAAATAAATCTCTGCTTTCCATGAATATATGCTGAATGGGGGTTCATTCATTTCCTGTCCATTGCCTTCCTCTTCTGGATGAAATGAGTAGGTGTGGAATACATTACTGATTTCCCTTGATAAAAGGAAGGAAAGAATAACAGATGGCTATTACCAATGCAAAGGTAAGTGTAGAATTGTCTGCCCAGTCACAGAAACCCTCATCTTGGGCTCTCACTGGACTACTACAACCATCAACTCCAGCAAGATGCTTCTCATTGCCTGTGAAATTCTCAGTGGATGGTGTTTGCAGCCATTGTTTTTATTTTAACTATAGCCGATCCCTAAAGGGAATGAGGTAAACAGATATCAGACAGTGATTATATCACCAACCATTCTAAACATTCTGGACATTTTTTAACCCTTATATGCGATTTCTTAGGGGATTCCAGACAGAAACATATATTTGTGATTTCTCCCAGGGCACTGAATGAGGAAGTATAGGTTTAAAGCTGAACCAGACTTAATACCATATGATATTAGATTCACTCGGATCAATCTAATGAAATGTCACAAAGAAAAAACACTGTATATGAAGTGGATAATACAGAGAAAGGGTGTGTGATTTCTCCAGAGATGATTCCCCAAATGCACCAGAGGGTCTAGATCAGAATTGATGAAAACCTTCAGGTTAGCTGAGATAATGTTGTGTTGTGGCTTTTAAGAGATAATCCTCTAAAAATACAGATGGGTGACAAGTTAAAGGAAAACCTAGTGGCTGTGTTATACTGTACGCAGTATTTTACTGGAATGGTTCTGAGTTCACTTGTCCCCTTAGAGGAAGGTGTTATGGTAAATCAATACAATGGTTTTCTGACTGATCACTATAATTCTACTACACAAGGCTAGAAGTATTATACTTAAACATTATTCTTAACTGAAAATATGTATGATATATATTTTAAGTCAACATAAAATAGTATGCTCGGGTTTAGTAATTTAATGTCAGGTTTTCTTGTGAAAAGTAACTTAAAACTGTCAGTAATTGTGTATTGTTTTAAACTTCTTATACTGATTTGCCTATAAATTTCACAACAGTCAGAAACTGCAAACGTGCCATCTCGTCTTTTACCACATCTCTGGATACATATTTAAAAAAAAAAAACAAACAAACAAAAAAAAAAAAAAACAAGAATGTCATGCAAAATTAATTGAAGACTTGGCAATGAATGATTGAGTATACTGGGTGTGAATGAGCAGAAAATTGAAGTATTTTTATGCTGATGGGTTTGTTTGCTGTACGGGACCTTGGGAAATGGAGTCTGGACTGAGCCCCCACACTGATGTGGCATAACCATTCAACCTCTCTAAGATTGTTGGTCATTTGTATATTAAATACTACATGGTTTGCTAATAAATTCATAATAAATAAAACATTTATGTACAAAAAAAAACCAAACAAACAAAAAAAACATTACTTACCACCAGGGGCAATCTGATTTCCAGCCTAGCCAGATGCATTACCTAGTTAAATTGATGCTAATCAAGTGTGGTATTGAAGAAGAGGTATTACACTTTGCTATTTTTTTGACCCATGAATGCTGTTGCAGTGTTGAATAGCTATGTTAGATATGTCAAATAACAAAATTAGTGCATGTAAAAACTGTCCCTTTGAACTGTTTCAACTGGCTGTAATAACGGTTTTCACCTATTTTTTTTTTTTTTTACTTTTTTTTGGAATGGCAAATTAATGTATCACGGCATGCTGGGCCTTCTGATTAGCTGGTCTAACCGGACCCCCACCATGCACAGTAGTATCTCCACCCATCCTGGTCTGCGTCCCAAAGCATTCAGTGTAGAGTTTTCAGGTGACCAATCAGGCCAGAGTAAGCACAGAAAGCTAAAAGACCATAAATGGGAGGAAAAAGCCAAACATCCAGCGTGCACTCAAACTCAGCGGAGACCTTCAAAATTTGTAAGAAGTACTTTGAAGTTCCTCATAAAAATGCAAAGTCTAAAGTAAGTAAAAGTTCTTTCTTGGAATTGAAAAACTGCACAAATATTAAATTTCAATAATACTCAAGTAAAATTTAAATATGCCAAAATAATAGTTAAGTGTAATAAAGTACAATTATGTGAGTATTTCAAAGTCTATAAATTAAGGTATGGTAAAGTTTGTTTGACTTTTACACCCAAGCTTACTGGCTCATCAGTTTAGCCTGGTTTCTGTAGCGTAAAGTGACTAGAAGTTTCTAGTTGCTAGAAGTTGCTAGAAGTGACTAGTCCATCACAGGTTACCCTTCCAGTATTTATACTGCTGGGTGGACAGAGGCACATGTGTGGTTAAGACCTTGCCGAGGGGTCTAAGCAGGGTGGGGGTCTAACAGCGATTTGAACCCATGACCTCTTGATCATGAGCCCAGCACCCAAATCATTACACCACATTTTTTATTTTGAAGTACATGCTTGATCCTTTAATGAAATATGGGTTCCCTTACAGAACAACCTTGCCCCATTCACTAGGAACAAGGGCTTAGTGAATGGTTTGATGTATATAAAAATGATATAAATCATAGGCTGTGTCCTTCACAGTCAACAGATCTCAACCCAATTAACCATCTATGGGAGACCTGCCAGATATTGCTCTACAACACCATCAGGGGAACACCAACTAAGGGAATTTCTTTTTGAATTAATGGCATTTATATCACCAGGTCAACTCAAGAGGAAAGGGAGTAATGTAACAACATGAGCATGGTCCTTTGATTCCGGATGCATAAGGGAGGACGTTAGAATTACTAAAGGCAATCTCATTGTGTGATTGGAATTTCAGCTCAAAAGCTTTTGATTGAGAGACCTGAGTGTACAGCGTATTGTCCTGTCAAGTCAAAAAATATTCCAACTGTTCACCCTTTTATTCATCAGTTTTTTATGCTACAATGCGTTTATGGAAAAAAGCTTTGTCTTTCAAAGAAGAGACCCAAACACCACATAATAATCAGAGATTTAAGTTCATATGCAAGATATAAAAAAAAATCAAAACAAAACAACACCTTTTCTATTCTTTCTTTCTTTCTTTTTTTTTTTTTTACAAACTTTAATACATTATGTGAAAAAAAGTACTTCATAAAAACAACATTCTACTCATTCATAATTGATATCCGTACAATATTCAGTATACTTTGGTTTTCACATATCAAATGATGTTTTCTCCCTAAAGTAATTGCATCATGTTTATTTAAACCTTCTGTCAAAGCTATATTGAATATGCATGAGAAGTGTAAGTGAACCCATTTACCATACTGCAAATAATCCAGACCTCTCCCGTTACTGCTTTCTCTGACGAGCTCCATTACTGTGTGCTATTCATAACACTGAGGCGGACGGCTTGGCCTTCTGAACTTATCTGTTGTAAAAGAGTGCATAGTTCCCATTGTGCAGCTGTAATTAGAATAAAACCGAGACAGCAGAACAACGATAGATCGTGCACACATGGAATATAAGCTTTCTGTTCACCCCCACCCACACACACATTAAAGATGTGAGAGAGAAAGAGAATGCTTAATTTTATTTACTATTCTGGTTACAGACAGATAAGCAGCAAGCTCCTTTTATTAGCTAATATATTGCACGGTGAATGGTAAATGCTATAGCAATATAAAATTGTTATTAAAAGCAAAAATGATGAATGGTTTAATATCACTTGCCTTTTCATAATAATATAGGTAACATGCATCATTGCTTAAAGGTCTTATATCTTCTCAACTTTCTATTCAATTTCATAACTGTAAATGTATCCGAATTGTTACAGTGTTCATGCATGCCACATAAATTTTTAATATATTACAATATATGAATTACTGACATATTCACTAGACAAAATTATTTGTGCGAGATGTATATGGTAGATTTATTTAAAAGGCTAAATTTATAGCATTTTTTTTTTTGTTTGTTTGTTTTTTTGATGCAAGTAGATTGTTATTTGGATTGGTATAATTTATAATATATACAACTGTTCAGAATTTTGGGGTCACCCAGAAATTTTCATTTTCCATAAAAACAAAACCTTATGTGCATTAAATGCACTTCAAAATCAATATTAAATAAAGTTAAGACACTGACAAGGTTAAACATAATGACTTTCACTCAGAATTATAATTTTGTCCTTCAAACTTTGCTTTAATCATAAAATCCTCCATTTTCAGCTTTTACAGCTTTTCTGACCATTAGCATTATAGTAAAACAGAAATTTCACTCCATGCTTCCTGACGCATCTACCACAAGATGCACTGGCTAAATGGGCACTTCTTATGTACCTTACATTCAAGCTGCTCCCACAACAGCTTAATAGCGATGAGATCCGGTGACTGTGCTGGCCACTCCATTATTGACAGAGTACCAGCTGACTGCTTCTTCTCTAAATATTTCTTGCATAGTTTGGAGCATTGTCCTGTTGTAGGAGGATACTGAGTGAATTTAAGCACTGTCTACAGGGTATGGCATAGTGTTGCCAAATGGAGTGATAGCTTTGTTTAAGATCCCCTTTACCCTGAACAAAGGTCCCTCAGAATTCCCTGAGACAATCACATTTTCCCCTCCATGTTTGACAGATGGCGTCAAGCACTTCACCAGCATCATTTAATTCATTTTGCACCTTCTAATTGTTCTTCTTTGCGACCCAAACATCTTAGACTATCTACCCTTTTCCCCAAAAAATCTTCCTCTGTCCACTGTCTGTGTTCTGTTGCCTATCCTAATGTTTTCCTTTAATTGATCAGATATAGATTTTCCTTTGCAACTCTGTCCAGAAGGTCGGCAACCAGGGGCTGCCTCTCTGTTGTTGAAGTTGAGACAGGTGTTTTGCAGGTATTATTTAATGAGGCTGCCAATTGAGGACCTGTTAGACATCTGTTTTTCAAACTAGAGATTCTGATGTACTTGTCCTCTTGCTCAGTTGTGCCCTGGGGTCTCCCACTACTCTTCTATCCTGGTTAGAGCCAGTTAGCACCATTCTGTGAAGGAAGTAGTACACACCGTTGTATGAGATCTACAGATTGGCAGTCTCTTGTATTGAAAAGCTCTCATTTCTCAGAACAAATATAGACTGATGAATTTCATAAGAAAGTTCTTATTTCTGGCCATTTGGAGTCTATAATTGAACCCACAAATGTAAATTCTCCACATATTCATCTCAACTGACATAATTATGAAAGGGTTTTATAATGATCTATAAGGCTTTTAACATGAAAAAACTTGGATACACCAATACAATGTACCACTGGAACAAAAGAATGATAGTTGCTGGAAAATAGGTACCTATGTAGATATTTCATTCAAAATCCAGAAGTTTCCACCATCAGTATTCATGTTCAACATTAACAGTGTGCAGTCTTTCTGATCAAATGAATCTTTTTTATTATTTTTGAAAAAAGTGCTTTTCTTTTAAAAACAAGTAAATTTCGAAGTGACCCCAAACTTTCGAATAATAGTGTGTGTGT
>JAQMYF010000007.1:9254827-9267390 GCA_030014195.1 Neosilurus mollespiculum
TCAAGCCATCCTTCTTAATATCACAGAAATGTGAATACAAGAGGTTGTCCCTTTGGATGTCACATGCAGGGAGTGATCAGTACCATATAGTGCCATATATTCCTGGAGCTCATTTAATATTCTTCTTTTAAATTTATCAGGTTTGGAGAGATTTTTATTCACTTTTCGAAATTTTTCATTTGCTATTTAAATTTAAATATAGTGACATAAGTGACTCTTCCAACACAAAAGCCTGCCTTTGTAACAGGAATGTGCAGATGTTTAATTTTACTATATGTTGTGTACAAATACCATATATTTAACAGTTATTCCATGTCATTGAGTTGTACATTACCTGATAGCTGTGTACAATGAGAGCGAGTAGAATAACTTTATTACATCCACATCCACTGGATTGTGAGAAATATAGCAATTTTATTATACAAGATTATTTCCACCCCATGCTAAATTAGCCAAATAAACCCAAACAAAAGCAAACCTCTGCCAAGCCATAAAAATCAAGTACACACCACTTCCTGCTGAGCATACTGAGGAACCATACTTCCAAAAAATGGATACATTTTGATTGCTGGCAAATCTGTAATCTGAAACAATCTCACCTCAAATGGACTTATCCTGAATATACCTAGAAAATTTCATTCACATCTGATGTATTTTGAAAGAGATTTATTTATTTATTTATATTAAACTTTGCCCATTAATAAAGATAGGGATTTTTTGTGACATCATTAGTGTGTGGATTCTTACCACAATTTAATGGGAGCATCCTTGGGTGATGGATAGACAGACAAATAACAAATAAACCCACACTGATAAATACATAAACTCCTTGATGGAGATAACAAACCAGCAAACCGACAGTCGAAACAGTTGAAAGCATCAGTTTATGTGCAGCATTTATTAGTGCTGATGTTGACGTGTGTGTCTCTCATGCAGGGAGTCCATGCATCAGTAAAAAGAATGCTGAAAAGTGTTATATAATGTACAAATAAAGTAATACATGTGAAAATAAGAAAAAATAAAGCTTATCAGTCACCCCAAACCTGGGGAAGGTCATAATTGTTCATCTAGCAGCAGTATTTGAGACACTTGAAATAAGCACTCTGAAAATAACATGCAAAAATATGGTTGGTGGAGACAAGCCCTAATTCTACTCTTCAAGTAGAGTAGCTTCGGCTAAACACTTGGGCCATGTTTGTTTTTCTCCACTCTTAGTACCTGAGCTAACATCCTAGTTGTAAAGTAGCCAATCAGAATGCAAGATTACTCATACTCAATGGGGGTAATTTATGTTATCATTATATAAGTATATGTGTATAATTATGTGTAATAATTATTTACCGAAGGTGAGGTGGATGAGGTGAGGAGATTGTACATTATCCAATCCACCGAGCCTGGGGTGATTTTTTTTTTCTTTTTAAGTATATATGGCATAGGAAAATAAAAAAGCAACCTAAACCAAAAGTTTTTACATATTTCTTGAGGAGGCAGGTGAGCTGTGTGTGGTGTGTTTTAAACCTATTTTTTTTTTTTAGTAGAAACTACATGGAAACTCAAGAAAATCAATCCTAAACTAGATTTTATAGTTTACTTTTCAAATTTTAAAGCATAAAAATGTTGTGTAAATGTCCATCATTTTGATTCCAGCATTATCCACTCAGGATAATGATAAACTATTAACCCCTAGATAGCAGACCAATTATATCACTAATAATGTATATTACCCCTGTATCCACAGAGCTTGCACATGTGCCAGCTTTATCAACATCATTATTCTCTTGTGTTTTACAAATTAATGCCCCAGTAAACTAATAGGTTAATTATGTACAATGCACTAACAGATTCAATTCAATATTTACTGCCGCTACGCCGAGCTCATGACACCTGTTCCAGCAGCATTGATCTCACTTCATGGTGGCTGGAGCTTTAAATTTTGTCTATCACAGGTGATGAGATTTCAATTAAAGCAGGAGATCTTTATTGTCTGGGGAATCTAGGCATTCAGTTACTTTTGGGCTGTCGTGCCTCTACTTATTTGCCCAGTCTCTCGGTGCATGAATAGATTTCCCTTTTCATGGTTTGAGTTCACTCTGAGCTTCAATTAGGTGGAGAGAGGAAAGCCAAGAAATCAATAGTGCTCTGCAAATTGGATCTCAGTGCAGAGTGACTCACATTGGGTTATTCTTTCGAGAGGCTGCTGTAGGCTCACTTACATTTTCTAAAAAATATTTTTACATTTAGGTAATTTGGTTATATGACAACATTTAGATCTCAAATAACACTAAATAAGAGATCTGAGATTTTTTATCAAATAACCTACAGGCATACTAATACAAATGATTGAAGCACCAATTAAACTTCAAATAAATCCTCCCATATCTCAAAAGTAAATGAAAAAAAAAAAGAATCATTAAAGATAATCAAACTATTATTTGCACACATGAAACAATATTCAATACATTTCTTATTCATCATTATTTGCACACCAGAAACTCAGTGAGGCAGGAGCGGCAGTGCTAAGGTCTGTTGGTAGCCCAACCCCAACTTGAACACCTTGAACTTCATGTAAGGTTTCAGTAAGATGGAGCAACATTGGACATGCTGAGGGAATATTTCATTTAATTCAGTTTTTATACATCCTGTTTAAAAGATGACATCCTTCAAATAGTGGCCGCCATTGCCTATACATGCTTGGAGGCAATTTCTGAAGGCTGCGACGGGTGTCGGGTGAAACAGCAACATCTCCTGCTGCATAGCATCCTAAAGGGTTCCAAGAGTTTAGTGTCGATAAATATACACTTCTGATTTAAGCCCCACAGAAAAAAAAATCAAAAGGGGTGAGGAACATCACCATGCAGCAAGATCACCAGATCCGAACATTTCCCTCAGCACTTCCAGTGCTCTTTGAGCTATGTGTGCTGTAGCTCCATCTTACTGAAACCACACATTGAGTTCTTCAACTCAAGGTGTTCAAGTTGGACAACAGACCTCAGCACTGCTTCTCCTGCCTCGCTAATTTCCAGTGTGCCAATAATGATAAATAAGAATTGTATTGAATGTTGTTTCATCGTGTGCAAATAATAATTTGATTATGTTTCACTTTATTTTTTTATTTTTTTATTTAAATTTATATATTTTTTTTTATACCTTTGAAGCATTTTTTGGGTCACCCTGTATAACCATGATGGTATGTTGAATAACCATAGTGACTAGTTTGAACAAAACAGACTATTTCACTGAAAAGTGCCGCATGTGATCAGTTTTTTCACTGCACGCTATATCTTGCACCCAAATGAGGCCATGTCCTAGAGCGTGCATAAATAATGCTAATGATGCCAACGAGCTGAAGGGAATGGTGGTGGCGAAGGGTTGTGCAGTGAAATTAGTTATGGAGTGTCTCTCAAATGAAAAGGACGCATGACAAACGATGTTCCTGAGGTGTTTTGGTGTGCTCTCAATCTCTGCTACAAGGCATCTCATCAGATGTTACATGGTCTTGGCTGCTTCATTTGCATAACTGTTATCGAAAGTAGCTATGGACATGTAGCTTCAGCTCAAAATTTCTGCTACTGCTAGCTGATACGACAATGAATGCCATGTTCATGATGATTAATCAGTTTTTAGGTTCATTAAAAAAAGGTAATTAGTTTGTTAAACATTTAATAAACTGACACTAATGTGGTTTATTTCTCAATGGCGATTTGATAAACAGAATAAATCTTCAAAGCAGTATGTAAGGCCAACACCGAGATGAATTAAATTAATTTATAGGACTGTAACTACAGCAAAAGTCATGAGAAATGTTTTTCAATTCCTGTATTAAATTTAGAACTGTGCCTGCGGTCTACTCTCGACTTCTAGCATCATATACAGTGGAACCATAGTTGCATTCATTTCCAACTTGATTATTTGCCTTGATGCTGGAAATTGAAAGACATGCAGACCTTCAGGTGCTGTCTGGATGTCCTTCACACAAAGTAAATTAACATTCATCCTCATTCATCATGTTCGAGACACCTGTCATGTTTACTGGAAAACAATTAAAACCCTTAAACCTTAATGTAGGAAAACCGCACCATCAATGTAGCATGATTTTAAACTTTGTAAAGGTTAAATTAAGACACATTAAAAGTTTTAGGTTGTCCAGGGACACACTTTAAAGTTTTTTTTTCACGTATAGTCAAAAGTATGTGGACACCTGACCATCCATATGACCATCTTGAGCCTTCTCCAAACTATTGCTACAAAGTTAGAACAACATACTTGTATACATGTCTGTATATGCATTACAATTTTTCTTCACTAGGTCTGAGGCACAAACAAGTTCCAATATAATATCGGCTCTGTGTACAAACTAAGCGCTTTAAAGACACAGCTTGCCAAGGTTGAAGTGGAAGAAGTCAAGTGGCCTGTACACAGCCTTGACCCCAACCCCCTCTGGGATAAACTGGAATACTGACTGTACACCAGACCTCCTCGTCTTACATCACTAATGCTCTTGTGGCTGAATGGGAAAATCCCCACAGCTACACTCCAAGATCCACTGGAATCCTTCACAAAAGATTGGAGGTTGTCATAGCAATAAAGGGTTACTAAATCTGGATTACAAACATCATCTATGTGATTACAAACATCATCTACGCATTCTGTGATTCATATATATTCGTGCTGATTATACAAAGACTTAAATTAAATTATAGGAAATTCATGGGGTTTTTTTTCATGCAGAAAAACACAGTATTAAAAAAGGAGATGATAATGCTAAAATGATATAATAAAATTTATATTTCAAAATACACACCAATCTGCCATAACATTAAAAACATTATGGCAGGTAAAGTGAATAACATTGTTAACAATGTAATAACATTATCTCCTCACAGTGGGCGGCACAGTGGTGCTGTGGTTAAAACATCCACCTCAGTAAGAAGGTCCTGGCACTTCTGTGTGTAGCTTGCATGTTCTCCTCATGCTTGTGTGGGTTTCCTCCGGGTACTCCAGTTTCCTCCCACAGTCCAAGGACATGAGCGTTAGGCTAATTGACTGTTCCAAATTGCCCTTAGGTGTGAGTGTGAATGTGTAAGTGTGTGTTGCAATGGTCTTCACCCAGTTGTGGCTGAGCCGGGCTCAGCTCTCCTGTGACCCTAGTAAGATTAAGCGCTTCGGCAAATGAAGGAGTGATCTCCTTACAGTTGCATCTGTGAAGGAGTGAGATGCATTAGGCAGAACTTGAACAGTCAGTTCTTGAAGTTGGTGAGTTGGAAGCTGGAAAAAAATCAGCAAGCATAAAGATCTGTGTCTTTGATATGGGCGACATTGTGATGGTTAAACGACATGGTTTATTTATCTACAAAACAAGAAGTCTTGTGGGGTATTCCTGTGTTGTTGTTGTTTTTTTGGTTGTTTTTTTTTTTGCTATACTGTTTTAATCCCACAAAGGAAATTATTGCCTCTGCATTTAACCCATCCAAAGTGAGCACACACACGCAAACAGTGAGCACACACACACACACTCGGAGCAGTGGGGTACCCCACACATTGGGGGCACCTGGAGAGTAGTTGTGGGTTAGGTGCCATGAAGGTGGAGGAAGGGAAGGTGCAGCTCACTCCCCCACCACCACACATTTTCCCTGCTGGTTTTGAAATTCAACCAGCGATCTTTCAGTCCCAAAGCCACTTCTCTAACCATTAGGCTATGGCTACCCCCTGAAAATGGGCCACTCACAGCGGTGGGATTTGAACCCATGCCTCCAAAGAGACTGGAGCCTTAAGCCAGCGCCTTAGCCTACTCAGCCATGCTACCCACAATGCAGTGATTGGTACCTACCAAAACTGGTCCAAGGAAGGACAGCCAGTGAACTGGAAAGAGTGTCATGGATGCCCAAGGCTTACTGATGTGTGTGTGTGGAGCAAAGGCTAGTACATCTGGAGAGCTACTGTAGCACAAACTGCTGAAACTGTGAATTTGGGAGCAGCCGTGGCCTAATGGTTAGAAAAGCGGCTTTGGAACTGAAAGGTTGCTGAAAGGTTGTTCGATTCCTGAACCAGAAGGAAAAATGTGTGTTGGTGGGGGAGTGAGCTGCACCTTCCTTTCCTTCATCTTCATGGCTGAAGTACCCTTGAGTAAGGCACCTAACCCCCAACTGCTCTCCGGGAGCCCCAATGTGTGGCAGCCCACTGATCCAATTTTTAAACCAGATCTTTTTTTTTTTTTCTTTTTTGTGCCAATCCTGTCCTTTTGTTGCTCTCCCAGAGCAGATATTGGAACTAGATCATGTATATCTACGTAAGTGTACTTGCCAGTCGGAAGTGTTCTGGGCTCAGACACCCAGCCACTGTTTCACATCTAGCAATTTACACTGTGCCTGTGCGTACAAATGTCTGTATACTAATGACATGTGTGACAGAACTGGTCAATACAGATTTGTTTGTTGTTATGGTTTTCATTTTCAAAAGACTTCAGATTTTATTCTACATGCAGGCATTCTCCATCCTGAGGTGATGGCAGCAGTATCAAAAGCTACCTAAGAGTCCAGTCACGTGTAATACCACCCTCAGAGGCAAGGTGAAAGGGGAGGTTAATGAAAGTATTTTTAGAACAACCTCATTTTTGAATGGCACGAAAAACGTTTAAAGCAGAAGTTTCAACACAATATACTTAGTTTGAAAAGTACTAAATGTATGCCATCAGTTCAGAACAGACTACTGTATAAAAATGTCTAAATCAAAGCACTTGTTCGGGATTCCTGTTCTGTTGTGCTGTTAAAGAAAAAATAAAATGCCTGTTCTTAAAATGAAATTTTATTCTTATTTTTTCCCCGTCTTCTGTCTTGGGTTCACATAATAGAAATCTGTCAAATAGAAATAAAAAGAAGCGACTTTCTAATTCCAAACTGCACAGTTTCCTCAAAGCTCTAACTTGTGCCCCCACCCGTCTCTCCCGGATGTACTTTTAGCCTGCCCGTGTTCTGGAAATTCCCAAGCAAGCTGACAACTTTGCAGTTCTGGAGTTTGGTGGAGTTTTTTGGACAACATTGTCTAGCTGGTGCCAGTGTGTGTTCCATTAGTAATGAGGTCACTGTGTTATTGTGTCACCAGAATCTCAGGCAATAAACAGACCCTTAACACTCAAAATTCCGCTGCCAAATGTGCCAGATGTCCTTGGCACAGTGGTTCTCAACTAACCCAATAGGCATGTGGGCTACAGCCAAAGCCATAGTTGGGAGAAATCCTACCCTGAAGGAAAAAAAAGAGTGTTCAAATTAATACAGTAAGAAAAATATATAAAAGAAGTACCCAGTTTGATAAGATAGGGAGTATTCACACTTGAGTGTCCAAACACTTGAGTCAGATTCCAACAAACACACAGGGTGTATTTTGTGGGAGGAGCTCAACCAAATAATTTCTTCCTAACAGTTCTCTATGTCCCTTCTTTTTGCAAACATCAGCACTTTTAGAAGCATGGCATACCACTGTGCAGGAGTACATGCAAAAAATGAGTTTAGTTCAGATTTCATTTCATAGATATCATTTCAAGTCACGCAGCCTGGTGACGTACCAGGTGTGTCTTCTCAGTGCCAGCATTTAAACTGCAATGGTAACCTAGTGCTAAAGTACTTTCACAACAGACCAACAGTGGCAGCTCCGTGGTACTAGGGCTTGAACTCCAACTTTCAGATTAGTAGACCAGAGCCTTAACCACTTAGCCACTCCTGCTCCTAAGGTCCTGTGAAAGCCTGGTTTTATATACTGATAGCCATAACAAACTCCCTGCAACATCACAAAACCTGAAACAGGAAGTAATGTGACTATTTGAACCAACCAGGTAGCTTTGTATGAGGTGCCAACCACAGGTATACCTGGTGCTTCAGGAAAAGCAAACTCAAGATCACAATTTTGAAAAGATCAGGAACTGGATCTGCAGACTGCTCCCTTTAAAACCATGTTCATACTTTAGAATTATATTTTAACAAACACTAAACTCAAATTACTGGCAGTCTGGAAAAAATCACAAGTGTGAAACCAATGTTCGACTACAGTATATGGCCAGTGGTTTGTGGACACATCACAATCACTCCTATATGCTTTGTGAATATCCCATTCTAGATTTTGACCCTCTGTGTTTCACTCTTCTGGAAAGGTGTTTGACTAGAATTTGAAGTGTTGCTGTAGGGTTTTTTCCATTCAGCCACCAGAGCAGTAGTGGGGTCAGACATTGATGTTGAGTGAGATGCTCAGTGAGGTTGAGGTCAGGGCTCTGTACAGAAAATCCAAGCTTTTCCATTTCAAACTTGGTAAACCATGTCTTCATGGACTTCCTTTTATGCACAGGAACAACTTTCCTATGTGTTTACACGGTCACTTTCAAATTGGTGGCAAGCAGGATGCTAGAGGAACAGCATACATGCAAACCACTGGTGAAGCCTGTAAAAATACCTAATAACCCTGATATATGCTACTGCATTCACGTAAACCCTTGTACTTGCCATCGTTCATGTTTAGAGTTACACCCAGAACAAGATGTTCTAGAACAACTTACACCAACTCGAAAAGTGGAGCAAGTTGCGTGTACTGGTGTCAAGTTGCTTCAGCCCACATTGTTTTTACATGTGCAGTTGCACTGGTCAAGTGTTTTGGGCACAAGTGTAGAAGCGTTTTTAGTTCCAATGGAGGGAAATTATAAGGTTACAGCATATCAGAAATTCCATACAGCTGTGTGGTTCCAACTTTGTGGCAACAGTTTTGGGAAGAGGGCTGGCTGACTGATCAGAAGGTCAGGGGTTTAAGCCCCACTATCACCAAGTTGTCACTGCTGTCCCCCCAGTGCAACTAACTGGGCTATCAAAGGCCAGCCAAAGCTCTCTTACTGTCTGTGGTGAGAGACATGTAAAAGAAACATTGCTGTCGTTTGAAAAGAGAAGGCCATTGGGTTGCCATCAGTGTGTTTCTGCCCTGTGATGGCCTGGCGAGCTGTCTAGGGTGTACTCTGCCCACACCCAAAGTCGAAATTAACGAATGAATGAGTTTTGGAAAGGCACATATGTGTAGGTGTGACAGTCAGGTGTCCACATATCATAGTTTGGGCCACATAGTGTATATCCCAGAATGGTACCAGTATTTATGGAAGGCTGATGGTAGTAGAAGTCATGCTCTGATTCAAGTCGGCCAGTTGTGGCTTGTTTTTATTTTATTTTTAGCACACAGATTAAATTAGAAAATTTTAGAAATCATCCTTTTTGTAATTTGTATTTTTTTTTTTTTTTTTTTTTTTACCGAAGACAAATAGTCCTGTCATCTATAATTAGACTCCAAGATTCATAAATCATGCTCAAAACTTACTGGGTTATTTACCACTGCCTCACAAATGCAATAGATATGAGAGCAAATATTAAATCATGATGAATAGTATTGCCTGGAAATATCTGTGTGTCCCATTGATTTCTGACAGTGGCCCCAGGCCATCGGGACTGGTCCACTTCACACAGAACCGCACTTCACATAAAAGACAAAAGGTCAATTTAAATGATTGATACTCTTTTGGTGGCAGATAATAGAGAAACCATTACTTAAATGTTTTGGATGATGAATCAGACTGACATTTTCTTTACAATTGAATCATAAACTTCAATCTTAAAAATGTCTCTAATTTTGTTGTTGTTCTGCACATTGCAGAGTCATCACAGCAACAAAGAAGTAATTAAAGTCTTGGCAATTCTGAGTGCTAAAAGACAGAGAATATGAACATCCATGCTTTAGTGTAATTAGTGAGAGAAAGCATCAAGGACTGAACCACAAGTAGTGACTTAAGTAAATGAGTAATTTAGCACTCAGCAATCAGTGAGCAACTTCCTGTTCACTGTCATGCAAATAAAGTAACAGATGTTACCCACATTAAACTTAATGCAATGTCATGGACTTCATAAAAATGTCCAAGGGAACAGGTTGCACCGTGTTTGCTCGGAGTAACATTCTGATAATGTGCTGCTTTTATATTTGTTGTGATTGCTGCAAGTCAGATACAACAAAGTGACAGCACGATATACCAAGCTGCCACCTTCTTTATTAAGATACATGGTCATCACTTGTCTCGCCTCTTTTAAAGTTTCTGAAGAATTATACTTGCTTCAGCAATACAAGAAAACAAATGTGTTATTTATCTGAGAGGACAGCTATGAGGAGAGACAGTGGGAAATAAATCGCTTTCTATCTCTCTAACAGCTTAGCTTCCTCTTCCATTCTTCCTTTCACACTTACAGCTCAGTCATCAAAGTGACAGCCAAGCCAGCATAGTGTGGTGGGCTTTTTTTTTTCCACAGATGAGGACAAAAATGTGCTGAATTGCCTGTGCAGACATTTTACAAGAGGAATCAATAAAAGCATAGGAGTGGAGCTTAAAAAATAATAGGAAACACTGGTATCCTAATTTTTGTAACACAGCATCCCTCAGTTCTCACTGACCAGAAGGTGACTCATTTTTCCATAACAGCACAGCTTGGTCAGTAGTGCCAGTGTTCTATCAATTTGTGCTGCCTATTGACATATGCTACGTACATACCTATGAAGATTTTTGGGTTAACTTTAAAGTGGAAATATCATGCTTTTTCCATGTGTTTAGCTGAAAATGTTGTTACAGTGTTGACTAGCTGTGTTAGATGATGCCAAAGTGGCAAATAGCAAGGTTTGTGCATGTTCAAGTTTTCTGGCTGGGAATTTTGATTAGCGAGATGGGCGCCAGCCTCCCTGCGACCCTAATTAGGATTAAGCATTTCAGAAAATGATGAACTTTTGATTAGTTGGCTCATGCAAAGCGGGATAGCTGCCCATCTTGATCTGCCTACAGCGCACTGTGTCGAGCTTTCAGGTGACCAATCAGAGCAGAGTAGGCACAGAGAGCGGAAAGACCATAAATGGGAGGAGGAAGCCAAACAGGCCATCCAGCATGCACACTCAAAACTCAATCTTATGAGGGAGGTCAGGAAGCAGCGACCTGAAGATATGTGGAGTTCTTTGGATTAAGAGTCGTACTTTGGTGCTCCACTGGTGTATGAAATGAAAAGTAAAAGTCTGAAATGAGTAAATGACCATGAGTTTTATGTCTATATTTAGGGTTAGGTTTAGGGTAAGGTTTATGATCGAATTTATTCTCTGATATCAGTTAGTGCTAAGTTAGCACAAATTGTCAGAACATTAGCACAGATTCAAATCACAGGTTTATATTCATGCGTTTATAATAATATTATGTTTACAGGAACAGCTCATTCCCAGGTGTGTGAAGATGGCATGGAGAACTTAAGTATCCAAGTCTAATAATAAACCATGTTGGGTTTTTCTATTCATTGATGTGGTGAAGCTGATCCTTTGAATAATCATTAAGTCTTCTAGAAAGGGGTTATGTGCTTTCCATTTTCTCAGGAACATGATCATTTTTTTAACTTATTAATTCCGAGAGAGAGAGAGAGAGAGAGAGAGAGAGAGAAAACATGGTACTGGTGAGGGAACAATATTAAATGTTGCTCTAAGTACTTGAAAAGCAAGATGTTTCACACATTCATAAATTGAAATTGCGAATCAGTGGCAAACCACTGTGGTATAAGTGGAATAAAACACTCTAGGATGTGTTGTTTATTATTTGGTCATTGATTATTTCTCTGTAACAAAATTTCCTGTTGTATTTTATTTCTTACACACAGTAACTATTTACTTGGTTTTACATCACTTACACTTGGTTGGCTTCTGCATAAAATCAATCATCTACAAGGCTCCAGCCAAAAGCGCTTCATAATTGCTGTCCATGCTCACTATATAGATTAATAACGTGGTGGTGTTTTAGCATTTACTGTATGCACTGTGGGGAAGTGAAAACACCTTTTAATTTTCAGCTGAGGAAAGCTTGTTTTATTGCATTTTACTGCTGGATTTTCACTACGGTGAAAACAATTGGTACAGGACATCAAATTATCAAGCATGATGTAATCAAGAAAGACACCTGATGATCACAGCCATATGTGGTTCTTCAAGGCTCACACTTTAACAAGACACTTCTTTTAAGGCAGCGAGCTGGTAGGGACAGCGCAATTTCATCAAGATGATCAATTCAAATTCATCTGATAACGTACCTCAGTAGAAGGAATAGGTGGTGTTGTTGCGTAGTGGTTTACATAGTCCTCTCCCAGTCTCCCAGTACAAAGACATGGACAGTAGCTGTGTTGGCCCTGTGGCCTCGTGATGAACTGGCAAATTGTTCAGGGTGCACCCCGCCTTCGCACAGATTTATTGTTGTTTAAAATTTTTTAAATTTTTGTTTGTTTGCAGTTTTATCCCAGTATTTTCATCAGGACCAGCAGGATTCTTTTAAACCACCATGCACAGCTGACTTTATTTCAAGTGGTGCCATCTTGTGAGTCTACAAAACACACCATGCTAGGTTAAATTATTCATTTTCAAGTAGCCTCAATTATGTGAACTAAGAGGATTGTGAACAGAGGCTTTTATTGAAATACCCCAATTTCACTGGCTTTTATTTAACACACTGGTAGGGGGGGGGGGGGGGGGGGGCGGCTGTT
>JAQMYF010000007.1:9267490-9280981 GCA_030014195.1 Neosilurus mollespiculum
CCCCCCCCCCCCCCCCCCCCCCCCCCCCCCCCCCCCCCCTGTTCACAGTTGCGCCAGTCTGGAAGGATTAAAATGTTCCACCTTATGTGGTGCAGAAGGCACTGTTACAAAACATTCTCAATCAGCCATTTTCTTCCTAAAGCAACTCATCTTGTACTCCATCACCAGCTGGATTTTCGATGAAATGGGTCATTTCTCTTGCATTGATTCATTCTCCAGTCTGCCTCTAAGGGCCACTGCAACTGGCGTTACACACGAGTGTTAAGAGAACCATCCTATTGGCAGTGTCAAGTAAAATGAAATAGAACGAGGCTTTATACCATAGAGCTCCAATTCATCACTTAACACACATCATTATTTCTCATCAGAAGCGGATATTCTGAGCCACTCATATTGCAAAGTGCTCTGAGGCTTTTTGAGGTTAACTAATTAGAAAATGAGGTTTTTAAATTAGTCCGGTTAATCCCTCCTCTGCATTTGTAAAACTGCTTTAGGTAAGCAAAGAACACCCCCCACCCCCCGACCCCTATCTTTGGCATGGACCCCTTTCTGTCCAGGAAAACTGGAGGCATTCAGCATTTATTCTTACCCTTAGCAGCCCACTGGGTTTAAAAGAGAAGCCTATAATTACAGAAAAGCTTACTGTAATTGAGACCTCCCGTGAAACTAAAAGCTGTGTTAAATTAACCAGGCTTTGGTTACAACATATTTTTACTCACAAAACAGGAGAGGAATTAATCCCATCCTGCATGGAGAGTCGGAGACTTGACACACTGTGGATATATAATATGACGCTTTGGATGAACTTGAATCTACATTTGCTGTATATTTTTCATCGAAATCTCCTTCTACCCAGTGAATACTGCATGTGAAGTTAAGTGCAGCCTGACGGATGGTATGAAATGAGTGTGTCAAAGAGCTACATGTGTTTTATTCTAAATCATGGTTTGGCATTTGCAATGAACTTTGTGCCATAGGTATATTTAACCCATGGCACCCTGAGGGGATTTTTTTTTACCCGATGGATATACTCAAATTTACAGGCAAATTTTTATGAGAATATAGGCAACTGAGGTAATAATTTTGTTCCAGCTGACAGAAAACTTTTAATATATTGTTTGGATTAATTTAGGAGACCCCGAGATATGGTGAGAGGTGCGGCCTTTCGGGAGGAACTCGGAGTAGAACCGCTGCTCCTCTGAGTTGAGAGTAGCAAGTTGAGGTGGCTCGGGCATCTGATTAAAATGCCGCCTGAACGCCTCCCTGGTGTGGTATTTCGGGCATGTCCAACCAGAAAGAGACCCTGGGGTTGACCCAGAACATGTCTCTTGGCTGGTCTGGGAAAGCCTCGGTGTCCCCCCTGAAGAGCTGGAGGAAGTGGCTGGGGAGAGGGATGCCTGGACCTCACTGCTTAGGCTGCTGCCACTGCAACCTGACCCCAAATCAGGCAGAAGATGATAGAAGAGATTAAGACAGAAGTAAAGATATAATATATCTCAGAAGGTTGTATTCTCAGCACATTCTTTTGTTGTTGTGTTCCAAGACATCTCCTCAGTGTATCAAGTTTTGCACTGATAATGTGAAGAACCCTGAACTTACAGCATAGAGATTCTAAAACTCAATGATATGCACTGCACTCTTGTGAGCTCTCTTGGCCATAGCCACACCTGTCCACACCTATAGGTGAAATGACACCGATTGAATAACTATGCTGCAGAGCTGGTTCTCAGCTGTCTTGTTTAAGCAGGCTTTCGAGTAAATGACTATCCTGTCAATCACAGATGACAAATTTAATATGACACTAGATGACATAGTGAATGGAAAGTATACTTGCCGAGGATATCTTAAAATGGGGCATTGCACAACGCAGTGTTTGGTCTAATTTTTATTCAGGGAGGTCGACCTCCCATGTCCTTTTCATATACTTCATACAACATAAAAATTAGGCAAATTCCTAGGACAGTTGTGGGTGTGTCAGATGAACCTTGAGTGCTTGTGATAAACATGTTCAAAACTCCACAAAAGCATTTTTCAAGATTTTTTCCATATCGTAGGGAATTCTCGACATCAGCTCAGTTTCCTAGGTCTGGTGTGAGTTGCTGATGTCATACAACCGTGTTACAACAGACATCTAAATTTTATACATTTTTGCCGGTCATCTGACTTGCTTTGAATCATATAATTTGCATACAATAGTCCTATGATTGCCCTACGTTAAACCCACGACAGTGAGCGGTTGTGTAATGTTTTTTTTTCAGTTGTATAACTTTCTCTTGAACATTGTATGATTGAACATAATTAATATATATATATATATATATATATATATATAGATAGATAGATAGATACAGAAAATGAAACTACAAAGATCTGGTCACACTGATTAATACCAAAATAGAGATTAGTTCACAAACATGAGGCATCCAAAACTTTTGAAAGGGCCTGCGCACCCAGAGTAGGGCATAACACAAAAATCACTTGGAAATCACTTGGAAATCACTTTACAGCCCAGCAGACTTTAAAATAATTAAAAGTGCAATGTTTATTACAAAAATATACTGCATCATTCAAACATTCACATTCCACAAAGTTACCACTATTAATAGACAATATTCCCAATCACATTAAATGACTGTAAATCAAACAATATATGCTTTACCTTCAGATAAGACTTCACTATTTAATCTTATGGATATCTTTTACATCGGAATTATAAACAGGTACTCAGCAGGTATGTTGGATGTGGATGGTAACAAAATGTGAAAGTTCAGCACTCTGGCTCATCAATCAATATTTAACATGGAAGTGTGTTTATAGAGAAAAAGCTAAAGGAATGGATTTGATTATAGCTCGACTTTGACTTTCTTTACAGATCCAATAGAGAATGTAAATGGAATTTTCATTACAGAAGTAATCTTTAGCTGGAAACGTAACTGAGAAGTGTTTGTAGCTCCTTCATCTCTGTAAACAATGGGTTAACTAATTCTACAAAGATCTGCTCCTTCTTGAACACCTCTCTTCTACTTGACAAGAACCTTGAATGCATTTCAGGAACTTTGATCAATTAAAAAAAAAAAAAAAAAAAAAGTATTGTAACTTTTTCATTCTTTCATTCATTTGCCAAAGGGTTTAATCCCACTAGGGTTGCGGGAAGGCTGGAGACTACCTTAAACAACTCTGGAAGTCTGGACTCCGAAGACGGGATATACCCTGAACAAGTCGCCAGTCCATCGCTCAAGTATTGAAATTTAAGAAATTTTATAAAGCTGTTGGTTGATTGCTTAAAGGGTAGTGTGGGGATTTTATTATCATTATTATTATTATTTTCTTTCTTTTTTTTTTTTTTTACATCATATCCTTTACTGTGTAAATGTAAACAAAGCCACAAGTCCAAGGGAACATAGTGTAGAATATTAAACATATTTGCATGGTACCAAATTATGTGTTTCATATTAAACATTCAGAAAAAAACAAACAAACAAAAAAAGCTTAAACCCAGTCTTATCAAGAAACACCACCTGCAGAACAGTAAAACAAATGAAAACATAACACCTTCATCATTTTACTTTATTACATTATATATTTTTAATACTTCGTATTGTACGCGCGGTAGAAATATTTGCGGATGAACATTTTAATAACCTTTGCCCTTTCATTATCTCTAGACAAAACCTGTCAAATGCTTTTGAAGGCTATTTGACCTGCCTAGAAGGTGTTTGTAAACATATTATGTATTAAACCTATTTTGTTAAACATTAAATCACCCCACAATCGAAGTCACCCAAATAACAATTTTTGGCAAAAGGAACTTTCCAGGACTGTATAAGAGAAAACATCAAAAATATATATTATAGCACCACCATCAGGCCAATACTTTCTTTTTTATTAAGACTAGATGTAGAGTGCTGACTGTACCTACATTATCTGCCAAATTCAGTGTTTCTCAGTCTTTTAAAGACTAAACTATTTTTTTTCCCCAAAACAGTAGGACTTTGGCACTTGAAACCCGAATAATGTTAGAATTATAGGAATATTAAATATATGTAGTTTGTATTTTACACAATTAATTAACTAATAACACAAGATTTGATGATATGACCATGTTTTCAAACACTGACTGTGAAAAACATGGACATTGAGACATAAAGTAAAGCAACCACAGGTATAGTGCCCCTGCTGGCTGGATGCAGTATAACATGTAGGAACCTCCAGTCCTGTGTGACAAAAGAGCCTATTTTCAATGTCACTATTCTCATCTAAACTGTCTTTCCATTTAGTGTCCAATTGAACAGTTAGTTTTCCCCCTTCTGCACAATTTTTTAATTGTGAAATTAGTTTTTAAAATATTAATATCCTATAAAGTAAGAACGTGAAGCTACACTTGGGAATAAAGTGATTGACAGCCTCAGTGATGTGCTGGACCTTGGTATTGGTAGAATGGGACATCTACCAAATGAGTAGGTGAACCTGACTTCACGGCTCTTCTCTACTGCTCAGACCCTTCCTGCAGGTTTCAAAGCATGGCAGAGAAATGACGACTTCATTACTATAGAAAGGAAGGCAGTGGAGCCATGCTGTCCTTGTTTTCTACACTCGATGTGTCCACCATGAAATCAGCAATTCATTATCTACAAGGGTGATATCCCATATCTCCAGGTTAGTAAGCTTAACTGATGCACAGATGTCATCATTCGTACATTTTAAATCCATTGATTAGTTTAAATCATTATTGCTCATTTACTCAAAGGTTTCGTTAGGCTCATTTTCGGATCATAAAAACCAGCGATCTAACCATAAAATCAAAAAAATAAATGTTTAATAATAAAATAGAACTCAAAACAACAAACAAACATTTATTTAACTATCCCTGGATAGAAATAATGTTTAATGTTTAAGCTGATGCAATTTTTCTCTGCAGTCCATCTTTCCTAATACTCATAAAAACAGTCACAGCCTGCAGTACCAACACACTTATGTAACTTCATCAGTATGTGATGAGTAAAGAAAAATAAAACAAAACAGGAAACTGAGTTGTAGTGAGGAGCTGTTTTGAGAGCAAAATTGTCACATTTGGCCTCTTTTATTACGTGTGAAAGTGATTCAGTGCCTCATTTCGACCTCTTTTCATTGATACTGTACTGATTTGAAACACTGTTCACTTCTCCTCAGCAACACTGACGATGGGAATAACTCACATGGGTTGAGCAGGATGAGATCATCTAGCATTGTGATTGTCGTTCTGTAGGGATCTGATGCTCTCCTGTAATTTCTTAGTAAAAAGGTGACTGGATCTTCCACAGTACGTATGCATGGTATTCTTCAGTTTTTCCTCCAGAGGCGTAAGTAGAAAACTGACTGCATCCGCTCCAAAGGGGTACTTCAAAAAAAAAAAGAGAAGATATCAGACCTGTTTCATCAGACACATAAAATGATTCAGCACTTTGACTACAAGACAGGTTTTTAAATCCTGTCCTCATTACATCACCAAACTAATATTTAGCCCCATAATAGCACCAGTTTATTTATTCAGTCATTCATCTGAACATTCTTCAATATTTACTGTTAGTTATTCAATCTACTCCAGTGAAAACCAACAGGAAACGGATGTAGTTATGAAAGTGAGGACCATTAATCAGGTGCTGATACAGTTTGGATATAAATGCTTGGCATGTTGGAAGATGTATCTCAGAGCCATGGAAAATATTTCTGTGTTTCATAAGGGACATATTAGTGGCCAGAATCAAATAAAATCAAATAAAACAACTAGGTTGTTTGCTGAAATTGCAAAAACTGGGTTAAGAACGGTCCATTACATTATTAAACCCTGAAAGCATTCATACTTCATCAACTTCACACAAAGAATCTCGACTGATTGTGATCGGAAATCATGAAAATGCTTGGTGAAGTTAAATTGTAAAATAAATAAATAAATGAATGAATGAATGAATGAATAAAAAAACAAAAAGGACCGTATGACTCACGGCTGTTTCATAGTGAAAATAAGAGCATTCTCACACAATGCAACATGAACTCAGAAAACTGGGAGTAAACAGCTGTGTAAACAAAAGAAAACCATTTGTCATTGAGAACATGCGGAACAAAATCCTTTTTTCACTCTCCATAAGATCCTGGAGAAAAATTAACGCAACCTTGGATGAAAGTATAAGTTGAGACATTGCAGATTGTCAAAACTATTCCAAGGCCTGGCTTGGGTTTACACTATGAGAAAGCTGTTTAGGAAAAGGCTTGAAGAGTAATGAGGACCTGAGTTCTTTTATCACACCTATCTACTGTACCTACATGCGCTCCATCTCCCTGAGCAATGTGGTCGCTAGTAGTGCAAAGCAAAAGTGAAGTTAATAGCTATGTTATTAAAATTATCTTTAAGCTTTAATTTATCTACTACACATAATTCTTGGGAAAAATACACGTTTACCACTCACATTATCAGAGATGGTGATGTTTTCAGTTGTCTGTATGTATTTTAACATGATATCCCCTAAACTGCTGAGGCTATCATTAAATTATCAGGCTATTAGAAAATCTTGCTAGAGTTTAAATATCAGCACTGAAAGAAAGGTACAAGGTGGCCAAAATGCCTACCAAATGCTGTGATCTCAGCTTCAGCTCCTCTCTAGTTTAAGGTAGCAGCATCTCCCGCACTGGCACATCCTGTTGATCCAGGTGCGGCTATCTAACTATATCTAAATATAATTAATTATCTAGATGTGAAGATAACATTAGATAGCATTTAGGAAACTAAACTACACTACTACTAAACTATCATCACATGTAGATGCAGAAAGAAAGACATAAAAAATTGATTGTATTTAGCTGAAACTGAACCCCATGTAGAGTTGCACAGCAGTGTGTGTCCTGGCTGTGCTTTGACATCCACTCTATTACATTTTCTGTTAAAAATGACCTCTGGTAGATAACTTGAACTAATTATGCCCATAATATTGTTAAATATCCATCTATGTATTTTTAAAAATGATATGAAACAATAGTCACTGACATCCACTTGTTGCCATTTTGAAAAATGGCTACCGAGACATCTTGGAAATACATAACGGCACAATATCCAGATTATTTTGGAATGCCTTTGGATATATACGTGTACCGAATTTCATGCTTTTAACACAAAATGCACAATTCTTATGGAATTTTATCTTAGTTTCACCACGAGTTGATTTAGGTACTACATAAAAGAGGAGCTTTGTGAGTTGTTTCCTAATTATTGTACTTATGTTTTCTCTAAAAATTTTAGGAGCACTGGAACACTCCTTTTTTCCAAAAAATAAAAAAATGTAAAAAATACAAATATTCTGTCCTACTGATATAAGGATTTTGAAATCAAAATAATTTTTAGCTCTGCAAAGGCAGCTAGGCATGCATTTCTTACTTGACAAAAAAGGTCCTTGACTTTGGAGGACACAAGGACTTAAGCTTATATAAAATCGTTTTTATTTTGTTGTTTGGATATTTTTGCAATAAAATGTTTTTTATTATTATTTATTCCCAGATGTCCGCACGCGTCAAGCCTCTAGCAAAGAGCAAACAGCCAATCAGCATCACAGTGCATATGGACGTACAAACACAAACAGCCATGAAAAATCAACTCGATGGTTTCTCAGTAAGTACGGTGCTACAGTTGCTACAATACAGTGGAATAATTACAAGCAACCAATCATCAGCTGTATAAAACTACTATTTTAAAAAATGCTACTAACTAGATGTAAAACATGATGAACTTGTGGGAAAATGCATCATGAAACAAAAGTGAATAAGGGGCCTGGATCAGAGTGTCTGGGGTACAAACCATACCCTGGCTGGTAAACATGAAAAGGCAAAAGGTAAACCTGTCCAGTTCTGGCCACAAAACTAAGTAAAAATAAGGCCTTCTCTATAACTCAAGGTTATAAATTAAAAGTATGCCCCTATATTTTCAATATTATGCAGCTCTTTAATCTTTTTCCCCCTGAATAAAGAAGCATGCTTTTTATAAACGGCAGAGTAAATAAAATAAAACAACCTTTTTATGGGGCCTCATTTTCTTTGCGCTCATGTTTGGTATGAGATCACTAAAAAGTGCATTTTTTTTCCACCGTCGATGATAGCACACACATCATCTCTTGATGAAGCCGAGTTTACTATCTCCTATTGATTTTTATGGGAAGGGTGGAGGTGCTGGATGCTGTCTTGCTTTCTCCTGGTCCCAAACGAAACATCGGTACTAAAGATTTTATGGTGCTTCAGCAAGGTTTGGCACAGTAATGGTGGGGTCTTTTACTGCCAACTGAACTCCTGTCTCTGTTAGTGTGTCTATAGGGAGTACATGCTATCATGAGATGCAGAGAGGCCTGAAGTCTGGTGCACTCAGAGACAAGGGAGAAAAAGACAAGTACAGACTTGGTGGAAGTGAGTAACTGGAAAAGGACACTTTGCAAACAAGACATTCATGACAGACAATAGGTTATAATATCACAAGCTATTTTAAAGATACTCCAAACTCGACTGCAATGTTCGTTCTTTGTTTTTTTGTAGACACTCTGCATGGCATAACAGTGAATGTCGGCTGAAACTGCCATACACCCTGCACTCAGTTGAATCATGGGCTTCAACTAATGACAGACCTCATTTAGCTAATGGCCTAAAATGCTTCCTCCTCTGTCAAGGGCAAAAAGGTCTTGCCTGGCGTAATGACCAGAGCCACAGACTCTCTTTCTCTTTGTGTGTGTGTGTGTGTGTGTGTGTGTGTGTGCTGATATAACGAACAAAGAATTGACCACTCACTACAAGAGAAAGGGAAAAAAAAGTAACTCCTCAAACTTCAAACCTTGATGAATGAGCGAGGGATGTGCTGAGGAAGAAAAGGAATGGAGAGAGGAAGAAGGGAGCATCAGATTTAAAAGATTAGCGCATTAGGAGCGATCGTTGCCCCTGATGAGGCCGACAGAGATTAAATCCAGAACATGATGGTGCTGGCAGACTGGCAGTCCTAAGTTAAGAGAGCTATTGATTTCCAGCCCTCAGCTACAGAGCAAATGCTTCCACTCATTCCAAAGCAAATCCTCTTAACCTGGGGATAGAACCACACAGATGTTCCTGTTTAAAAGTGTCCAGATAATCAACAACGCCACACAAAATCCAAAACAAGACAGCAAAACCTCATACTGATAAGACCTTTTTCTCCTCATAGGCAGGAAAGACACTGAAAAGATGCTTTATCTGCGACAGTCATATGAGTTTGGTAACGCGTCTGTAAAACCCCTGCATGGTTTATCGCATGGTTGAGTTGAAAGGGTTGGGGTGGAAACAGGAAGAAGTGATAATGTCGAGTGAGAGTTGATGTGGCAGACCAACAAAAGCCCACAGGGCTACAAGCACAGGTGTTCTGTCTGAGAAATATTTGCAAGAACAATTCCCGATCCCTTCATCTTTCAACCCACGCTGTGCTTCCATTATGAAGAACAAGAGAACTAGCCAGACAGGTGCAAATGTTTGCCTGAAGGAACCTCAATATGGCCTTTCACAAATTAACCACATTTAATTAGATTTTATCCTGTGTAGACGAATTCTCTCATGATAAATAATGAAAAAGCAGGATACTTTGCAGCCATGATATTAAACAGTACACCTAATGTAAAAATCTACACATTTCTTTTCCATGACAGTTTGTAAGGAATAACCATTGAATGTAGAAAACATATATATATGTAGTATAACATTGCTTTAAAAAGTGAAGCCTGTACCAGTCTAGCACCCCTACTGGATGGCTGCAGTGTGATTTTTAGCATCAGCCACCTCATGAGCTTTATTGACAAAATAGCCAATTTTCCTTATCAGTCTTCTCATCTAAATTCTCTTTCCATCATTCAAGCTGGGTTTTTTTTTTTTAATCTTCCCCATAAACTTTTTTTAAACCTAAAATCATAAAACTATATCATAAGAAGACAGGAACATACTTAGGACTGAAGTGACTGACAGGGCTACAGGGAGAAGGGGGCGGGCTTAGCAAATGAATAGGTGTACCTGACTTCACCTCTCATCTCTAATGAGCAGACTGCAGATTTCACAAGGTGGAGGAATTATAGCTTCATTTCTGAGGAATAAAAGTCAACAAAAGCACGGAGTCCATGTTTTCTACAGTAAACAAGCAAGAGCTTACTTTCTGAATGGCTTCATAAATGGCTCGGAATGCAGGCTGTTTGTCGTCATGGTAAACACCTCGATTGCCATGGAGGATGTAAACCCCGTGTTGCTCCGCAGCAGCGCAGTTGCTGCCGTAGATACAGTGGTCTGGGCGGTAGTTCCAGTGGCAGGGGAAGACAAACAGGCTTTCTGTGGGACATTTAATCAGCAGTCAAAGACATCTGTGTGTTTATACATCTGCCTAAGTGTGACAGTTGCTATTCAACCATTGCATGAAGAAAACTGCATTCATATTTTTGCCATCTAGTGTATACATCTGGTGGCAACATTTTGGAAATCAATAATCAGCTTATTAACACAACCCAGTGGTCGGAAAGTACTAGGAACAGACAATTAACATTATTTCCTGTCTCACATTAGCATAGCTTCAGAGAAAAACTACATCTGTGAAAGTACATAGTTAACAATTATTCACCAAAGACGAGGTGGATGTTGCTGAATAGTCCCCGAGATGCAACATCTGAGGTGTATCATTGTTCTAGTGTATACTGGACAAAAAATACACTAATTTATGATTTTTACATATTTTAACAATGACAGATACAGGACAGGATGCAAGCTGTGCAGCTTAAGGCATCTTTTTATAGCCTAATCATTCACAGTTTAATAGAGATTTTAATCATGATAATGATTACACTGTGTTATCATTTAAAATTTTAGTACATACAACGCAGACACCAAAGAAATACTACCTAAAACAAGGTTTTTAGGGTTTATTTGTCCAATTTAAAGCTTAACAGTGATGACGCCACCTGCTCCAAGTGACTGTGACAAGCAGTGAGTATCGGTCATTTTAATTTGAGCATTATTCACACAGAATAATGTTTTTATGATCCCAAGATATTGGACCAATCATATTGCTCTGTTCCCGTGTAGTATCTACTAATTCAATTTAAAAAGCAGTGACTTATTAAGAAGTTGAGTTCAAGATTTAAGCACTACTCCATGGTTATGTACAAAGGTCCAATGGCATGTGATAACGTACCTGGATTGTAGTGGAATATGATATTAAGGAGGTCTTGGTCCCCCCATGTAATGTTGAGCTTGTATTTCTGAAGTAGTGGCATAAGCAAGTCCATCCATCTCAGGTGAACTGTTGTCATATCATTCTGTTTAAACAATGCAGAACGAAAACTTTAATCAGTGCTTTTTCAGAAACTGTCATAACAAACTGCATTTCCTCCAAAAGTAGGATTCACAAATCCGGTAATAATTAACATTTGGATGGTATGATGAGCAGTGAGTGTCACAAGGAAACCAAAAAAACACCACTTTAACTGTTTATCAGTATTCTGTGGGCTTCTGGCTGAACTGACACTGATATGTCTACATGTTTTAAATGAATACTGCTCCTTCCTGTTTAAAAAGCAGGCGAGCATGATGAAATAAATTCATTGGTGAGGAAATCCGACAATCCAACTGGGAGAGTAACAGTGACCTCTGCTGGTTGAACTGGCACTAAAATCACTGTCCTCAACAGGCTTCTTAAATCTCATTGACACATGACCAATTAAAATCTCACACACACACACACACACACACACGTTCCAGTTTTTACCTTAAAGCGTTTAGCTCTGATGCGTGTCATATTCATAAGCATGACTCCAGAGTTGACACCAGTCTTGCCATAATACGGATGCCGTGCAAAACGGCTATACCAAGCGATTCTCGGCTCCTCGTGCTCAGGTGCCATAGCTGCCATGTGACTGCTGTTAAACTGGGAGAGAAAGTTCCAGATCTCTTCTACAGGCTGTAGAAACAGGATGTCTGTGTCCACGTAGAGCAGAGAATCTACCTCAGTTAGGATTAGCTAAGAAAAAGAAAAAAGAAAAAAGAAAAAAAAAAAAAAAAACAGCAACACTTAAATGCTGACCTCAGACCAGTCCTTTAAAACATTTTTTTAAAAATAAAAACAATTCAAATAAGCTGCTTAATTCTTCTCCTAACTAATGCAGCAGACATGTGTGCCAAGGTGAAGCTGATCTGTATACATTTGCATAATCTCTGTTCTTGCGGTCCTCAAACAGACTGACTGGAATGATAGACTGCTGTCTGAGTCCACACCCAGATCACCAGGACTGAGCGTAAAATATACTCACCGGCAGAAAAAGCCTTTGGGAAGCACAGGGTTTAAACAGTCTCTTCCATTCCTTGGCATTATCACCGGGAAAGGTGATGGGGTAGGTAGTGTAGTTAAATTTAAAGCGGAACCTCACAGGCCACGACTCCAACTGGAATAGAATAGACACAGTGTCACTGCCACAACCTAATAAGAGCATTTTTCTCTTCTGCCATTTTTTTTATTTAGGACATAGAAAGCCTTCCGGGCCAATGAGAACAAAAGATGAGATACAAGTACCAGAGTTCCCACTCTAAGTTAAATGTCAATTTCTCTGACTCTCTGATTTTACTGATTAAACAGTTGAATTCCCATGACCTTTGATAATCGGAAATACAGGCCGACTTTGTGCTGAACCGTCAAAAATCCAGTCTGAAAAAAAATGCTGTTTAAAAACTTGTATAATCTTTTTCTTTATGATTATACTGGCATTAGTCATCTAATATATGTTAAGGTAAATCCTTATTTCTTCCCAAATCAATGACTGAAGGCCACCCATCTCCAAAAACAATGAATAACATAAGCACACACTTAAACAGGATGTGTTGTCATGGTTGTTTGAAGAAATTGTCCTGAATAACATGAATTATGTTATTAAACAAAACATAGCCATTTATATAATGCAAATTTGGTTTATAAACGCTAACAGTAATTAACTTAGTTCAAACAACCAATTTCCTAGGACTTTGCAACAGTATACCAATCTTGGAAGACTGTTTTCATACAATCAGCAAGATTTCATAAGGTTCATGTTGTAATCCATTCCTATCTGTTTCAGTTTATATTAAAAAACTTTAAATTCCTTTTTGTTTTTAAAGGCTATTTAACAAATATAGACTATAGACATTCATTACCTACTACAGGACTTTTTGGCAACTTAAATTGGATAAAAATCATGACATGGCTCCTTTAAATGCCAGCACAAAGCTAAAAATACTGATCACAGAATCCAGTATTTTTAGCAAACAGCAAAAGCTTTTCAATATTTCTACTGATTTTCTAAAGAATGTGGCTTAACCTTATAAAACAGAGTGTGTATGTATGTCAGGGGTCAGAGCAAAAAGGAAGTTAAGTGACATTTTGGGTTCAAACATCTTAATGGTACCTAGCAAAGTGTTTTCTACGGTGTTACACACACACACACACACACACACACA
>JAQMYF010000007.1:9302186-9321996 GCA_030014195.1 Neosilurus mollespiculum
ACAAAGGATAGAAATAGTAAAATATATAGAATAAAATAAAATAAAATAAAATAAAATATACATCTGAGAAAAAAAAAAAAAATATATATATATATATATATATATATATATCGGATACAAATATACAATGTACATATGTATATATATCTATCTAATATATATATGTTATCTTGTAGAAAATTAATATTCACTCAGTCACTGAGCCGCTCAATCCTACTAGGGTCGCAGAGAGGCTCTCAGCTGACAGTGGGTGAAGGCAGGATGCACCCTGAACAGCTCACCAGACAATCGCAGGGTAAAACAAACACAACCATTCACACCCACATTCACAAGTAGGGGCAATTTAGAACAGCCAGTTAGCCTTTGTGCATGTCCTTGGACTGTAGGAGGAGACCCACATAAGCACTGGGAGAACATGCAAACTTTACACAGAGACACCCAAGCCCAGGAATCAAACCCAGGATCTTCTTGCTGTGAGACGGACATGCTAACCACTACACCACCGTTCCGCTGGAAAATTAACATTCTAAATCTAAAAACAAAGCAAAAAATGAGATCATGTTTCACTTTTTTTTAGTGATGACGGATATTATTTTTGTTAGAATTTCCATTCTGTATCTATAAATGAGACTGCTGTCCAATGAATTTTTCTACATTTCCTTTTAGCGGTGTGCCACTGCCTCGATCACTCTAATGCAGGGGTGTCAAACTCATCTTCACCGAGGGCCACATCACTAAATGTCTAGGTCACCTAGGACCGAATAATCACTGAACCTCTAATGAAAAAGGGCAACCATGAAATCTGCATGACAAAATAATTAGTTTAGTCATTTGTACACTTGATCCTTTATTCACTTTTCTTGCCTGACAACACTTAACAGCAATCCGCACGTCCGTCTCACAGCAAGAAGATCCTGGGTTTGAGTCCCAGGCTCGAGTGTTTCTGTCTGGAGTTTAGATGTTTTCACCAAGCTTATGTGGGTTATGTGGGTTATCTGGGTACACCTGTTCCTTTCCACAGTCCAAAGGCATGCATTTTTAGGTTTATTGGCTGTTTCAAATTTCCCTAGTTTTAAGTGTGAATGGTTTTGTGTTGGCCTTGAGATGGTCCAGCGAGCTGTTCAGGGTGTACCCCAGCTTCACCCATTGTTGGCTGAGATAGGATCCTACAACCCTAGTATGATTAATTGGTTCAGCAAATGAGTGAGTGAGTGAATGAGTGAGTGAGTGAGGTTGCTGCCACCTAGTGGATACGTGATGAATTACATATTAATAATTGGTGATGGTTTGTAATTGGTAACAACAATTGGTAACGGTTGATGAAAAAAGTATGATAATCATATTCTTTGAAAGCTCTCACGTATAAAGGGTTAGATTTTAAGGGTTAGATAAGCAGTTCAGAGAATTAAATGAATGGATGATTTCTAAATATATTATAGCTGGAGGGCAGTTGTAATGCAGCTGGTTTCATCTACTACAAATGTCCTGCAAGAATACAGGCTCAGTTCAGATAAATCACATTATTTTTATTGCTATAAATCTCACCATTTTAGCTAAACTGAACAAATCTCAACATATATTTTGGTGCTTTAGCTGGGAATGATTGTAATAGTTGGAGTTCATATTGACAATAAACTGGACTGGGTTAAGAACGCTACTGCACTTTACAAGAAGGGCCAGAGCTGTCTACATTTTTTGAGGTAACAAAGGCCATTTAACATCAGCCGGATAATGCTCAGGATGCTTTATGTGTTTGTTGTGGCTAGTGCTATCCTCTATACTGTTGCATGCTGGGGCAGCAGGCTGAGGGTTGCAGATGCAAACAGACAACAAACGTTATGTTTTTTCTTATTTCTAGAATTGGTATGGAGCACACAATTTCCTCCGGGATCAATAACGTATTCTGATTCTGATTCTGATTTTAATTAATATTAAATAACCTATTTATAGCATTATCAGTCTCCATGAACATGGCTTTAGTAGTCTCATATGCTGTTGATGGTAACAGAAGTAAGTTGCTGAATTTTTAACATAATTGTTTTTCCTGGCACTGTGTACAATATATACCTGTTAGGCGAGGCCGAACTAAAATCTTGGCGCAGAAAGAACAGTGAAAGACTATCTGAGCATTGCATGCTAAATAGTGGCATTCATTACTTAACACAGAGGTCACATTGTGAATAGGGAAATTGGTGTTACTTTATATGCTTATATTGCTCAGACACCAATCTCTTATGGTGAAGTACCGTGTAATAACTCAGCCTGGTGCTGTGAGGATTTAGGGTCTTTTCACTGTCTATTCGTGCCCAGTAGAGGGTAGTAGAATACTGCTGGTGTATGTTTTGAGCTCCTTGAAACGTAGACGATGTACACTGCCTATGCAAACAGGAATAAGTTGGTGCAAGCTACGCGTCCATCAGAAAGCTATCACACAATCTCCTTGTCAGTGAGTTAAGTCAGACCCCCCACACTGCACAACACTTGATCTCTCTGCCAAACACATAGCCCAGTCACCTGAGCTTACTTCTTTCTATTACTTGTGGGCTTAACAGGGTGCCAATAGTTCACTGGCATGGTTTCCAGCTTTCTCCCCCACCCCATTCTGCCCTACATTATTCCCGGTGGAGCTCTACCAGATACCGGGTTTAGGACAAAGGGCACTACTGTGTGCTCAAGGAGCCAAAATGTTAGGCCCCTGTGAGGTCCAGTAAAGGTAGCCTGGGAGTGTCGAGTGTGCAGTTTTTACACAGGATGCTAGAAATATTTTAGCTGCTTTTCCATTTTACATCATGAGTAGCTGAAAAATGCACGTTTTATCTCCAACCAAAATCTAAAACACAGCTTATAGCTGATAAAAAACTTCTTAAAGCCTCACATAGCCAGAAAAAGGTTTCACATAGCCAGAATGACTTCTATGGCATTATACTGTAAGTGTTCCAAGAACTTCTATCAGAGTACGTGCGAGCCGGAGAGTTACCTTCCTTTCCAGGAGGGTGTGGTCACCATTCAGGAAAAGTTTGGTCATGTTGAAAATAATCTTGGGTCAAGCGCAGGATCAATTTAACCACTGCAACCTGGATGTAAAAATGTACATGAAACAGCAGCTGCCACGTTGGCATCGCAGTTACTGCCAGTAGACATGATGCCTGTGGCACATAACAGCGCAGATGCTCATGTTTCTCAGGTAAGTGCATATTTCCTTCACTGATATTTCTGTAAAACACTTATTCCAAAACCCACCTGAATGGTCACGGAATAGCCACTGTAATCCCAGCCACGGTTCTCATGTATCAACCTGCTATGTGCGGCCTATAGATTAGGGTTGGAGCCAAAGTGTTCAGGGAGGTAAATCCATAGGAACAGGGTTGGTGACCACTGCCATTCAGTAATCGGCTTTAAAGCACACTATTCAGTAACTGATAGGGACGGAAGTGTAGTAGTTAAGAGGCTGGGATCATGATGAAGAGGCTGTAGGTCCGAATCCCTGTTAGACCCCCACTGTGCTGACCCCAGGGCAAGGTCTTAACCACAAGTGTGCTTCGGTCCACCCAGCAGTATTAATGGGTACAAATAAAAATAGTGGGAAGGTCACCTGCAATGGACTAGCAACCAATCCAGGAGGAGTTGAACTCCTAGTCGCTTCACGCTACAGAAACCGAGATAAGCTCCAGCTGTGATGAGCCACTTGGGTGAAAAAATCCCAACAGAATTACTGAATTATCTACTTTATTCAGTTACTACTGAACTATGATACGTGAGCAAATGGTAAAAAGGCTGTCCATGGGGCTCAGGGTTTATTTATTTATTTATTTATTGAGGTTGATTTTTGTGAGCTATCTGGAAATTGAAGGGGATTTTTTTTTTCCTGTTATAATAGCTACACCTCAGTGTTATACTGGATATTAAAGCTAGAGCTATAGCTGTACTACTTTCAGGCACGTTGACACAGGACAAATCTGAGCTCATGTATAATGTCTGCATTTGAAATTTCCCATCACTTTGAACCTGACAGCTTTGACTAGGAGTTACTATTACAGTGTTTTCATGGCGACGCCTAGCAGCTCGGGCATATCATGTGACTCAAAAGAGTTCTAATTATTATCCTCATATTCTTTTCATTATACCTATTATTATAATTGCTATCAATCACATATCAAATATCAGCTACTGTAGTTATTAAGTGTTTATGATTGATGATTTGCTTTGTGATTCTGGTGCATATTTTTTTTTCCACCCATAAATAGAATAAAAATGAAAGTTGACTTTTAATTATGCATATGATAGAAGATACCTTTTTTGGTTATAAATAATTTTTGTCAGACTGAATGATGTTAGACAGATGAACAATGTCATAGCCAATTAGAAATACACATGACTGCTTGTTGAACGTCCATGCAGATGCCCACCAACCTGGTCATTTGGGAAGATTGCAGTGTATAGAGAGAAATAATTCATAAAAATAAACTGTTATTTATATACGTGTACAATAATGATATTCCATATATATTTAATGGAACTGTCACAGAAAACCAAAGACACTAATGCATTGTTTTTCAGTCTTGGTCCTAGCGCAAGGGAGAACTGGTACAATGTACATTTTTTGGTGAGAGTTGAATTACAAAATAATGATTTGAATGACAAACATTATACATGTTCACTAAAACAAATATTTTGCCTGACACAACTGAACAGCAACCCCCCCCCAATAAATAAATAAATAAATAAATAAATAAACAAATAAACAAACAAACATACAAACAAACCACTGTCAAATGTAAAACTGTAAGTACATCAGTGTACAAGAGAAATCGATGTTAAATCATTGTACAAATCTCTCCATGTGATATGGATATTGGCCAGCACAGTGACGTAGTAGTTAGCACATCTGCCTCACAGCAAAAAGGTCCTGGGTTTGTTTGAGCAGTTTGCATGTTCTCCCCATGCTTGAATGGGTTTCCTCCAGGTACCACAGTTTCCTCCCACAGTCCAAAGACATGCACATTAGGCTTATTGGCTGTATACAGGCTTATTGCCCCTAGGTGTGGATGTGAGTGTGAATGGTTTTGACACCAGGCACCAACCTCACAGCGAACCCAGTAGGATTAAGCGACTCAGCAAATGAGTTATAAGAATGAGTGCTATGAATATCTATGAGGGTAGTTTTGAAAAATTACATATGAAGAGCCCTCGTAGGGCACAAACCTCTGCCAAGATTTTAAAAAAAAACAAAAAAACAGAAAGTACATAGCACCCACTGCTCAATTCCAAAAAAAGTTGTGATATCTCACAGTGTTAAAGAATCCTTTAAAAATTCCTGGATCCTGAATTTATTATTCAACTCGTTTGATTGCTTAACAGTGGATTTAAATTTTATCTACAGTTTTAGATCATCCTGCACTGTGCAAGGTCCATAGTAACTTAGAGTCCACCATTTAGGACATCTCTATATAATAAAATTTAAGATTACAAGTTTACACCTTCTAATGAGAGGTGGGTGGCTTGTACATCCATGAGCCGCTGCCCTTGTGTGTCATGCTTATTTTCAATGCTTATTTTCCAAGTATGATAATCAAAACTCATTGTCCCCCCAACTCCTTTCCATCCCTGGCTGACCCTTTTCACTTGTTACCACTTTTCAGAATGCAGTGGGTGGAGTTCAGCTCTGAGCTGGAGGTGAAGTTATACTTTAATATTTTAAGAGCCTCTGAAGTACGATTCAGTATAATTATAAAAGGTGCTATAACTATAGTGCAGATTTAACCCATGCTGTCTCATAGTCTTATAAACAGCATTAGTGTCCATAAAGGAGAAAATCTCAGCTAAAATAAATATTTGAACAAAGTTCAACAAATAGATTTCAGATTTTGAACAAAATTTAAAGTTCAATTAAGTAAAATTTAGGTCCAATTGTATTACTTCTGGTTTCTGTTTTTTTGGGGGTTTTTTTAACAAGCAGCTTCAGCAAAACTGGCTATTTATTTCTATGTTATTCATATTTATTTTCATGCATGCATGCATTTAAAGAAAACAAGCGTGTCACAATTTTGTCCTACCCACCTTTATCTCTAGTTCAGGCTTGCTCATTAGGTGATGATTTGACAGCAGAGAAAACATGACAATGTGCAGAACCAGGATTGAGAAGTAACTGCACTAATACATTTGATACAGCGTGGACCCGTGTGCACATAATGTACATTCTGTGGGTAACCTCGGGTGATTTTCAAGGCCCGTGGCTGTAATGATATTCTGGGTAGAATTGAGCTTCAATAAGAGTTGGTGTATTCCTCAATCTGCTCCGCCGTGGTTTCGTGTGACCTCACATGGTGAATAGTGGATAATGAGCCAAAATAGCCACCCTGTCAAGCATGTTTGAAGTGCAAATTGTTGGCAGACAGTTTCTCTTTGAACCTTCGAAGTCACCTCACCAATTCTTTAATGGGTAGTACATGCACTCACAGAAAACACCCCTAGGGCTTAATTTTGTTGTTAATATTTTATGCGTAGTCTTCATGCTAATTATCATTTAATGAGCTCTCCAATAATGATACAGATGAAAACTGGATAAAAGTACCCTTGACTGGGACAACCCATTATCCATTTCCCCCCCGATATATGTAAAGTCTTTCCTGTATGCACTTTGTGGCCCAAAATGTCATGTAAAATATTTTTTCTGTGCATATAAAGTTGGCACGTCTTATGGGATTAAAAAAAAATATCGCAGGTCTGCTCTGGTTGCTTTAAAAGGTATGCAAACACGGTGCAGGACTGTCTGGGATCTGTCATGGCCATTTGCAGGCCTGCACAGTTGTCCGTCCTGCTGTGTCTGAAAGAGCACTGCTGTTTATTCTGCCTCTACGCCGTGTTTGCTGCTCTCTGTGGCACCCTGTCGCACTCACTGTAGTGATCTGCTGTTTGAAGTTTCTCATTTCGTGCTCCTGTCAGGACAGAGCTGCACAAACAAACACACACCTGTCTTAGTGGCTCCGCACCAAATGACGCTCCAAATAAAAGCCTCAGGTCAAATCCTGTGATGTGCCAGGCAAGGCGTACTGTTAGAAAAATGTTTCCTCTTGTCTAATTGTCCTCAGAAACCAAAAATTCTCTCAGTGGTAAATGAACTGGATTAACGGATTATGGGTTTAGTGTTAGTCTTTATGTTTTCATGTATTTCTCTCTGCAACATTTTGAACCTTATATATAAATTCAAACTGAGAGGTTTGACACAGGGCGAGTGAAAAAAGAAGGCTCTGTTCAGCAAATGGTAGATGGTGTCTGGAGTGTTTCGGACAGGCCTTAGATCATTAATGTCCTTAGCCACGTTAAGCCCACTCTTTGGTTTGGGGTCTGAGTTCAACCACAGGTCGTGGAAACCAGGTGCCATTGGTTCGTTTATACCTTCACTGCATTGTTAAAGCCTTATGGCGCGTCGTAGAGGCACGGCTAATCAGGACACCAAATCAAAGGCGTCAGCAGTCACAACAATAAGCTCTGTAAAACAAGTGCTTTGCTTTACAGCTGTTGCTGTAGACATGACTGAATGCAAATAACCGACGGAGGAAACGATGACTTCCTGGTTGAACGTTATTCAAACGGCTTTTCCATTACACTGAGCGCCTCATATAGCAAATTCACTTTCCCAGCATGTTAATAAATGACAGAATTTGTTCATACCTGCAAATAGCTTGAGTTCCATTAGACTGACATAGGAATTTTAGTATAAGTTTAGATGTGAGTCATAGGCCTTGACTCTGTCATGGACTACATCTGTGTCCCATCCAGTTCGACTGTGCCGCCACATCATGACTACGTGGCCTTTTTCCCAAGAGGCAGAAATGTCAAGAGGTCGTTCTTCGGTGTCACTGACCTCTAGCACGACAGGCTCCAACTGCAGGCATGAAAGCCCAGGGCAAACTCCTAAAATAAACAGTTAAATTAAAAGTAAGGGCAAGATGCAGCGATTGTATTCCTTATTGCCCCCGGCTTATCCTGAATGAGACCGAAGGGGAGCAGTGGCAGAACCCTGATAACTCTTTCAGATCTGTGATTGGCAGCACTGGAGCTTTTGAATTAGTCCTGATTTTTGTAAAAACACTATCAGGTTTTAGGGCAGTAAAGTAATGGACAGAGGAGGAATAGTTTCAGGGGAATTTTTTTTTTTAGGGGGTTATCAATAAAAAAATTATTGATTTCCTAGATTGTTTTAGGTAATGGTCATGGTGAGGCTGGTGCCCATCTCACCTGAGGGCAAGGGCGGGGTACACCCTGGACATCTTGCCATTTAGACTTTAAATTTATCGTGACTTGGTGACTAAAAAACTTAAACTTTTGTGTAAATGAGGACGGGGTCAAACAACAGCCAGTCAAAGGGCATATATGTTAATCCTATATTATTTTGTTATTTGTGCATTTTAGTTCCCAAAGCTGAGATGGAAGAGAAACTGATTACAGCAGTTGCTGACTTTCTTGTGTTTATCTATGGTGAAATATTTATTCATTGATTCATTCTTGTTCTAAGCTGCTTAATCCTAATTAGGGCCGCGTAGAGGCTGGCGACCCTTTCAGCAGACACTGGGCAAAGGCGAGGTACAGTTCGCCAGACCATCGCAGGACCAACACACATACAACCATTCACACTCATACTCACACCTAGGGGTGATTTGGAACAGCCAATCAGCCTACTGTGCATGCTGCCTCGTGAAAGTTTAGTGTTTAAATTAAAACCGCATTAATGAGGAGAAATATACTTTTTACAAAAAGATATTTTTTTAGCAGGAATGCACATGATTTATGGTATTAAGAATAAACTGGGGAAAGGTTAAGAATATCCAAGCATATAACTACACGATTAATAAGACGACATAAATACCACATAAATAAATATAAAATGTATTATGTCCCTATCACATTATGTGGAGAGAGAGATAGGCACGGTGGCATAGTGGTTAGCACGTCCACCCTACTAAGGTCCTTAAATCCTGCAGTTTGCATTCTCTCCCTGTGATGCCCTGGCAAGCTGATCAGTGTATAACCCGCCTTCATCCAGCCCCCTCAAAACCCTAGTAGGATTAAGCAATTCGTTAAATGATTGAATATATATATATATATATATACATACACAGTATACATAGTGGCGTAGTGGTCAGCACTGTCATCACAGCAAGAAGGTCCTAGTTTCGAGCCCCATGATCAGTGAGGGGTTTCTGTGTGATGTTCTCCCCATGCTAGCGTGGGTTTCCTCCCACAGACAAAGGACATGCATTTTACACTAATTGTCTAAAAACCTACAAAAGTGGCCCAATGTGTCATGGGTGTAATCAGATAATAATAATAATGATAATAATATTTATAATAATCGTATATATCACTAGTATTAAAAAGTGTGTGGAACCCAATCCGATACCAATCCAGTGTTCTATTGTGATGGTGGGGTATTTGTAAAAAGTTTTTGTAAACCTATCATTTTATTATTATAAGATTTGTGCTCTCTTACATGGTGAAGTCTAAAGACCCCTTCACCATTTTCCCTGTAATTTCTGATTTTTAGGAGCAGTGACAGAGTGAACTTTCAACCTACTGACTGGGGTCAGAGGTGGCTCCCTCACTGTTCACTCTCCAAGGCCATAACCCAAAGAGGAGATGACAGAATAATGCACACTGTTATGGATCTTAACCCTGGAGAGGTATAAGAGCATTCCCGAGCAATAACACTGCATTTGACAATTTATCTTTTCCCCTCTTTTTGTCACACTAGTTATTATGGATAAATTAGTGAATTTTTTGCATCTCTAACTGTCTTGACCTTTCACAGTGTAATATTGTTAAAGGTAATTTTGAGTTTGTCGGCCCTGTGATATTAGCCACTGCTGAATGTGTTGATCCAATTCTAGCATTTGAATTAGCTTAAAGTTATATTGACTCATTTTCATGCTGTGTCTTTGTGCTTACCAGCTTAAAATGAGTATACAGTGAATAGCCAACACTCCATTCAGGCCAAATCCACAAGTTCTTGCTCCTTTTTGTGCATCACTTTCCAGCAAGTATCCATACTGGAATAATCCATTTTCATTCATTCACTCATTCATTTATTTTCTGAACCACTTAATCCTAATTAGGGTTGCGGGGAGGCTGGCGCCCAGCTCAGCCGCCTCTGAATGAGGGCAAGATACACCCTGTACAGCTCGCCAGGCCATCACTGGGCCAACACACACAACTATTCACACTCTCACTCACACCTAGGGGCAATTTGGAACAGCCAATTAGCCTACTGTGCATGTTATTGGACTGTGGGAGGAAACCGGAGTACCAGGGGGAAACCTACACAAGCACGGGGAGAACATGCAAACTCCACACAGAAATGCCTGAGCCCGGAAATCAAACCCAGGCATTTTTGCTGTGAGGTGATAATCCATTTTTAAAATTAGAAATAAAGTACTTTTTTTTCTCAAAATGCCTCATTCTCCTTCTGTCCTTAGTGATGGGGTTGGGGAAACTAAAGAGCTTTTGAATTCATGGATTGGTCATTACATCAGAAACCTGAGCAAGCATGTCTAATCTGTGTGCTGCAGGCAAGCCTGACTTGATAGTCCCTTTTGGACATTTAAAAGTAGGTTGAACTGTAAAGGCTGAAACACATCTCATTCACATGCATCATTCATATTCGCATGCATCATTGCTCTCATAAATGTGTGTAATTGAATTTTTTTCTCCTGTTAATATGATTCTACACAGCGTTCACACTGATTCTGGACACACATTTACTCAGAACATGCTCTGTTTAATAATATGTGTTGTGCGTGCTGATGAAGTGATTAGAGTATACTGTTACATAAATCCCAGACAGCAGCAGCAATGAAAAATTATATTGAGGGACCTCCCAGCCCACAGGAAAGAGCATCTGTTTCTGTGTGCGTGTGTGTGTGTGCGAGTGTACACACCTCTCTCTCTCTCTCTCTCTCTCTCTCTCTCTCTCTCTCTGTGTGTGTGTGTGTGTGTGTGTGTGTGTCTGTGCTCAAGGCATTTTAAGACAGAAGACAGTAATCACTCAAATATAAGGCATGGTGTGCTGAGTTGAACCTTTCTAGCCATTTCAAGCTTTGACCTTGTGTTTGTCTGTGCAGGTACATGCAAGTATTCCTGAGTGTTTCAGCAGCAGCATGTGTTCAGGTTTGATAAATGTGTCTGTCTGGAACCTCTTTAAATCACTCGGCGTGTGTTTCATCGAGCATTTGTATTTTGGTTTGTTTTGCTTTCAATCTGGCGGTTTGGTAGGGTAGGGCTTAGCACTTCCGACTCTCAGCAAGGTCCTGAGTTTGAATTTCAGTGTGGAGTTTGCATGTACTCCCTGTGCTTGTGTGGGTTTCATCCAGGTATTCCGTTTTCCTCCCACAGTCCAAAGACATGCACATTAAGCTAATTGGGTATCCCAAACTGCACCAGGTGTGAGAGTGAATGGTTTGTGTGTGTGTGTGTGTGTGTGTGTGTGTGTGTGTGTGTGTGTGTGTGTGTGTGAGTGTGCCTGCGTGCGTGTGTGTTGGCCCTGTGACAGTCTGGCAAGCTGTCTGCGACCATAATAAAGAATAAAGTGGTTCAGAAAATGACATGACATAAATTGGTTTTAATCTCCCTTTAAACATTCTCATACCAATCCATAATCATGACTGTATATACACTGTACAGGCAGAAGTATGTGGACACCTGAACATTTGTGGCTCTTCCCCAAACTGTTGCCCTAATGGTATAAACATTCTTTTTACTTAGAATATGTTTGTATGAAGATAGGCATGACGGTTTAGGGGTTTGTACTTTTGTCTCACAGAGAGAAGATCTAGTGGTTGGCAAGGGTGCTTCTGTGTGGAGTTTGCATGTTCTCCCTGTGTTTGCTTGGGTTTTCTCCAGGTATTTCTATTTCCTCTCAAAACCCCAAGACATGCACAGTCTCATTTGGGCGATTCTTTGGCCGTGATTTTTTGAGTTGGCGACTGTCTCAGACCAACCACAAATGTGCATGTGATGCAAATGGCTCAAATAAAATAATGCTCAGATGAAAATTTCTGATGGTCGGCAACTAGGTGTGACTCAGTATGCAACTAAGTCCCCAACTACTGACTATAGGAGACTGCAGGGTGGAGGGCACACCCCTATCCTCATTGAGGGGACAGAGTCATTTGCTTCAGGTTCCTGGGGATCAATATCACTGTGGAGCTGAGCTGCTCACATCACGTGGGTGTGATCACGAAAGCAGCGAGACAATGGCTCTTCTTTCTTCGGTGGCTGAGGAGGTTTGGCATGGACTCCAGAATACTCCTAACTTCCACCGATGCACCATCGAGAGTATCCTGTCTGGCTGCATCACTACCTGGTATGGCAGTTGTAATGCTCTGGACCGCAAAGCTCTACAGAGGGTTGTCCGATCAGCACAACACATCACCAGGAATGAACTGCTAGCCATCCAGGACCTCTACACACAGCGCTGTAGGAGGAAGGCCCACAAATCTTCTCTGATCCCAGCCACCCCAGCCACACACACTCTTCACAAAAAAAATGTTTTTAAAATAGGACGATTCTCCACAATGGGTGGATCCCTCGCTGACAGTCACTGACAGTCAGCGATATGGTTGACGATATCAATTGCAGACCCCACATGCTCGCTCCCAACCTAAAAATTTATCAAATCATGAGGATTATCGGGCGTTATTGCTCAAACGGGATCTGGGCTTTAGGTCGAATTGCTACTCTATATTGTCCATAGGTGTGAATGTGTGAGTGTGAATATTTTTTGTATTTTTGTTAGCCCAGCAAAAGTCTACAGACCTCATCAGGGGTTAGCCCATTGTTAGCCCATCAAAGTCTGCTGGGATTGGCTCCAGCTTCACCCATGACCCTGACCAGTAAGTGGTTTAAGTAATGGATGTTTGTATTCTGTAGATTTACAGTTTTGCTTCTCTGGAACTAAGAGGCTCAAACCAGCTCCAGCATGACTACGCACAAAGCACAGCTGTGAAGACATGGCTTGCCAAGGTTGGAGTGAAAGAACTTAAGTGTCCCACTGACCTGAACACCTTTGGGATCAATTGGAATGCCAACTGTACCCCAGAGACCTCTTCACTCAACATTAGTGCTTGACCTCAGTCATGCTCTTGAAGCTGAATGAACACAAATCGCCAAAGACAAACTCTTAAATTTAGTGGAAACCTTCCCAGAAGCGTGGAGGTTATTATAACCTATAACCTATAATAAGAGGACCTTGATCATCTGAATTAGGATGTTCAAGAAGGACATATGATTCTTATCACATCTTTATAAACTTTTGGCCTTATAATATAACATTTGAGTAAAGTGTACTTTATAGTTGACATCAAATGCATGTTCACTTATCCAACACTGTCAGCATTTAAAGAGAACCTGTGAGGGGTTACGTGAAGAGGTTATTGTGAAGAGTTTGTGAATTTGTTTTTATTCAGCGTTATACTATGATGGCTCAGCACAGTGGTGTAGTGGTTATCACATCCGCCTCACATCAAGAAGCTCCTGGGCTTGAATGACGGCCTCGGGTGTTTCTGTGTGGAGTTTGCATGGTCTCCCCGTGCTTTTGTGGGCTTCCTCTAGGTAATCCGGTTTCCTCCCACAGTCCTAAGACATCCACACTAGGTTAACTGGCTGCCCCTAGGTGTGAGTGTAAGTGTGAGTGGTTGTTTATGTGTTGGCCCTGTAATGGTCTGGAGAGCTGTTCAGGGTGTATCCCACCTTTGCCCATGGTCAGCTAAGATAGGCTTCAGCCTACCTAGCGACCCCAATTGGATTAAGCAGAGTGAGGAAGAGTGAGTGAGGTATACTATGATGTACAAATTCTTGTATCTTCTGAGAACAATTAGCATACACAAAAAAATTATTTAAGTATTACTACTTTCCCCTTCTTTGCTTCAGATGTCATAAAGGAGAAACATTTTGCTGCCATCGGTAGGGTTCCCTTGTCCCTATTATGACATGAAATCATAACCTAACTGAATATCTATGGGAGATTTTGGACAGATGGTTAGACAGCTCTTGTGACCACAAACATCCAAACATGCGTTAATTGAATGGGTTTCAGAAGAATGCTTTTCATTGATCCTGTTCTCTTCTACTTGTACTTGTAGAATATATGCCAAGGCACACTGAAGCTCTCTTGGCAACTCTTGAATGTATTTTCCCCTCTTTAATTTGTACTCAGGTAACTTAATAAACTGAAGAAAAAAAAAACAAACCAGAGATTTAATGATTCAACTTGATTTATTGCAGTGTTCCATTTTCATCACAGGTAACACAATCACCCTTTCAAGGTCTTATACTAGCCTGTTTCTGTGGCTGAAGTAAAAAGAGGCATACTTATGTGGTCTTTAACAGAGCTGCCTCATCTCCCAGTGTAGCAGCGTCACCCCTGTAGTTTGGCATAAATTTGAACCTTTCTTTTGAAGAAGCAATAAAGGTAGCAGCAAACAGACGTCGTTCTGCTCCCCTGCCTCCACTCAGCCTGCTAATTAAGGAACACATCAAAGTAGGCAGAAAATGCCCTAGGAGTTTAGGAAAGCATGTAGACATGCATCTAGATTTGATGCAGAAACTAAAACTAAAAAGTGAGAGGAGCTGATCATCTGTTTCCAACACCATGTTAGGTATAAAAAAACAAAAACTGATGCTTTTTATAAACAATGAAAAATCAGCACTGGTGACATCACCTCACACCTGGACTTGATGTAAAGCAATAGTATTTTTTAAACCAGATTTTATTCATTTTATTTTCTTTGCTATCTATTGGGGTCCACACACAGTCACAGTCACAGGGCCAAAGTGCACAAGGTGACAGAAAATGCATTTTTGTGAGTTATGTTACCCGGCTGGTTATTTAAACAACAAAAATGCAACCTGAAATCTAATTGTATATCATTATGAAAATGGCAGTGCACTCAGACTCCAGCTCAGAGGTATTCCGCCTGTGGAGTTGTGAAGAGTGGAGGTAGGGTGGGGAGGGGGGATGCAGGGTTTGCAACGGTACATGGAAAATACCAAAATGTAATTATTTAAATGGATAGTATGGATATTTCTTTTTAAATAGACTAAAAACCTATAATAGCTAAAGACAGTTCATGGTCATGTCTCCATCATTGAACAGTTAATATATAATGTAAATAATGCTCGACTTCTTTCCACACGAAAAGTGCATGACTCTATAGTATACAGGTATATAAGAGAAATGATTTATTATCGGGTGGCACGGTGGTGTAGTCATTAGTACAACTGCCTCACAGCAAGAAGATCCTGTGTTCGATTTCCGGGCTCAGGACGTTTCCATGTGGAGTTTGCATGCTCTTCCCATGCTTGCGTGGGTTTCATCCAGGTACTCTGGGTTTCACCCACTGTCCAAAACCATGCACAGTAGGCTAATTGGCTGTTCCAAATCGCCCCTGTTGAGTCCTCCCAAGCTTTCTTCCTCCTCATTGACTTTTTTTTTTTTTTTTGCCACAATCACCTCTGGGTTGCTTTTAGGATGAATTTAAATCTGTATAAATGTTTTTATAAAGCTGCTCGTGACCGTGTACATTATTATAACTGTTATGCAAGTAAAATAGAATTGAATTGGCTTTCTGATACGATGGTTGGGGGTTCAAACCCCAGAGCTACCAAGCTGCCACTGTTGGGCCCTTGAGCAAGGCCCTTAACTGTCAATTGTTCAATTGCATAAAAAAGATAAATCTGTCACTCTGGATAAGGCCATCTGCCAAATGTTGTAAAAGTAAAAGTAAATGAATTGAATTAAAAAGTCATCAGAACTGACAGCTGTTTCTATTTTTTTTTTTTTTAATGTAGAAGCTCTGCATTATACCATTGAAGTATGCTGGAATAAAAGGATATACATAAAAATATTTCAAAAGAGACTTTGTTTTTCATAATTACAGAAACCTGAGCTTAGGGATGAACTGCGGAGATTTGAGGCGTCTAAGCTACCTGCTTGTGTTTTTACTTTAAAAAGGTGCAAAATGCAGAGTAGAGTCAATGCAAACAGATTAATATTACAATCACAGTGTGGTCAAATAATCATGAACAAGGTTTCTTCCTCGTGTCATCTGAGGGTGTTTTTCCTTGCCATCATCCCCACAGGCTTGCTCATTAGGGATGTATAGAGTTTATAGAGAAATGTTTAAAATCATATGTTTAAATTCTTTACCAAATTTGTTTTACCATGTAAAGCTGCTTTGCGACAATGTCACTTGAAAAAAGCGCTATATACATACAACTGAAATGAATTGAACAGAAACAACTAGAAGGGCACTCACAGAGTGCAAGGTATTTCCGCCACACAGCATGGATACTGTTAGCAAATAGGCCCGGTATGGGTACCTGTTATACTTACCCATATGCTGATCTAACAATATGTTCTTCCGTACAAGGATATGAGTAAATTTGCGGAAAAAACCTCTCTTGTTGTCTCAAAATGTTTATGAGATGGCTTGTGTTTTACTTTTTTTAAAGGGTAATTGTCTCATTTGAAAGTCCATATGGTTTCCTTTAGTGTTCCATAGTAACAAAATGTCTATCGCCACTCGTTTATAAGTATAAGAACGCTATCTCTAAAATGTTTGTGACATTTATATCTGGGATTCAGGTGGGGTACTGTTCCCACCAAGTTTGTTAAAAATCCATGCACAGGTGCGGTCAGGATTTTGTTCACAAACAAACACAAGGACTCACAAACACTGGTGATGACAATACACAAGGTAGTGACCGATCATGACCGAAGGGCAAGTAATAAATTTGCACAAGCCTTTTCCCTCACTTACTCACTCATTTGCTGAAATCCTACTAGGGTCATCTCATCCGGCACTCGCCAGACCATTGCAGAGCCAATGCATACACACAACCATTCACACTTATTTTTACCTAGGGGGAATTTGGAACAGCCAGTTAGCCTTATCTGCATACCTTTTGACTATGGTAGGAAACCTGAAGTACTGGGAGAAAACCCATGCAAGCACAGGGAGAAGATGCAAACTCCACACAGAAACGCACTAGCCCAGGACTCAAACCCAGTACCTTCTTGTTGTGGGGCGAATGTGCTAACCACCACACCACCATGCCACCCAGCCTTTTTCTTGTGATATGAATATCAATTTTACAACAAAGTTTAAACAGAACACCCCGTCACACCTACACAGTGGCTCAGTGCCTCTCACTAACTTTAATCAGAGTGATACCTGATGTGTAATTATGCATATAGGCCACGTTTCAGTTTTTCTTTTCTTTCTACTTCAAATGCACTAAAAATAAAGACAATATGCAGAATTGTAATTACGTATTGCTTTCTCCACAGACTTTGAACATGATATCATTCACATTTTGTAATTTGGTATGTTGTGGATTGAACACTATCGGGAAATTATTATGAATTGAATGGAAAGCATAAGAAAAGTCAAGGAAGAAAGTGTTTTTCTTCTTGTTCCAACCTGTGTGTGAGTGTGTGTGTGTGTGAAAGGGAATAGCTTGTCTTGTGGAAGTACCAGTTTAGACTGCTGCCCAATCATAAGTAGCATGATGTTGCTCACCGAGAGGGAGAAAGGTACCCACACACTGCACATCAGCTGGCTGGACAAATAAGGATCAGTTAGGGTTTTAACTAAAGTATGTGCAAAAAATATTTTAATACGAAAAAAAAAAAAACCCCCAGCATTTTTGGCATGATGTTTTGATTATACTCGTGAAGGTTCCTGGAAATATTAATAGTGCTGCTGTATTTATTTATAAAGCCATACTGAAGCTTTGAGAGCAAAGTGTTTTAGAGTCTAACTCTCTAACCATCACTGCCTCAAAAAGAGCTCCCCTGCATTAGACTAAACTTAGGTCATGCCCTTACCCTGGCATGTTGGTCATAACTGAATCATCTGAAGGTGGTTTCGATATTCTCTTGGAGTGGCTGTCTGGAATTGTGCTCTGTTCCGCATTTGAAAGTTCAAAACATAATTTGCTTCTCCGAGTTCAAACAAATCACTTTCTCCTGCCTTCTCACACTGTGCGTAGGAAGAGAAAGACCACCCAGCTCCTGCTCTATCGACTCTCGAGATGAAGCTTCACTTCCTTCATTAGTGGCTTGTAAGGTAGTTCTTGCAGACCGTCACGGACTTGTATGAAACATCTCAGACTGCAATCTCTTTTAGGTGTTTTGGTATGTCAGACTTTTTTCTTACGGTGGTGTGGTGGTTTGCACGTCCACCTCACAGCAAGAAGGTCCTGGGATCGAGTCCTAGGCTCAGTGAGGGAATTTCTGCATGGAGTTTACATGTTCTCCCAATGCTTGCGTGGGTTTTCTCTGGGTACTCCAGTTTCCTCCAACAGTCCAAAGACATGCACATTAGGCTAATTGTCTCTTCCAGATTGCCACAGGTGTGTGTGTGTGTGTGTGTCTGTGTGTGTGTGTGTGTGTGTGTGTGTGTTGGCCCTGCAGTGGACTTGCGAGCTGTCCAGGGTGTACCCCGCCTTTGCTCAAAGTCGGCTGAGATAGGCTCCAGTCTAACCCACGACGCTGGTAGGATTACGCGGTTCAGAAAATGAATGCACGAATGAGACATTTCAAGCTAATAATTAATTTATTGAAGCCTGTTAGTATTTATATGTGTATTGAGTGCCAGCTGTGTTTAATAATAGTTAGAGTACAGTAAAGTTGTTAATGTAGTAATAAAAAATGTCTGTAGAGTATGAGTGTGCTTTGTGCTTTCCTTTGAATGCATGTGTTTTCTAATCTCCAGACTGTAGGACGTGTGTATCTTTTCTGTCCTAATAAAAATATGGATAATCTTAGATCACTGGACAAATAAAAACACAGACATGCTTCTGTCAGGAAATCTGTTCTTGGTTTAGTTTATGGGATTTCTTTGAATCTTATGGTTTAGTTTTTCATACATTGGCTACTAAAATGGATCATTTTAATATAAAACCTATTTTTTAAATCAATGTTTAACTGGCTAGAATCTCCTGTTGATAATGGCTGGGAACAATTACCCATACTTTATTCATCATTTCAATCAGCCTAGACAAAATACATCCACTTGGCCTATTATACTCTATTGAGCACTCTGTGTTTCAGCCTCAGTGATTAAGTGCCTCTTAATATTCCCTAATGTGTACCAGTCCTCAAATAATTATCTGCACTTCCGTGATTACCCTGGACCCCTGCTTGCTTGGGCATTCGTCTGTACAGAACTGTTCTCCTCCGTGCAGTGTTTTACAAACCAGTCCCCTCCACCTCCTCTCTCAAATTTTGGGCCACATAGGAAGCTTTGCATGTTCCAGTGGAACTCCTCGTCGCAGACCCCAGCTTGTGTGGCCGAGTTATCATCTCTGGAGATCAAGTCTTGCTGTGTCTAGGTTTGGGAGTAGAAATGATGCGTAACCCTGCCACACAAGTCCAGGGACATTAGTTTCCTGTTTGCTTAGGTAACGCTGGTAGGCCTTTAGCCTTTAGTGCCAAAAAAATCATATTAAGATAAAAGCTGAATCTCATTGTTTGAATAAGAAACCATACACAGTGAGCTGCTGTTTGGTTAATTACATGTAAATATGAATTAATACTGGACTCTTGGTGAAATAAATGACACACACATAGATAACACACACACACACACACACACACACACACACACACACACACACACACATATATATATATATATATATATATATATATATATATATATATATATATGTTATGTGGGAAAAATAAAAGGACTACAGTTTTATCCCGACAAGCCTGATGAGTGGGCAACCACGAAACAGGCTTGTCGGG
>JAQMYF010000007.1:9326076-9343145 GCA_030014195.1 Neosilurus mollespiculum
ATATATATATATATATATATATACTCATTTGCTGAACTGCTTAATCCTACTTGGATTGCATCTCAGCCAACACTGGGCAAAGGCGAAGTACACCCTGAACAGCTCGCCAAACCCTTGCAGGATAACACACATTCAACCATTCACACTCACACTCACACTCACACCTAGGGTCAATTTGGAACAGCCAGTTAGTCTAATGTTGCATGTCTGTGGACTGTGAGAGGAAACCAGAGTATTTGTCCCGGGACCTTCTTGCTGTGAGAAAGGTCCCAGGTTCGATACCCGGAGGTGGGGGTGTTTCTTTGTGGAGTCTGTATGCTCTCCCTGTGCTTGCGTGGGTTTCCTCTGGGTAATCCGGTTTCCTCCCACAGTCCAAAAACATGCACAAATGAATATGTAAATATGAAAATTTGTACACACACACACACACACTGCGATGGCCTGCCAAGCTGTTCAGGGTGTACCCCAGAGTCAGCTGAGATGGGCGCCAACCTCCCCGCGACCCTAATTAGGATTAAGTGGCTTAACAAATCAATGAATATATGTAAACATATATATATATATATATATATATATATACATATACACAGAGAGAGAGAGAGAGAGAGAGAGAGAGAGAGTGAGAGAGAGCGTTCTTCAGATCAGATGTGTTTAATCACAACTGTTTGTTTTGATAATGCTAGGATGGCAAGGGAAATCATCTGAAATGGCGCTGATTGTTCATTGCCTTCAGCCCTTTAAGACTTTTGAACAACTTTAAAGTTCCGGGACGGCTGTATTTGGATGACGAAATATAAAATTTAAGCCAGAAGAAAAAAAAAGGCAATCAATATAAGCAGGGCAGTTTTTCCAAAAGGGATTAATTACAAAAACACGCAAACATAATCAGTTCTGATCATTCGAAAGTATCTGCAGTGAACATTCCATTGTCTTGCACTACAAGTGTTACTTCAACATCTTGCAACCATTTCCTACATCTAAATAATAGCAAGCTGTCCTCACAACCCAGCGAGAGTAAGAAACAGTGTTTATTCCAAGTGGAAGTGCATGGATGTTCGTATAATCATGTATATTAGTTCTGATCTGTAACAGATAAATTCCAAGATATGTTTCTCAGTTTCAGTATGACCTGGCAAAGAATTTAAAACTCTTTCCTCCATGTTGTGCTGTTTTCCAGCTTCATGCTCTTTTTTTCTTTTTAAGTGTTTATTTTTTCTGCTGAAGAAGTATTTACACTATACTGGAACAGACTGGAACAGTGCCTGCTTTTGTTTTCTGAACTGGGACAAGAGTAGAGCTGTAACTGTTGTAGCTGCAGGCGCTGAGTGGAGTCCTCTAATTTAGTCTCACGTTATAATCCTTGAACAAGGGTGGAACACTCTTGGCATGATTCAAAGATAATGTGCAGACAAAATAATCAAGTCAAGGCTTAATTTTCCTAAATATAATGTGGCAGCACGGCGCATATAATAGGCGGCATGGTGGCGTAGTGGTTAGCACCTCTGACTTATAGCAAGAAGGTCCTGGGTTAGATTCTCGGGATCGGCGAGAGTGTTCCTGTGTGAAGTTTGCATGTTCTTCCCGTGCTTGCGTGGGTTTCCTCTGGGTAGTCCAGTTTCCTCCCACAGTCACAAGACATGCACATTATAATAGCTGGCTGTTCTAAATTGTCCCTAGGTGTGAGTATGAATGGTTGTGTGTGTTGCCCTGCAATGGTCTGCCGAGCTTTTCAGGGTGTACCCCTTCGCCCAGTGTCAGCTGAGATGCTCCCTGTGACTCTAGTAGGATTAGGCAATTCGGCTGATGAGTGAGGAAAAGATGACAATCTGGCAGAGTTTTCAAGCTGTTTTTTTATATATTATGCACAAGCAATTTCTACCGCGGTTCTCTTTCTCCTTCGTTATTTTATCTTCGAGAGAACTCCCTGTCTGCAGGCTGTGCTGCGGAGTTCACCTTCCAGCCCTTTGTGATTAAACTTGACCTCTCATGTTGGCCTCATTCTATCACGGTTCTGTGTATTATCTGTGTATCTAAACAAATCTCTCAAATTCCATTCTTCCTGCGGTTAGCTAATGGGTCGCAGTCTCTCTCTGCCTTTCCTCTCGTCCTTTCTTCTCTGTTTTATTTTTGCTTTTTCAGTCAGAACAGCCTAATCATCTGCCTCTCTGTGTCTCACATTTTCCAACTCTTCATTTGAGTTGCCACCTCATCAAATTCTCACAGTGAACATACTATACGTAACTAAGTGATACATCAGTTTTGCTCTGAAGTAGATACATCTTCATCTTAGATATGCCTAAAATAATTTCATATGCACTTTATTTGGGACTCCTGCACATTTTTATTTTTAATTTTTTCAAATTTTTATATACTGTATTAATTGAGCACACACACACACACACACACACACACACACACTCTCTCTCTCTCTCTCTCTCTCTTTCGGAGCAGTCGGCTGCCACACACATTGGGGCACCCAGAGAACAGTTCAGGGTTAGGTGCCTTGCTCAAGGGCACTTCAGCCATCACTCCCCCTACCAACACACATTTTTTCCTGCTGGCTCGGGAATCGAAACAGCGACCTTTCGGTCCCAAATCCGCTTCTCTAACCATTTGGCTACGGTTGCCCTTATGCATTTATTTATTAAGCCATTCATGAAGCATAATACAGATACAGCTCAAGAGCTTCACTTAATGTTCACATCCATATTATATGACCTCGGTGACTGCAGGAGGTGGCAGGTTCTCCTATTTCAGATTATTTCCTGGGATTCAAACACACAACAATCTCTAGTTTACTTAGACTAATTCAAAAAAACCCTCAGCATGTTGATAAGAGAAGAACGAGAGATGAGAGTAGTCTCTTTACGACTGTGAGGAGCAGAAGAGGAGCACCACAGAAGAGGATGCATAATACATCCCAACATGAGGCGATTGCAATGCACCAGAGGAGCACATCAGGTTTCACATCTGTCAGTGAAGAACAGGATTGAGGCTACAATGGACACAAGGTCACAGAAACAAAGAAACAAAAACGAGATGTCTGTGCAAATTTATTCTGACTTACTCAAACCTTCAACAGCCTACCAAAGTTACAGAGATCCCATTTTCCCCCATTCTAATGATTGATGTAAACTAAAGACCAGGACCTCTATCTGCAGTGTGTTTGCACTGCACTGCTACCAGTTCCTGGTTGCCTGATTGGACTGAAAGAATGAACAGGGGTATTATAGGTAAAGACATACTTCCGAGGGTATCTTGATCAAAGCATATAGCGAACGTTAATCTCTCTTTAAGCTCGGTTATTTGGGCAGGACTGGGAGACCTTTGGCCTGGTGGTTAAGATGCTAATTGCTAAAAACTATGAAGGACAGCTACATGTCACACTAAAAGAAAGCCCAGTTGATGTCAAGCTTTATCTGGGGGAACTTCAGTCTTCTATATCTGAGGTGAATGTAGGTCTTAGACCTATGTATTAATCTAGTCAGGTTTAGACAAAACACTTTACCCTTCATTGGAATGGTCATGCTAAATCTTTAGTTTACTAGTTTGGTTTTCCATTTCCAATTGTTCATTAAACATTTCAGTTCATCCTTCATTGATGTCATAGGGAGGCTGGGGCCAATCCCAGCCGACTCCAGGTAAAGTACACGTTCACCCTGAACAGGTTACCAGCTGCAGTTCACTATTCACACCTGGACCAATCAAGAATATCCAATATTTACCAAATGTGGATGTGTGTTGTTGGACTGTAGGCAGAAACTGGAGCACCTGGAAGAAACCCACGCAAACATGAAGAGAACATGCAAACTTAATACAGAAATGCCTCCCTGTGCGCGGGACCCGTACCCAGGACCTTCTTGCTGTGAGGTGAATGTGCTAACCACTATGCCACCTTTTTAAAAGATTTCATACGATAAAACATAACAAATCTTCATTTAAGAACGTATTTGTTTTTTCAAATGAACATGGACCAGACACTTGCAAATGCTTTTATTACCAAGCTCATGTTTCACTGATCTGTTTACAATGGCCCATCAACAAACATTCAATCTAATGACATGCCACATAATACAAAATACAGGAAGTATTTTTCATTAGTTTGTTTTAATAGAAAAAAAGCATGTGTATATGAGACCCTGGCATAACAAGGGTCGAACTGCATTGCATTTGGTGACATTTTTATAAAAAAAAAAAAAAATTCAAAAACTAATTAACAAAATTGAAGCTGCTGTAAATTATTTGTCAACTACTGCTATTTGTCAACTATCATAGTACTTTTTTCTTTGTTAACAATTCAGGGATATAAAAATATCTGCTTTAAATCAGAACAGTTGTTTTTTTTTTTTTTTTTTACAATATATACACACACTTATATTTGCACTGTTAAATACTCACTCATTTATATATGGTATTTTATAAATATAATCTTTCATTTTGTCAATGACCGAGTGACCAGTTATTTAATACACATAGCAGGGTGTTTTTTCTCTTTTTTTGGTGCATATTACATGGTGCATGGGATATTATTATAATCACACATTCGTCTGCCAAATTGCTTAATCTTACTAGGGTCGCGTTGAGGCTGGTGCCTATCCCACCCGGCACTGTGCGAAGGCCGGGTACACCCTGAATAGGTCATCACACCCAACCATTCACACTCACTCTCACACCTAGAGTCAATTTGGAACAGCCAGTCAGCCTAATGTGCACGTCTTTGGACTGTGGGAGAAACCGGAGTACCCAAAGGAAACAAACACAAGCACAGGAAGAAAATGCAATCTCCTTACAGAAACGCATGAGCCCAGTAATCGAGCCCACAGACCTTCTTGCTGTGAGGCAGACGTGCTAACAACTGCCCCACCTTGCCGCCCATGGAACATTATTGAATAGCAAAACATCAAAATCTTTTCAAGAATGTGTTGGTCTTGTTCATGAAAAATATTGCAGAAATGTTTTTTTGCTAGAATCAACACTGGCCTTTGAATGAAGGCAGATAAGATGCAGGAACTAATTATTGTATTGCAACGTATTGGTGACTATTTTGGATTTTATGAAGTCTATGAGATTATACAGTTCTTCCCCTTATGTCCTCGCTTCTTTTTGGAATTTGTCCTTGTGCCATAAGGTTGGGACATATGCTTGGGAAGTTTGTCAGCATAATACTGATTCCTAGGTTGCCTAGGTTGTGGGATTGGTTGACCTAAGAAGAAACCTTCCTCCTCCGATTCAGAGGATGAAGATGAACACGTAGAGCACCAATCATCATCATCATCTCCATAAAGACGATAGAATCTCTCTGCAGCTTGGTGCTGCAAGCCGTAATCAGAGTTCGCATGGGAATGAGAATGCTGAGCATACTGAGATGTCGGCACATGACCATGCTGGAGATAGTCCTCTCTGTAGCACATACGAGCTTGCTCTTTAGGTACTATGTGCAGCGCGTTGTCTGACCGAGACTTTCGGCTCCTTCGTCTGTGGTTACGATGATGTCGACGGTGTCGCTCGTCCTGTTCATCAAAATGGTACACCCTTCTTCGAGTGCGTTCACTCATAGGAGGCTGGCGCACCCCGACATCTTCGTAATGTCCATTGTCCACAACGTCATCAGAGAACTTGACCTGATGAGGTCTTGACTGAGATCTGGACCGTCGGAGAACAGGAGGAATGGGTCGTTCCTCTGGGAGGGGGATCACCTCTTCCGGGTCTTCCTCCTCTACTGCTTCGCCATGCTCCAGTTCAGACGTTATGCTCTTGAGAGAGTTGGCACTCCTGTGCAGCATTGAAGAGTTGAGAGTTCCCATGTTGCTTGTTTTTTCACAATCCTGATTCTCCAGCTTGGTGAAGTTTTCTAATGAAAAAGGTACATGCTTCTCTTTAAAGTCTCCATCCACTGATGCGCCTGTAATAAAAGAGGTTGGATCTCAGTAAGAATCATGTTTTGTTCATGAACTGTACTTTCCTAAAAAAAAAAATTCCCTTTTACTTACCTGTGATATTAGATAGTGCTAGTGAGTCCATGGAGTCCCGGACACTCTGCTCTTGCTGTTTTAATCCATCCGTGATGCATTCCAGTGAGTCATTATACCACTGCTTTTCCTCATGCTTAAAGCTAGCACCATGTTCCAGATCAAGCTCCTGGATTTTCCTGCTGCTTGCAGGTCCGGGATGACTCCCATATGCAGAGTCTCCCAGTCCATCTTGGGAATGTGTCCAGTACATGTCTGTCTTGTACTTTTTACTGGCCAGACTGCTATTACCACCACTGCCCAAAATCTTTGACTCTACCTTATTTTTGATCTCCGAGTCAGTTATCCAAGGATCGGCAGGTCTGTTGTCCTCTGGTTGCTGGAAGATTCTATGCTCTCCAAATTTAAGAAGAAGTTGGGTCATATAGTCTTCATGCTCAGCCCATTCTTCATGGTCCTCAGGTACTTCCTGCTCCTCTCTGTTCCTCCAGAAATGATCATCTGTTAAGTTCAAATGCGACAGCTTGTTTGATAAAGTGTCTTCTGTGTTGCCTGAGAAACCGGGGAACTTGTAGTTTCCAGCAGGTGAGAAGAGCAGAGACTGGCGACACTGGTCTGCAGAACGACTACTCTTCCCTGTTCTGACGCTGCGACGGGATTCACGGGATCTACCAGACTGAAAGGCAGAATCCGACGAGTCTGAGGCATGGACATCCTCCCCTAGACTACAAGCTTTGGAACAATAGATGCGACCTTGTCTTGGCAGGAATGGGCAACCAAGCAAGGAGGTTTTGCACTGACTGCAGCTGAAACATTGATCTGTGGCATGCCAATGTAGTCCATCATATGTCATCTGAGCATGGTCAACCCCTACAATAAAATAACCAGAATCAGGTTTGCAGGGTAGATTTTATTACAAAAGTAGAGAAGTTGAAGGAGATTAGTAGAAGGAAATAAGGACTGATGATGGTTCAAGCTTGATGTTAGAAAAACAAGGCTGACTAATGTTTTTAGTAAAGAATGATGAAGACATGTATTTATCCTTTTTTTCCCCTGCAAGGTGGTGAATAAACATTTTTTCTGGCAAATGTGAAATATAGTTTGAACTGAAGTCACATTTCCCAATCAAGCAATCAATCGAATCATCCTGTACAAACTATTTTTATAATGTCCATGCACAGTAATTTGACCTTGAGTAAGACAGGGAGATTTCAGATGAAATTTTGTAGTCTCAGGAATATTGCCAAGTGAAATTATGTAATTATCTATTATTCATGGAAAAGCTTGCAATTTACAAAAGATCACGGTTATTAAATATGAGTCCCAAAATAATACATTAACATTACTCGCATTTACTTGAAGGCACAAGAATAGTCCTTGACTTACCAATATGTTCTCCACAGGCCTCACAGTATTCAGCATACAGCGACTCAAAGCAACCACAACAGTAGGGCCGACCGTCTTTCATGATGTACCGCTGACCACCCAAAATGGTTTCACATTCAAAGCAGGAAAAGTGCTTCATGTGCCAGTGACGGCCTTCTGCCTCTGTGCACTCATCATCAAAGATGATCTGAAAAATATAGTGCTTTATTTCACTTGTGGAAGCTGTGTTTATTCACATGTTGACTCCATTGAGCACTTAAAATATAGACTTAGGTGCTGCCTAAAAGCAGAGCTCCCGATATATGTCTCTCTTGATCTGTATTGCCTTTCAGCTCCTTTCCTTTCACGACTTGATTTCCACTCTCATTTGTTTCACCTGTCTTGTTCATGCTGTCTTCACCTGTCTTTTTAACTTGTGTTGTTTGGCTATGAGTTTGTTTAGATTAACATCCTTTTGTGTCTCCACTTTCCCATTATAAGCCAGCCTGATCCAGAGCTCAGTATCTGTTCCCCCTCATGCTTCCCTGCCTTTTTGTCTTATTCTGTGTTTCAGTTGATTGGCAACTGGAGCGCCAAGCTTCTGATTTCGGAGTTTGCTCCAGGAACATTTATTTACCTGCAAATCTGTCTGTCTACCCGAGTTAGATTGTGTGTTTTATATTCTGTGCGAGTACTTGAATATGTGCTTTTATGTCTTGGGTTTCTATTTCATTATTATTAATAAATCACTCACTCACTATTAGGGTTGTGGGGAGGCTGGAGTGTAACACTGGGTAGAGGCGGGGTACACGTGTACAACATTCACACTCACATACACACCTATGGGCAATTTTGAACAGTCAATTAAAAAATGTGCATGCTTTTGGACTGCAGGAGGAAACTGGCGTACCCAGAGGAAACCCAAAAAAACACAGGGAGAACATGCAAACTCCACACAGAACGCCCAAGCCTGGGGCTTGAATCCAGGATCTTCTTGCTTTGACAGCCAGTTTTTTTTTCTTTCATGTCCATCGTCATGCAAGCCAGTGACACATAACAGCCAATCAGCATTGATTCACTGACACAGCAGCCGTATTGGATTTCCTGTGGTGGGCACGCGTGGACACCAGATGGACACAGGACAACCATCCAAGCCGTATTCCATGACTATGGTGCTCTGCTCAGGAGCTCCTCTATAAATAACAATCTCACGTTTTACACATTTAAAATGTAGTTTGTACTAACCTCATCACAGGCAGAACAGCGAGGCTTTAGCAGTTCAGCATGATGTCTCCCACAGTGAATCTTCCCCTCGTGATAGAAATAAATAAGATCCACTAGAAGCTCATTGCATGTTGAGCATGCAAAGCATGCTGGGTGCCAACACATTCCAGGCCCTGCTCTTGAGGCGAACACTGCCATCTCTCCTCCACCGATGTTCTCCCCACACTAAAGGGACAAAAAAGTCATTTACATGATGGTGAATGTATTGTACCTATAAAAAGTAGAAATAGGGATTTGAAAACTTACATGTTCACAGACTGTGTGAAGCATAGCCCTAGGAAGCAACTTGAGAGTTCCCCGCCCCAGTGCCTCCTTTTTCCTCTGCACGCTGAACATGTGCAGCTCCTTCTTTTCCTCCTCACCAAGGGACTGGCAATAGCGTACCTAAGACAGGGATTGATAGCTGTAGTTAAAAGATTTTATGATTGCATTTGTCCAGTTCTCTTTAAACCCTTCAGTGATCTCTACTTCTTAAGTCGGGCGTGAGCTATCAGAGTGATTTTGTTTAACAGCATTTAATGAGAAGGGAAATGTTCAGAGAAATGAGGCCTATGTTAGAGCCAGACATCTGCAAAAAACCTGAGACAAAGCAAAGCAATGCGATAGTACTTCAGAGCAATAATTGTGGTACACACAACACGCATCAGAGTAGTGTCCTTTACACACTCCGGCCTCTGCTACTAAACCACAGCAATGTGAGGAATCTCTGTGCCACATGTTGTGTCGAGTCCCCCAGCAACATCATAAAATCACCAGCTCAAATGTCTCGTTGTACCAACACCCACAGACAAACAAGGAGACAAAGATGTTCTCTGTGCTGGCAAGAGGAATCCAGTGAATGACACAAGGTATGAAGATACATGAGGTTAACCAGCACCCACACTGGTTCATCCTTAGAAAGCAATTTGAGTGGGGTCTATAATATGCAATGCAAAAGCCTGTTTTCATTTAAACAATGGATAAAACAATAAAAGCTTTATTTTAACCCTGTTTTTTTTTTTTTTTTGTTATGCTGGAGGTGGTGGTGCCCCAGAGGGTTATGGCTTCAAACCAGACAATCAGAGCTGAAGATTTCCTTACTCTAAAGATGACTTGTTGACTTAGGCTTGGTATCTGGGGACTCACAGTCGTAACATCCTTCCTTTGATCATCAGAGTTATTGCTTCGAGCAAAGCACTTAACCCCAAACTGCTATAGGGCTCCTGCTACAAAGTCACTCTGTGTACCCTGTTCTAGCTTTGCTTTTTAATAACTGTACAGAAGTGTGAAATAGGATTAAGCAGCTGTAGGAAAGGTTTGAGCGCAGTTACAGGCCTCAACCAGCCTTTGTATGAATAAGTTCCTTAGACATTCATATGTATATGCATGTGAATGCAAATCAGACAGGCCGTCAAAAGCGTCCAGACAAACACTGCCTTTCATCTTGCACTGATCCTCTCCTACTTTAGCAAAAAAAAAAAAAAACTACCTTCCCTTGAGCACATACTACAGAAGATATTATGTACTGTAATGGACTATTTACTTTTTCTTTTTAACATAATACTCCAGAGTATATAAGGTATGTACTTTTTTTCCAGTTTAGCTTACCTCATTGTCATGAGGAGGCAGCTGATATAAAAGCTGCTTGATGCGGTATTTCTCTCCTGGACTGTTCACATATGGAACCTTATCCTCTGGCAAACAGGAGAAGTACAGCTGGACCTGCAAAGCCAGTAGGGAGAATTGAAATAAGAAGTGAACACTGATCTCATACAAAATCTTTGGACATAATTCCACTAACACGAACCCCATTATTGAAGGATGATAGCAAGTGCTAACAGCTGAATACATTTCTATAATATCTACTAGTGGCATTTTTGCTTGAAAAGTTTATTACATCATAAAAAAATAAAAAAATAAAAAAAAAATGACCGCCAGATTTTCTTCATCAACTTGGTAAATGTAAGGCAGTGAATATGAACTAAATTAACACTCATCAGTTCTTAACGTAGTTAGCATGACTGATTTCCAAAGTACATTTCACTGTCCTGTCCTGTTCCTAAGGATGAATAATCAGGACCTGGAGTGACATATTTCACCAGCCTGGACATGCTATTTAGATATCATTGACTGGAAGCAAATTAGAAGCACAACTGCAGAGAAGCTGGTGTGTGTGTATCTGTATGTGTGTGTGTGTATATATATATATATATATATATATACACATACACGTCTGCCTCACAGCAAGAAGGCTTGGGTTTGATTCCCAGGCTCGGGCGTTTCTGAATGGAGTTTGCATGTCCTCCCCTTGGTTGAGTGGGTTTCCTCCCGGTACTCCTGTTTCCTCCCACAGTCCAAAAACATGCACAGTAGGCTAATTGTCTGTTGCAAATTGCCCCTAGGTGTAAGTGTGAATAATGCTGAGAGTGTTAAATAACGCTGCAGTGACACTGTAAAGTTATAGTTGTGTGGCGCTTGCTATAAAATCGCATTTATTAATTATTGTTTAATTAATATTAATAAGGTATTTTTATGAAAATTTGTTCAATCCTGTTAAAAAACTTGGATATGCATCTCAAAACACACTATATGTAGGATATAATAAAACTTCAGTACTATTAAAATCGAACTAGTGGTTAGCATGTCCGCCTCACAGGTCCCGAGGTCCTGGGTTCGAGTCCTGGGCCCGGGCGTTTCAGTGTGGAGTTTGGATGTTCTCCCTGTGCTTGGATTTTCTCCCACAGTCCAAAGACATGCACATTAGGCTAATTGGCTGTTCCAAATTGATCCTAGATGTGAGCGTTAATGGTTGTGTGTATGTTGGCCCTGTGATGGTGTGGAGAGCTGTTTTAGTAAAGGCAGGTACATACAGCATGTATATACAGTACACTAAAGAATTGTCTTTGTAATGACAAAATGATTACATATCAGGATACTCTTATTATTCTTGACAAATGACAATCTAACATTTCTTATCAACACATTTGAGGTGCAGCTGGAATTTACACCAGGTTTGGTAACCTTTATTATATATCCACTATATCATGTCTATGCTCTGTACAGACAGGCCTGCCAATTATCTCTAATCAATTTCTCACAGTCACTGACCTGCTGTGAGTGGCTGTACTACTATTTCTTATTTTGTGCAAGCCTAAGATGCTTTCTTTACAGTGTTTTCCCCTCTAGCTGGTGACCTGGGTAAGGGGCATGAGTTTATGAGTGCTGGTCGTAACATTCAGCAGATAAAGAGGACTGGACTTGTCTCCTCCTGCTTAAGCAGCATCCTGCTGTTATTCATGCTGCCATTTAAACCTGACAATGAGTACTAACATAAATCATGCTCATTTCATGCTAATATTACCACCCACTCCTCTCCCTTGGGCAACTAGTTAACAGTGTTTTTTAAGTATCGGTATACTTCCCCAGCAATGATCACCTAAAATGTTTTGGGGTCATTTACTGAATGGTAGCTGTAAAGACATTACAGTTGCTTCTTGCATTGAACACAAAGGCAGTGTTTGGATTTTAGTCTTATATTGCTTTAGACCCTTTTCTCGCCCCTCACCCCTGATTGCAGTCATATGTGCTGCTCAGACGAGTAGGGGGATTAGAAAGCCTCTGAGATAACTGTTAAGGCCTTCCCTGTTGACTTGGAAAAGCGCCACATCATCACATTTTCAGTCACGAGAAGCCTGCTTATGCAGACAAGCTAGTACAGAAAACAGCCGTTGCCCCGAGTGTTCCTCATGCTGTTCGCTTAGCTGGCAGTTAGTGTCGAGTGCTTTAGGCCATTGTCTGCCAGCTTGCCGTAATGACTTACAGACTTTCCATGAAACAGTTTGTAAATAAAAAACAGCATATCCTGTTTCCAAGTGCCTGTGGGGTGATGCCTACAAAATGCTCTGCTTCCCTAACAAATGAGTTGGCTGATCTAATTAGAATGAATTAGAACAAGCTTGCTCACCCGATGAAGTGATTAATCTTCCTTTGTATATCAGTCAAGATTGCTTAAGGAGTGTTGCACTCTAATCTCTGCTCATCTGGTTGTCTAACCCATTGAGAGGATATACTACGAAATGCTTCCCCAAGACGAGTGCTCGTCATACATTTTCCTTTCTTTTTTCTTCACATGGCTATCTTTCCCACAAGTGGTTCCATTCATCTGTATGGTGAGGTAGCTACACTACCGATTTCATCAGCTGTTTTTTTTTTTTTCCTTGCCTGAGGTGGGTGTGGAAGGAAATGAGCAGACAGTAAGGGCTCTTAACAAAAGGCTCACCTGTTCTGGTCGTAGTCCAGGTGGAACCCAGGCATACTCCTCCAAAGCACATCCTGAATCATCGTCTGAGGTAGAGCTTCTCTGAAAGCCGAAAGTGAGCTTGCCGACCTTCTGATCCATGTCCAGATGCTGCCCGCTCCTGTGGAAACCACCAGGATTCTCCAGGTTCATCATACAGACCTTTTACAGATGAAAAAGGAAGAGCAAAAAAAATGTTTTGTTAGTCATGAATCTATATCCTCTGAGGCTGACAGCAGTCAGTGAAGCTGCAGTACTCATTACTTAAAACATATTATGCTGATTTTTGGCTTTCGTAGCTGTTATGATTCATAGTTTTCCCTTGATGGAGAAAACAGTCATGTTAAAGGATTCTGCCTTTAAGTTTTAGTGTTGCTGCTGATAGAACTATACAGCAGTAGATCCAGTTATAGTCTCGGGCTATTGCAGTAGGCAGATGCTGACTATATACACACAATTTATGGTTCATGACTGAACTTGACCATGGATGTTCAAATGTTTTTGTTTCTATAGGATTTGAAAAATTTAACAGATTCCCTCTGTTAAATGTATTAAAAAAGAAGACAGAATAAAATCAGTAAGCTGAGAAGATTTTTTTTTTGTGCAATAAGTCTGGTAATACATTCAAAGATTGTCAAGTCTAATCCCATGCATGAATCTGATAGTCCACAGATTCATAAAATAAGAAAATTAAATCTGAATACAATTATCTTCATTAGGTAATTCTCCTATTAATCAGAAAATTTTCAACAGCTAAAAAATAAAGATATATGTAAATAAATAAGTCAGACTTGTAGGTTATCAGGTTCATGCATGGGGCCACAGAATTGTAGCATATGTCATCCTTTTTGTCCTGATTTGCAATTGCATGAATAAGTGAGTGAAAAGATATCCTCATTTTTAAGGAACTTCTCATTCTTCTCATTTTTATGTATTTGTATACAGATGTATTCTGCGCATTCTGTCATAATGTGTTCAGTCAAAAAAAAAAAGATTTTACTCGAATGACTTTTCCAGACATGCCCGTAATCATAAATACTTGTGTAGTTTTGGTCGGGTTTCAGCTATACAGACTCATACTGTGTGACTTCATTTAGCCCTAGTCACCACTTTAGCACCCCTCCTCCTTCTCCTCCTCTTCACTCCCTGCTGTGGTAAACTGGACAGCTGAGAAAGCCAGGCACATTTGATTGTACCCTTTGAAGTGGCATGATAGTTTGGGCCAACATGATACATATTCATGTATCTGACTTACTACTGTTCACACATTAAACAAAGGTTAACATGTCCACTGTGTTTCTTGTAGTATGTTATGTCGGGTGTCTGTGAAAACTCGAGAGTTGCACTTTGTCATTCATTGCTATTACTGGCTTTTCATAATTCGGCCAGTCTATGCTCAAGTGGCCAAAGCCAAACTGTAGACTCAAACACTGCGCAAGTTCTATATTTTTTAATTTATTAAAAAAAAACACACACACACACACAGAAAAATCAAAACACTTATTAGTAGCATGTAGAATTTATTTATTTACCCAGATCTACTCATTGTGTTTATTTTCATTTATTTATTTATGTTTTACCCATAATACATACTTTTAGTACCACCCAAAATTTCAGGATACCAGAATAAACACATTCCTTCACATGACCCCCCCACTATAGACTTGTTATTCTCTTGACCAGCATAAAGTATATTATTCAGTAACTACTATTTAATCATTCAGTGACTACACTGACACCGATAGGAAAGGTATGCAGTTACAAGACTTAGGAATGCAGGTCTGGACCCACGGACAGTTCGAGAAGAGTATAACAGGTTAACTTTCAAAAAGAATACAAAGTTGGAGTGCAGAACAAATCCCTTTCCTCCTAAATATTCTCGACATTCTCCTGTGTTTGAATTTAAATTCAGTTACCATCTGCATAATGTGCCAACACTCCTTCATCTGAACGTCATACTTCATTTTCACTTCATTAGCACTTCCACTCAGACATGCTGGTGGATTTCAGCATTTAACCAACCCTGCCCTGTTTCATGGACCACCGGGTGGCCGAAAGCCTTTTTTCATTCATGTGAACATGTGTGGCTCTTGCCAAATGTATAATTCTTCAAGCAGTAAGTGTTTAACATCCATTTCTTTTGTTAAAAATCCTTGTTAACATGGCTTTGGGAGGCCAAGATGCATATCTTTTAGATCCACCCACGGAGAACCTGAATCCCTCAGCCAGAAGCTGTGCACAGGGGGTCTTGGGGAAGGGGGGGGGGGGGGTATTTAGGGGGATGACTGCCACACATATACAGTTGGGGACAGCAGCCAATGTTAAATATTAACAGTTTCGAAATCTGATGTAAACAAAAATCAGCTGTAGAAGTGATAGGAAGCTGTGATTTGCTATGTGCTTCCTGAGTTGCTGGGGTCAAGCCCAAACAAATTGAAATTTCCTACCTGGTAATAGCAATATCTTTATAATTTGGTTAAGATAAAAGGTATCAGTGTTAAGGTAATGCGATTACCTAAGAAATAACACTAACTCATAAGGATTTTTTTTTCATTACTTTCCGGGAAACAGACAGACTTCCCTATGTGTGATTATTATTAATCCCAAACTGACAACAGACATTTTGTGCAGGTAAATTGTTAGAGCCCAGTAAACTTTATATTCCTTGCGTGCGTCAGTTGATTTGGAACAGTGCAAAATCCTGTCAGCTCTGGGAACCTGGCTAAAGTTCTAATGTAAAGAACATGATCCTTGGCACCAGTTCTAAGCTCTTAAAAGTCTCTGTGTTCCACAAACGAGTTTCTCTCCACGACAGCAGTCAGGATTAGAACGTTATGTCAACAAGTCTGTATCCTATTGTCTGTTAGAGATTAGATATATGCTCCAAAAAGCACTTCACTCACTCTGCTACACATACCGAGGGGAAGACTGAAAGTATGCAAGAGGGCTATTTGTATATACTGTGAAGGCAACAGTGAAGACACAGAAACCATTTGTGGAAGATGTCATCATTCCTGACCTGAATAAGTTTGGGTCAACTCCTTGAACAATATACAGTCCATGAATATTCTATTGTCCATTAATGTAGGCTTAGATATTACAGAAATAGCACTTATTACAAATAAGTGAACTATGTATTAAGAAATAAAATAAAAAATAAAATTAAATAAAAGCTCAGACTTATACAAATGAGCACTATCCCATTAGAGCACAACCAGTATACCATTCCATGGCCAAATGGCTGAAAGGCTTGTCACTGTAGCTAGAAAAGGACCACCTGTACTCAGGAGCCTTTCATCAGGCAGTTGACTAGAACATGCTGGTATTTACCCAGGGGTTCTCTGTGGTCAGTCACACACGTTTTTACCTCTCTCACACCATGCTTGATTCAGTGAGGCCAGTCTTCAGACAGACGCCTCTATGCCACACTTCTACTTAAGTACAGGGCAGTGTTTAAAATAAGCAACTAGGAAAACCTATTCTAACTTTAGAAAGTAAAGCTTTTCATGACACAATAAGCTATTTATTATTTCTTATAAAGCACAGAGCATTACAACTTTTATCAGTTTTCCTTGATTACCTTTCTTGACCTTACCTCTAATGACACAAGTCTTGAAATAAGGGAACTCTCCAAAAGCTCCTGCTCTTTCTTATTTCAAAACGATCCCAGGATCACATGTCCTCAGGAGGAACATTTTCCAGGCTTTTCATATCTAAAATCCAGTTGGCTAAATCCTCAGGCCTCCTGTTGCATTTCCTTCCAGTAATGTCAGTCTGAGCAATATGCACATCCAGCACACAGCTGGGGAAGTGAGAGAGAGAGAGAGAGAGAGAGAGAGAGAGAGAGAGGGAGAGAGAGGGAGAGAGAGGGAGTGAGCGAGCAAGCAAGAGAAGAGCAGTTCAGCCAGATGGCTCCTGCACTTACTGCACTCCTGTGGAGCTCCTCTGGAAGCCACTCCCTCATAACCCAGCCTCAGCCATTCAGCTTCAGCCCCCCTCTATATATATTACACTTTAAACAAGGTATGTTTCTCACGATTTTTTTTCTAACTTAGAATATTTAGCTAACTATAGCTTATGTAGTATGTACACACTTAATTTATATATATATATATATATATATATATATATATATATATATATATACACACACACACACACACACACACACACAC
>JAQMYF010000007.1:9364758-9391789 GCA_030014195.1 Neosilurus mollespiculum
TGTGTTTATGAGGCTGTAAGTATAAACTACAGAATGGTGCTGAACAGGTAGTTTGGTGTGTTTATGAGGCTGTAAGTATAAACTACAGAATGGTGAAGTAATCCGAGGTGACGCTCCAGCTTTATTTAATGACTGTTATTTCACACCCGTGAACAGTGTTTTTACAGATAAGACACAGATAAGGTTGAGATTAGGCTTTAAAATGGCTAATGGTTACAGCAGCCTGTGAAGAGCAGTTGGCACTCAAGTGACAGGCAACAGCTGAGCTCAGGCCCAAGGCCACTGCAGGCTCGGCTGTTTTTCAACACGCGCTCTTTTAGCGACTTGCCTACACACGCCTGAAACCCCCCGCACACCAAACACACTGCCGAGACTGTCTGCAGGCTTGGCTTTCCGTTCAGACAAGACTGAGAGCAAGCAAAAGTTACAAAGAGAAATGTTAGCGGCGGTGATAATCAGTTATACCATCTGACTAGTTTGCTATATTAGTTTTATAAATCTATCACGTGTGAGTCACGCGCGCACGTTAAAAGTCCCAACGCAACACACTCACGTGCGCGACCCGGTGTAAATATACAAGCTGGCAGATTTGGTTTGCGATCTGATTTCTGTGCGACATGCAATGAAAATGATGGCAGTTTTAAAGAGACTTACGTGTAAGTTGAGCCACGGACACGCTAATGATCCCGAGCCCGATAGTCCTTTATGTGAAGTGCGCAGCTGGGTGTCATTGGTGTTCACGCTGTCCCTCCTGCGTGGATCAGAGCGCCGGACAAACACGCCTAGTCCCGTGAAGAGCGCCCGGCTGCATGTCCGACTCCGAGCCACTAACACAGACCTGATCTCACTCAGCCCTCTTGATTTAAACTCGTGCTTACTGTGCGCCAGAGTGCATGTCTCCCTCCTGGATCAGGAACACAGGCAAAATGACATGAGCTCTCCTGCCCTGAGCCTATTGGTTTTCCCCAGTTCACCCTCCTCCCTTCAGAGAGAAACACATTCTTGGTTGTCTGGAGTGGAGCAAATCTGATGTGTGGACCAAGTCACAACAGCAGAACCTTTATTATGTCCATAAAACACAATCTAAATGTCTATGTTACATGTAGATGTTAATGTCTATCTTTATGAGACTTGAATGTATGGTGTGGTGTGTGTGTGTGTGTGTGTGTGTGTGGAGGGTTGTTATCTCAGAAGTACAGTGTTGTTCTTTAAGAGAGCTTTTAAGCACCTTTTGACTACCATACGTTTCACAATGTGATTTAAAACAATACAGCAAACAAATGTTTACCATTTCAACCCTAAGGGTACCTTGTGACTATCCAGAGGGTTGCAAGAGAAAAGTGGCCAAAGTGCATATTAGTTACTTAGTTTTTAGTTATTAGTTAATCCAATAAGGCACAAAAACAATCCGGCACTGAGGGGTACACATTTGTGTCTCAAAGCGACAAACGACCCCCCTCCACCAACAAGCATTTGCACCCTTTTAGGTACACATGCACCCTTTTAGGTACCTCCATGTTTAAGAGAGTACCTTTCCTTGTCACTACAGCATATATTTTTTTATCAATGCACATGTAGTAGTGTCAGCCAGTGGTGGCTCAGTGGTTAAGGCTCTTGAAACTGAACAGAAGGTCATGGGTTCAAGTCCCAGTACTGCCAAGCTGCCACTGTTGGGCCTATGAGGAGGGCTCTTAACCCCCAACTGCTCGGTTGTATAAATGAAATCACAAATATAAGTCATTCTGAATAAGGGTGTCTGCCAAGTGCCATAAATGTCACGATTGAAGCTACGTGCCCTTAAGGACTTTAAGAATCACTCTTATATCTTTAATTAATTTTTAGATGAACACTTTATAGAAAGGAACAGTACTTAATAAAAGTACAGAAAATGTACATTTGAGGGCACCACCCTGAGTAACGATGAAAAGTACAGTGCAGCAGCCCCTTTTCCAGACTGTATATCCTGTTAAAACACTTCAAACAATTGCAGCAATGTAAACTGGAGCCAGGGGTCATTTTCATTGTTTTTGTCAGCCTGTATGAATGTTCTAACAGTAAGAATGTTCTGACAGTATGCAAAACCCTGAGAGCACAGCTTACACCAGGACCTCCACTATCTCTCGTTTTCTGCCTTTGCATTCCTAAATTGCGTACGCTTATCTCAACAGTGGTTGGCCTCCTGTGCTGTCCTTTTCCCGGCCACGGCCAGCTGTAGGCGTGTAGAAACCTGATCAGCTTTTAAAGGCTCTGTGTGCTTTTCACATTGCTGTCTGTGCTTTGACATACCCGAAAAGAGTCCAAACTCTCGGTGTTCAATGTAACCCACTTCCAGCCTCTATGGTTTGAATGGTAAACCAACACGGCGCTGGTAAGACCATACATAAACACAGCGGCCGAGATAATATTTTTGCATCTGGATTCGATTTTCAGTCGTACTCAAGGTCCTAATTAAAACATTGTTTTGCATCAGTTGAATTGCATAACACTCTCAGCAGTTGCATATGTGACCATTTGAGAGTTGACAGTTATGGTAAGTATGTACGAGTCACATATTTGTTGCTTTTGTGCTGATAAACATACAGCTGTAAACAAATAAAACAGCTCATTTGTGAGTCTGCTGACCTGCGGGTCAGTTTCTGGCTCTGGGACCGAGGATGGCTGAGGTTATGACCTGCTGACCAGTGTGTGTCGCCCCATGTCGGAGGAAGCTAAGTGGGTCCAGGTCCCAGCCAAAATCTATTTGCATTGTGCACGATTGCTAGTTTATAGCATAACCACCAGGCAGATTGTACTAAGCGAGTTCATATGGACCAGATGGAGGCCATCTTTTTGATTAAAAAAAAGTAAAGCTCCCTTCTGTCTCTTTTGAATACAAAAGATCTAAAAATTCGACTTTATTGTCAGTTACTGTAGCGCAAATCTTGACATAAAAACACAGATAGTGAAAATGTACACCAGGTGCAAAATCAGCTACAGGGAAAAAATTTTATTGGTGCAATTTACAGAGCACATTTGTCTCCGTCCGATTTAATAAGATTTTTTGATGGAATAACTACTTATGATGGATTATCTGGGAGGTTATATGGAAAGCAAAGTGGTTAGAAACAGACAATATCAAAGATTTTGCAGCTTTACAGGAACACACGACAGGAACATGCTAAAAAAAAAAAGAAAAAGAAAAAAAGAAAAAAAACAAAACAATGAAATGTGTAAAAGCTTTAAAATGTGAAGCATCCTTGCAATGTTTTTTTTAAAGCCAGATCACTTGTGGCTATCTTCTGCTGTAAATAAAGAGAGCTTAATGGCATTTAGTGAGTCAGCCTTTCTCTCAGTAATGGCCACAGTAACAGATATCATATCTGCTAAGCTGAGTGATTTAAGTGAGCCAGTGTGCCTGAAGACATGCTAACGCATTAGCCTAAAGCTTAGCCTATTTCCCTCGCTCTTATCTGTTCTTTGTCTGGAGCTTATCTTCATTTTATCTCACTCAATATTTATGGTGGAGGGTTGTAAAAATGTATTCAACAACATGATTGTGCTGTAAACTATAGATGGCTCGTTTAGGTCTTCTGCATACTACAGTGGATGTATATTATTATAATTATTATAATCATATTATTATGTATACATTATCTGTGATTTTATGGCATGCAGTAGCAAGAGGTGCTCGACTTGTATGTTTATTACAGGATCCACATTGCATTTCAAATATGTTCACTTTTAGGTTTGTAAAAACATGCCATATTCTTAAGTGTTCATTAGGATGTGTATTGGCACAAATGTCTAATGTCTGAGTGATTATCATTTAACCCCTTAAAATCTTTGGCTTTACCTTCTTCACTCTTATAATTGCATACTAGTGACTGTTCTGTTAGTTTCACGAGTAGTTCCTGAATAATGTTGTACTAAATGAGAAGACAGCACTCGTTGAAATCTAACCTCAATCAAACCTCTATATTAAAATCTGTCTGTGTTTAAAGTCTTAGACCGATAGCTGCTATTTTAAAGATTTTATGAATGGTTATTTGATAACTGAACACCAGAATGACAACGTCATCAATCCCCAAGTTAACATAGAGGAGTATGGCTTTAAACATAATTTTAGGTGTTTGTAATTAAATATATTCATCCTGGTGCATGTATAGTTTCCAATAATTTTAACCTAAGCCTTTTGACTCCTCCAACAGAAATCTGTCAATAAATGCCATGAATGTGTTAAAATCCTATACTTGTACAACTTGACTTGAGGCTTGATAATATCATCATTCTGAGACTCAGTTTTCAAATAACTGATTATAAAATCATCGAAACAGAAGCTGTCAGCCTAAAGTTTTGCACACAGAATGAAGATTTGAATGAGTTTAACTTAGTGCTCTTTGCCTTTAAACAGGACTAACTAGTATAAATACAGTACTTGGACTGAAACACTAATGGCAAACTAAGGTGGACTTTCCACGGATAATCTTTCCACCATTTGTAGAATCGAGAACAAAACATTAAAGTTTGTAGTAAAAATTCACAGGATGGTGTGAAGTAGAAAGACAAAGTCTGATTTCTTTCTAGCTCAGGCTGTACATTTATGCAGCTTGTAGAGTTTATTGACAATATGGTCAGAGGAACAAATTTGCTTTCTATCCACCTTTAGCATATTGTCAGTCACCTGTGAAATGTAATAAAAGGTGAAATACCTCCAGTAGCAGGTTAGTACCTATTTCTAAAGAAAAAACTTTAAGTAAAAAGACCAAGTTCATATGGTTCAGTATATAGGAATATATGAATAAAGAATAAATAAGAAATGCATGGAAATATATATATATATATATATATATATATATATATATTTATTTATTTATTTATTTATTTATTTATTTATTTATTTATTTTAAAGACAAAAATAAGCGTTTTAGAGTAAAATCTGTTTCAAACATTTTAACCTCTTTAATATAGTGCTAGTGATAAAGGTGGTATATTGGAACAAAAGCATAAAGAAAATTAGCTTGTTTTTAATCACTTATTCAATAGAAATATCATGAAGTAGGTACATCCTTGGCTTCAGAACCCTGTAGCAGAAATACCTTATTGTAGGTGTTTGCATAATTGACATCAGTTGACATCAGCTTGGAAAGTTTTTGCGCACTTACATAGTCATTTTCAAACATATATGTTAATCATTCGGTCTGAGTCACAGGCTTGGCATAGGCATTTCTGTGTGTAGTTTGCATGTTCTTCCCATGCTTGTGTATGTTTCCTCTGGGTACTCTGGTTTCCTCCCACAGGCCAAAGACATGCACATTAGATTCATTTGCTGTTCCAAATTGCCCCTAGATGTGAATGCGAGTGTGAATGGATGTGTGTGTTGGCCCTGCAATGGACAGGCGAGCTGTTCAGGGTGATTAATTTGCCATTCGTGTCGGCTGAGATAGGCCCCAGCCTCCTCGTGACCTTAGTAGGATTAAGCATCTCTGCAAATGACTAATATATTGCTTTCATTTATGAGGGGTGATTGAATAAATTTGTTAAGCATTGCATATTAAGAGATTTACAGGGATCTTACGCATATTTGTTCCTGAGACGTCACCTTACCAGAGAAACCTATATCAAAAATTGCATGTCCTGCATTGAGATCAGAGTTAATTTAGTACTCTGTGTCATCAAATTCAGGGTAAATAAAGCTTAAAATCATTCAGTATTATAGTTTTAGGCATCCACAGTCATTTGACTGTTACCTCTTCTGTAAACATTGCTTCTCATCACAGAAGTAAAATTGCACTGCTTGCCATGGGGGTTGGGGGAGAGGTTCTTAATCATTATCTTTAAGGACCAGCCAGCAGGAAGAAGGAACTGTTAAAGACAGCTTTTCATAATGGTATACTTTTGTTTGTATTCATCAGCAGTGAATGTGTGCTTCCGTTGCTCTCATTCCAGGACACAAGAGTAAATGTGCGGGATAAAGCTTTAATCCTCTTAATAAGGTTGGAAGCTCCTGCCATATCAGTGCTCCAATAACCCATGGGTAATTAGGCAAAGATGGCATTTCGCTGCAGAAAACCTCCTTCATTTCTCCTTGCATCTAGGTGCCTGCTTTTTCCTACTTTCATTACATTACATACTTATATAGGTACTTATTGCTTTCACACAGGAACACAGCAATTTTAAATCATCGTGTATACATAGGGGTTGAGCCCCAAAGGACTGTACAAACTTCCTACTTTTTAAGCACTAAAAATGGTTTTGTTGACCTTTATTAATACTGTTATTTTACTCATCCAGTCATTCATTTTCTAAGCCTCTTAATCCTAATTAGCAGGGAGGTTGGCGCCCATCTCAGCCAACCCTGGGTGAGGGCGGGGTACACCCTGAACAGCCTACGAGGCCATTGCAGGGCCAACACATGCACAACAAATCACACTCACACCTAGGGGTGATTTGGAACAGCCAATTAGTCCACTGTGCATGTTTTTGGACTGTGGGAGGAAACCGGAGTATCCAGAGCAATCCCACACAAGCACAGGGAGAACATGCAAACTCCACACATAAACACCTGAGCACAGCAATCGAACCCTGGACCTTCTCGATGTGAGGTAGTACGTGCTGACCATTACACCACCGTGCCGCCCACTGATATTTTATTTCTACAAAAAAGAGTTTCAGGTCAAATAATACTACAACGCATTTTGTCCCTTCATTCATTCATTTGCCGAACTGCTTTATCCTAGCAGATCTTCTAGCTCACCCTTACACCACCAACCGATACATTTTTAGTTTATAAGAAACCTACCCTGGGTTTATACTCGAGCACAATGTCCACAATCTCCATGATTTGAGAGAGTCTGGAACTTGGTGATGGTCGCACTGGCAATCAAAACTTTACCCATGATTATTACAATGTATTACAATTTGATGCTAATTGTGATAGAATGTGGGCTTAACAGAGAATTTAACAGACTATAACAGAGCATAATAGACCTTGATGCACCATCATAGGGGATCGTGGTAAACTTGGAAACACAATTTTCAAGTTTCATCTCTTGGATGCACCCTGCCTTCTTTTTATATATATATCGCACTCAAAGCGTGGTTATAAATCGTGGTGTACACGCTTTTTTGAATCGTGGAGATCGTGCCCCAGTGTAAACCCAGGGATAGTGGAGGCAAACAATCTTATTTATTCCACAATAAATTGTTCTTTATTGACTACAGTAAATTAAATAGAGAGAAAAAATAGGCTTTAAATTGGAGAAAACACTGATCTGAAATATTTCCAAAAATAGCAGAATTATAATGCCAGCAGATAAAAAAGAAAACAAACTTTCCATCCATTCCAGTGAAAGTGATAAAATAAACAAGCCGGCTGATTTGATGCAGTTGACAGAATTCTCATTTGAAAAAGAGTGATCTTGTTGTTCAGTGTTTACACAGGAAATCACCAAAACAAACAAAGGCAGGAAGACAAACAGAGTGTACTGGGCAGCTGGGCTTCTACTGTGGTCACCTGGCTTCAGTCCATGCTGAAACAGCCCAATTACAGCCAACTGCCCAAAGCAAAAGCCTGAAAGGCCAAGAGCTTTCTCTCTGTTTACTCAACTTGTTAGTACAGAGCTTGTCACGGAATGACGAATGAGTTAGTATTACTTAAGCAAACTCACTAATGCAGTTGTTTAATAACAACCTTAACGTTAGCTACTCTCCAATGAATCGCTTAGTTACCCTAGGCTGCAAATGAATATATGTGTGCCTAGCTACAATATTCGTGCAACTGCTAGGTATTCATGAGTCAACACCTAATAAGCAATGGTCAGCTTCAAACTGACACTGTCTCCATAAATTTATGGACTCCATGAACCTTCATGGTATAAGTGAGGTCTTGGAAAATGATGTGATGCTCCACTTTACTTAGAATGTTGAACTGAAGGTCAGCAGGCCTGAAGGGAAAACATTTACCTGTCATGTGAAATTAATAACATTTTCCAGCATTCATTACTGGTGTGTTAATAAATGTTAGGCAGTTATTTCAGCAAACTGCTACGTGCTTGACATATCCTATACATAAAATACTTTATCTGTCCAAACTTAAGCCCTGTATCAGGAAATATCTAGAGTTCCCTCCTGTCTTCAATCACTCCTGATTCTCGAGCAACGTGAGTACTGCAGCAGCGCTGTTGAACAGCTGTCAGAAAGGTGAAACGTCAGAATTAAAATTCACCATGCTGTTTTCCTAGTAGGAGTCTGGTTTATAAGAAATAATCAGTCATACAGATATGCTTTAAGGGCACAAGCACTAGAGCCTCTCATGAAGTGTGAAAACCTCAGCCTCCAGAGCAAATCCGACCATTTCATGGAGATCAGCTCAGGCTGTGGAACTACTTCACTCCTTTTTGATCCATAGCATCTCTTTTACATCTTTTGGCCAGCTTTCTTTTGCAGTATGCAGCATGTGGCCTAGCTTGCTGAAGCTGTGGAGGAGTGATAGGGAGGAGCACAGTCTAGACTGGAGGAGATACAATGCTCCCCCTATACCAGGCAGACATGGGCTCAGAAGGCCTGCAGAGAAGAGGGGGGACGTAGACAAATTAACACTGTTCTACTCTGACAGCCTGGTCTGCTCCAATTGGAAACTGTTCCCACTGGACTTACCTGTATGTATCACAGCATTGTTAATGGATTCTAAAAGCATTACAATGAAAACAGCTTTTATGGTCAAGTAAAGATGATCATGTTATGAAAACTAAATACACTACGCTGATGAAATGTTGTTAATGGTCTGTAAACGATCACCCTATAATTCTTGTTACCCCCTAGGTTCACTTTCTTAACCGTAATATGGCTGAATATTTTTAACATCTCTGATTAATCCAACAGTTTTTGCTCCCAAGCATATCTCTCTATGCTTGTTCAAAGAGTGTGTCTCTCTCCATCCTTCCGAAATCTCCCTTGCAGTTGTTTCTGCTTAGTTGACACGTGTTAAGCTTCTCCTTTGATCCATTTCATACAAAACAGTGACAAATCCATGATGCTATTTTCTCATTATTTCCATACCCCTGTGAGCCATATCATATCCAAATACCAAAGCTGTATTAGCTATATATAAAGCAGATCGCTGATTGGTCAAACATAATCGCCACAGACTTGTCCAGATGTCCCTGTACCCAATTTTTTTTTATGCACTTGTACCGATCCATATTTATTTACCTCCAGCTTACATGCATGATGTCTTTTCATCTTCATGTAGGGCCAAATCCAAAATGGTCTCCTACTTATCATGGGGCCCTTCCTATATCATACCTATATGACTTTGTAGAATACTTCGGTGGTAGTAGTGGTGCACAAGTGTACTATATGTGCAGTGATTAACACATCACCCAGAATTTGTGAAGAGGTGCATTTCCAAATTAACACCAAAGGTTACTTTAGAAATAGATTTCTTAACAAATTCTGCATGGTTTACCTTTTGTAAGCATTAGAATACATCCCCCATGTGACAATAAACTGCATGCCCTGAATTGCCGCTATCCCACTTAGCCTGGACCTTAAAGCCTCTAGCTGTTTGCGTTTATATTACCGCACTATAGCCCAGTAGTTTCCAGTTATAACGCGCTGCCTTGCTGTAAATACTACCATCTCCGCTTAAGATGCTTGACCTACAGAAGAACTAATTAGAAGAGATCCAATGGAGACTGATGTAGAAGTTTCAGAGTGAGCAAGCCAGTCATGCACAGTTTCACTGACAGCATCAACACCACGAGTGAATGCAGATGGATTTTTTAAAACTTGAACTATTCTTGATTTACCCGAGTTAGCAGGTAGTTAATTAAAATATGACTAAAACTATTTTATATCAGTACATGTGTCTTTATTTACACCAATAATGGATCATGATTAGCTTTGCAGCTTGTTTGGGTCAGCTATCTTATCTGGTGTAACTGGGTAGCGCTTAGCATAGTTTCTGTAATAGTTTTTCTTAAAAAATATATACACACAGATTACAAAGGCAGCATGGAGATAAATGTTTACATCAGTATCTAATAAACTGAAAGAGACAAAACCTGCTTTCCACCTTGAAATCACATTATGAGTGAAAATCAGGCCAAAATCCTTGGGCCTCTAGCCTTGACATAGCCCCAAGGAGGCATGATCAAGTCCTGGAAGCGACAGTATAAACAAAAATGACCTTAGCTCGCCTTACCGCAGCTACTAAGGCACTGCATCAGAGACAGAAAATAAAGAAAGGTCAAAGCAATATGGGGAGAAAGTCTTTTCTTTCTTTTCCTTGCAGTAATTGAGGAAAATAAATACAACTGGATCCTTCTCATGTTGTCAGACACTTACAGAGTCATTATGAGCCTGTCAGTGGACAAAACAAGTGGTTTACTGTAATCTAGTTATTTGACCCAGAGAGTTATAGTGTTTATTGATTTGGTGGCTGCCATTTATGGAGCCCTTACTAAATACTGGATCAATTTCACTTGTTTTGGAACCTAGTTAAAAAAAAATAAAAATAAAAAATAAATAAAAAAGGAACAGATCAGATTGAGAAATAGGGCCCATGTTAAAATGTTTTCTTTTAAGCACTGTATAGCAGAACACAAGGTTATCATTCAACAGTGTCTATTTTTATCTGCGCATCGCCACACTTAGTTTGTGTCACTCACTGTGATTAATGCTGGACAACAAACCCTTGAACTATGTGAGGTAGACAAGTGACAGCTTAGCAGTTGCAGCACTGTCTGGTTTAAAAGTGTGTTTCCCATTTATAATTCACCTTGGACAAAGCTGTCCGCCATATTTATACACACAACTGCATTTGATCCACAGTAAATTATATAACCAATACTACTACTTCTACTACTCCTACCATTATTATTATTATTATTATTATTATTATTATTTATCTTTTTTTTAACTTTTTTTTTTTTTATTCCATACCAGATCCATGATGCATTGGGCCATCTCCATGGTGTCGACTGTAATGCATGTTTTTACCTGAGAGGGTTGCAAGTCCCCTGCAGAACCTTTTCTCTACAAAAGAAAACATCCATTCACACCTAAGGGCAGTTTTTTCATTCATTCATTTGTTGAGCTGCTTAAGCCTACAAAGGTCGTGGGGAGACGCTCTGGGCGAAGGCGGGGTACACACTTGCCAGTCTATCACAGGGCCGATACACACACACACACACACACAAAACCATTCACACTCAAACCTAGGGGCAATTTGGAATTAGCTTAATAGGCATGTCTTGGACTGTGGGAGAAAATTTGGGCACCAAGAGAAAACCCACACAAGCATAAAGAGAACATGCAAATTCTATTGCCCTCGGGAGTCCAGGACTTGAACCATGGACCTTTTTGGTGGACATGCTAACCACTTTGCCCCCATGCCGCCCATTTGGAGCAATTTGGAACAGCCAATTAGCCTAACATGCATGTCTTTTGACTGTAAGAGGAAACCAAAGCACCCTAAGAAAATCCATGCATGAACTGGGCAAACATGCAAACTCTTCATAGACCCTCACCGACTACAATGCTCAAACACAGGGCCTTCTTCAGCTGTGAGGCGAGAGTGCTAACCACCATGCCAGCATGCCTCCATTAATAGTGACAAATATAATTCTGCATTCACTTACCCAAATATTATTCAGAACTTTATCCCGATTACGTATAACTATAAAAACAACAGAATGGCTGCCAGCCTGCTTGGACTGTAATTCTTAAAACCTAGAAGTGTAATAAAAACACCTCCAACCTCTACAGTTTGCTTTACCATGCCACACAAGTGTTTTCTTAACAGAATATCTCATGTTGTCACAACAAATCTCCAGTGTTGTGGTCTGCGCAGTTTGAAAATATTGACTAGGACATGAAACTACTATTCAGCAGTTACTTTCTGTCTTGGTGGCCTCTCATGTCTTTCATGTGTTTCAGACGTATTTCCGCTGTTAATCCTGATTGCTGTGCTGAGACGCTCCGTATTTCCTATTTTTCAGGGCAACACTGAAATGTTGCAGCCAGTTAAGACTCCTTAGCTTACCTTGACTTAGCAGTATAGAGAGCCTGCACGAACGTCTTTCGGATTCTTGGCTGAGTAAAAGTGAGGCCATGTATCAGACATGTCAGTAGTTCCTGAAAACTTCGACATGTCAATGAAAACATGCTCTGTCTTGTTGTATGTTTCTTACATTATTTCTAAAATGAAAATGACAGCTCGTACATGAGTAAAGTGGTTTAATTATGACTACAAATCTTTGCAAGACCAAACGTGTATATTTATTCTAATAAATGTGTCACATTATAGTGGAAAGGTTATGAATAATCATAAAAAGAGAAATATACTACTGTATGGTATACATCACAGACTTGTTGTGTTTTATAGTCCCGAATGTGGAAAGGTTGAAATAATTCATTCAAATATGGTTCTGGCCTTGACATTAAAAAAAAAAAAAAACTGTTTTCTTTTACCATTTAGCTTTTTCTTTGCCTGTCTCATAAAAATGTCTGGCTACCTTTAGTTGAAATTATGTAAGCTCTGTCATTTAATATGTGCCTCTTGACTGCTGCACTGGATTCATCTTTGACAGAAAATACCATCAACAGCTTTGTTCCAGCATAGTTATATTTCCTGTATCAAATGGGGACACAGGACCCTGTTTCACGCAACAGAAGCCTCACATTAGCTGCTCTTTTGTGGGAAAGCTAGATAACTAGATTTATTCCAGGACATATTTTTAAAAATTGTGGCAAAAAAAATTTTTTTTCAAACTTTCTAATATCATGGCAGCTTTTGCTTATGGGATTGCAGAAAGTAAAATATATCCATGCTTCAAAACCATCAGCTTGGCTTCATACCATTAAGGCTCTGTCTGCACCTCACATATTAGGCAAGTGAGGATGAAAGAAATGCCCCAGATGTATCTGCATGGGCCTGATGTTCCAGCTAATGCACTCTCAGGTCAAATGCATGGGCCAAACAGCTCTTTGAACTCATTGTCAGCATCTCATGGTGATATAAACCTTCAGCCATAATGAACATCTGCTATGTTTTAAACAGATACATTCAACTTTGGAAAATTTGAATAATTATTCATTTATTTTCTGAACCGCTTAGTCCTAATTAGGTTCGCGGGGAGGCTGGTGCCCATCTCAGCCGACTCTGGGCGAGGGCAGGGTACACCATGGAGAGCTCACCAGGCCATAACAGGGCAGCCAATTTTAATATCACAGAGTCAATTAGCCATTTATATATCTAAATGTTTGCTTTCCAAGATATCCAAAGGCATTTAGATTTGACCTTTATATCCAGGGCAATCCATAGTGACAAGAAGAGCGGTTGAGAGCTAAAGGTTTTTCTCAAGATCCCAACAGCTAGAGCCCATCCCAGCCAACTCCGGGTGAAGGTGGGATACATCTTGAACAGCTAACTAGACCATTGCAGAGCCAGCACAAACACACACACACACACACACACACACACACATACACACACACACGCACACAATACACACTCACTCCTGGGGAAATCAAGAATATCCATTTCTCCTAATGCGCATGTCTTTGGACTGCGGAAGTACCCGGAGGAAACCACACACAAGCATGGCGAGAACATGTAAACTCCACATAAAGACATCCTCAGCAAACACAGGGCTCAAACCCAGGGCCTTCTTGTTGCCACCCCTATCACTTCTTATAATTTTCCCAATTAACGTCATATAGCATTTCAATACAAAGAAACAAACAAAAAACGAGAGAAGCAAACACTTCCCTACTCATCACACCCTGAACTGTGCTGTGGAAAGTATGTCACACATAAAGCATGTTCACTAGAGATATCAGTTTTTTAATATCCACTAGCAATCTTTCTGATCATGTTTTAGGTTCAGTATGATTGATCCCAAAACTAGATGGATTTCAAGGCTATGGAACAAGCAAACATGTACTTCAAAGGCATATTAGTGGCATGTGTTGACTTCATGTCTCTAATGTTTGGGCTAGCTCATAAGAGAGCTATGTGAGTGTTTCACTTGGGGAATTGCACATGCTAGTCTCCAGCTCACCAGCTGAAGACTAATGAGCAGATGTGACTCGATACAGGACACCACAGGACCCGGGTTGGGGGCAGGTTGCACATCTTTCACTACCTCCCAAATCATGAACCATCTGCCCAGACCTGGGTGTGACACTAGGATGACTCCTAATCCTGTAACAGCCAGAGGTGGCAACTGTGTTATTTTCATCCTGCAAATTGGAAAACAGTAATATACCAGGAATATATCAGTGAAACTCCCTTAATCACTTATTATTCACTTATTCACATTAAAGCCTGTTATTGGGAAATTATAGTGAAACTGACAAGAATTATATGCAGAGATGAAAGTACATTCGGACTCAAAAATTGGGTTCTGGGAATTCTGGGTCCTGGAAAGAAGGGGATACATTTTACACAAAATACACACATATCTGATTTTGTTAAGTAATTTTTTTTAGTACAATGAGCTTTGAATCTAGCAGTTTTATACATCTGATTAATTTCTGCACCACCAATGCAGAACAATGTAGAACATGGCTGGACTGTAGCAATGCACTGTACACTGCTGCAGCACTAGCACTCTGAAGGCAACTCTCACTCATTCTCACTCATTTGCCAAATCGCTTAATTCTATTAGGGTCATGAGGAGGCGAAGACGGGGTACACCCTGAACAACTCGCCAGACCAACACATGCAAACATTTACATTCCCACTCACACCTTAGGGCAATTTGGAACAGCCAATTAGACCAATTAGACTGTGCATGTCTTTGGTCTGGGGAAGGAAACTGAATTACCCAGACGAAACCAACACAAGCACAGTGAGAATGCCAGCCATTGAGCAGTGCGTTCTACTCCAATGGATGGTCTGGAGTAGCCAGGGAGAACCATCGTGAACAACATTTTACTATTTAGTGCAGTTCAGGCTGTTAACCTTTAGAACGTGTCTGTAATGGCTATAACTTGTGGAGACCAAGAGACAGAGCTAGGAATCATGGACGCCAGTACTAAAGATGGCAAGATGAAATCACCTTGTTTACAAAAACAGGCAACTGATACCATCTGGCGAGGAACTGCTGGGAACGGAAATGGCATGCTAAGGCCTTTGCCCAACAGTGGACATCACCAGGCTGATTATGATGATGATAATGTAATGGCTACTCAAGGGGATGCCAATGGATCCAGACTCGTTTGTGGACACTACTGTAGTTGATGAGTTCAGCAGTTTACATCCTCAAGAAGATAACCAGGTCATTATCACCATCTGTGCATGTTAGGAACACCTCTTTATATAACAAATTAATATTTTCGCTTGATGTATGCTGAGATGAACGATAATGTCCATTCATTGGGTAAATGAAGTGATTTTATGTGCAATCAGTATTGTATAGAGGTATCCCATCAAGTTCTCGCTGAATTAATCACCAAAGGAGTGATGACTACTATTAATGGTGTGAATATAGTTGTAGAGATGTATAGTTCTATTGTATAATTTCCCAAGGGGCTCATAAATTAGAAATGTAACACTATTTTTGCCACCTGGTACTTTTGACTTTAGTATCTAGAGACAGCCATTTAAAACATGTTACAGGAACCCTGGGACCTGCCACAGAGCACAAAAGCTGTTATAGCGTTCATGGTGTAGCATAACGTTTGCGTATGTGATCCTGTCAACTGATGTCTTTCTTTTCTTAAACTGTACATCCGTCATGTGAGACATACCATTTCTGTCTCTACTAGACCGTATAAGGGGGGTGTTCCTGAACCTGCTAAAATAGATGGTGGCATTAAGTTGTATGACTGGATGAGGGATGAATAAATCTGGTAGGAGATGGATAGACAGTTGGACAGTGCATCCCTTTGTGCGGACAAATACTTGAGACACTCAGCTTAGTCTGACCCAGCTTACCCTCCTCCTGTCCTTATGGGATCACTCCATCACTCACTGAAACTCTTTTGAGAGGGGCTTCCATCATGTGGGATAGAGCCTGTCAGCCAAATAATGGGCTGACGATTAGAACTGTGGCCGTAGTAGAAATACCACACAGAAAGGGCTAGTGTAACTAAACTGTGTCTGTTTTTCACACAGCATTGCATTTAATGTGGTGTCTTCTTTGTCATGCATTCAAAGCCTGAATGGACACGAACGAAAGGTGTAATATATTACACTGTATAGGGGCTGGAAATATTATTCATTATCAGAATATGGTGACTGTGTGATCCTCTTTGGCATGCTGTTTTATTCAAACACTGAATCACACAACAAACCAATGCTGTAGGTAAACATATTCAGGAGTCAGGTTGTCTACCAATGATGGATGCTCATTATCTACAACCATTGGGCTCTGATCAATTAAAGACCAATTTACATTTTTATAAAAAAAATAATTTTTGCATAGAAATCAAATGTTTTTCCTCTATCTCAGAAAATGTTTATTATGTATTAAAATGCCATTTTTACATGTGTAAAGATGCATTAAGCCAGCTGGAGCGGCCTGAGAGAAGCAGACTATATAAGACAGATGAGGCCCACTGTGGTATTGTTTTTTACAATTCCTGCAATCTACAAAACCCAATATAAAATGTAACCTGATTTAAGTCATTTCTGTAACTCAAAATACTGTATGAGGGGGAAAAATAGATTTATTTGACCTTATACTGTTGGATTATGTGTAAAACAACATGTACTTGGTTGCTATATTTATCGGTTGTTTATTCTATTCCTGATTATTTAATACCCAGTCTTGAGAACATTCTAATTACAACATTTTAAAAGCTCACTTTTAGATTGAAAACTCACTTTTTCTTTTATAGACTAAAGTCTTTAGCTCTTAAATAATTAAATAAAGAAAGATATATTTTGCTGGACGTCATTTTAGGCCAATCTTAAATAATCCATCCAGCTGTAAACGTTGGGTGGCATGGTGGCGTAGTGGTTAACATATCGGCCTCAGAGCAAAAAGGTCCTGGGTGCAAGCCACGGGTTCTGGCGTTTCTGTGTGAAGTTTGCCGTTTCTCCCTGTGTTTGCGTGGTTTTTCTCCTGATTGGTTTTGTGTGTGTGTGTGTGTGTGTGTGTGTGTGTGTGCGTGTGTGTGTGCGTATGTTTGTTTTGGCACTGTGATAGTCTGGCAAGCGGGTCTTGGTGTACTCCGCCTATGCCCAGTGTACCCTGCCACCCTTTAAGATTAAGCGGTTCTGTAAATGAGTGTGTGAAAGTGAGTGAGTTGTAAGCATTATCACAACAACATTATCCTCTATATCCTCCTCTAGCCTGTATTACAACACTGAGAGGGTGGTAAGGGTGAATCAAATGTAAAATGTTACATAAAAAACACTTATTTGCAATATTCAATGCAGAATTTAAAAAAAATGAAGCTGTCATTTCAAAAAACAGTTATACTCTATGACAATCACCTTCACATCCCAAAATTAGCTAATCGAAAGAAACCAAGAAGACACAAACTGTTATGCCAGGAACAATACATTATTGTCAGTATAGAGTCTCAGTGGCTGGATTAACTGACAGTGGGACAATCCCCATCATTTAATCACTGTATGACATCATGAGATCATCAGACTGACATGACACCATGGTCCAGGTGTGAAACAGAGGGAGTTAAACCTCCAGGGTAAGTGTTGGGATGATTCTGTGTATGTTGGTGATGGGTGCTGTTTCAGACAGTCCTCTCTATTCTGAGAAGGTTATGAGTCAGTTGGAATTTTTGCAATTTGTTCATTGTCCTCAAAGACGTTTCCTTTAGTTGTTGGTAGGCAGCTGGACCCTGACCTGAAGATGCATTTGATAGCTGATGTTTGTTAGCTAAACTGTTGATTTAACTTTATTTACAGAAAGTTAGATAGTATTTATTTATTTATTTACTCACTACACCAGTTTAGCATAGCTAATCTTCCACTGGGCCTTTCTGATTAATAATGCGTAATAATGCAGTATAAAATAAAGATAAATCATTAAGTATGTATGTACATATACTCTAAAAATATAATGTTATATACCTCAAAATCAAAGATAATGTTTAGTTCAGAATATATATATAATTTCTACTAATTACTGTGAAGATTAAATTATATACATTTCTAATAATATACATTGTTGATGATAACCTTGTCTAAAGTCTGAGGTTTAATACTCACTCACTCATTTGGCAAACTATTTAATCCTAACAGCATTTGAAAAACAAAATTGCCTAATATGCATGTCTTTGGACTGTGAAAGGAAACCCAAACAAGCACAGGGAGACTCCACACAGACTCGAACCCGGACCTTCTTGCTGTGTGACGGACATGCTAACCACTAACACCATCATGCCGCCCTGATGCTTACTAGCTAACTTTTAATTTCAAACTTAAGCAAATGCTACAAATGAATGCTTGTTGATATAAGTTGCCAGATTAGCTAAGAATGTGTCTTATTTAAAAAAAAATGTATGCAGCATCAGCAGATCAAAAAATGCCGGGTGGTATTTTTCAGATGAAGAGTCAATGCAATCTGAAACTTGGCACTCACACTGCGTAAACTAGCTAAAAATGGGTTAGCTTACAGAAATTCTGACTTTTATGTAATGTATTTGCTGGGTTTAGCAGGTTGGGAGATTTTGGGCAAGGAATGTTCTGTAAGGGGGCTTTGTAATGATGGAAAATATACCTGTAACATGGATTGACCTTGAGTTGACCTCATGCAAAGTCATCAATACTTTATCAGGTTCGTTTAAATGCAAACAAACAATTTATTCCTGGGAAAAGTACTCCATATCTCATTTCCTCTATAGGAATAACTTTTATATTGAGAGTATTTGGGCTGTTCAGGTGCTGAAAGCTCTATATTGTAAAATCATAATACTGGTGTATCATTCTTTCGAGGAGGGGGAAAAAAACAAAGAGACAAATGCTCTGGCATTATAACACTCAGGCCAAACATATTAAACCAAATGGCTTATCACAGCTCCTCACAGAGACACAGAGGATCTTGTATGCTAAAAACAACAAACCCCCTGAAGACAGATCTGCTGAATGGGGGCAGCTGTGGGTATTACTACATGGATGAGAATGTGACGATGACAAATTAAATGTCACTTCTGAGTAATGACAAGGAGCTTTTTCATGCTCTTAGTGTGTCATGCAGGCTAATAGACAGGCATAACCCTGAAGAATGTGCAGGAATATTTGTGTGGTGTTGTGCACATGAGCAGATCTATACTTAACCTAACACAAATCCACTAAGGCAATCAAACCTATGCTATAAAGTGGCACAGATTTAGCATTTTTGTCAGTGAATGGTCTGATAAATTTAACATTAAAGTGGCATGGTCACAGAAGCAAAATAAGTTTACAAGTACTTCTATAAGAAAGTTTATTATTATTATAGAATATTATTATTGCTGGTCTAATGCTTTCATAATGATGAATTAATACATACATAAAGTTTAGCACACCAGGCAGTTACATACAGAACAATTATTCACTGAAGGCTAGGTGTATATCACTGAATGTTCCCTAAGAAGGAACATCAAGGGGTCTATTCAGCGATATCCACCTTGCCTGAGGGCAATAATAGTTTCCATATACACTATATGGGAACATAAGAAATGCAAACTAAAATGAGCCTTTTCTGGTTTATTTTTACATTTTAAGGCGTTACAGTGCTCACATGCCCAACATCTTATGAAACTCATTCAAAGTTTGTAAAAAGGTTTTTTTTTCCCCCTCGAAAACCATTAGGCCATATTACGTAGCTTTCTTTCTGCATTTGTGGGTACAGCATCTTGCTGAATTTCTAGGATTTCAGTATCAGTGACCATGGCAAGGGCGACACAGAGGGGTAGTGGTTAGCACATCTGTTTCAACGCAAAAAGTTCCTGGGTTCAGGTTCCGTGCATGGCAATGGTGTATTCTGGTTTTCTCCCACAGTCTAAAGACATGCACATTGGGCTAAGTGGCTGCTCCAACTTACACCTACATATGTGCGTGTGTGGTAGCCCTGTGATGGACTGTGAGCTGTTCACATGTGCTCTGCCTTCACCCAGAGTCAGCTAAGATAGACTCAAGCCTCCCCACGACCCTAGTAGGATTAAACTGTTCGTAAAAAGAATAAAAAGCCGTGGCAGGCTGGGTGTTTTTGTCCTCTGTTTTGATTCAAACAGCCTGAGTTTGTGAGGTTGATAATATTCATTAGTATATAGTACATGGGAACAGCCTGATCTGATTGGTTCACTATCAAGGGATTTTAAAAACATTATCCATTGTGGATAATGCTTGAATCAAACAGGAGACACAGTTACTTGAAGCAGGAGGTATCATCACTGTCATTCCTTAAAAAAAATGCAAAAATAAACCAGAAAAATCTCGCTTCAGAGCTCTCTTTTCTTACGTTTCTATGTAGTGAAATACAAAAACTCTGAATGAATTTAATAAGACAATGTTACACAGAGCTTATGCTGAGCGTGTGAAACTCACCTGCCACTGTAATGATTGAAGTATGTAAAAGTAAACTAGAAAAAAAAAAAAATAATAATTTTAGTATGCTTTCCATTATGTTCCCACATTGTATATAATAAAAATTGGAATTGGTAGGAAACAAAGACGATGTTACAGAGCACTCAGTGTGTGGAGCTCATCTGATCTGCCCCTGTCAAGGTTAAAATATTGCATGTAAAACAATAAGCATATCTTAGTTTGCTTTTTACATACCTGTGTAGTATATACTAGAACAATTATTCGCCTCAGGCTGCATGAATGTGGCTGAATTGAATAGTCTTGTGGATAATTGTTAATTATTTTGAGATAGCACACATTAACTTCATTAAAAAGATCCTTACTTATTACTAACGCATGTTATACTGTATATGAGAGATACAGACTGTCCTCAGTCACCTCCATGGATGTCAGTGCACATCATAATGTTAAATAAAGTTACAGATAGCATTCTGGATGTTTAACTGATTTACATGCTGGGAATAAGTATGATTCCAGTGATGAAAAGCTACAGTAATATTTATTCTGGTCTTCTTTTTTTGTTTGCTCCATCTGTTTTTCCCCATCTCCTTTCTTCATTTTAGTGCTCATTAAGCATCTGCTGTTGAAGTCATTATAATAAAATACAAAACCCTCTCGAGACAAGTGATTGCCATCATGGTTTTTAAATAGTCAATGAATAATCAGCCAAATAATGCATGAAAAGACTAAACTGAGATCTATATCAGCCCTATAACTGTACAGTTGAAGTGATGCTCCTGCAGCAATGCTGTATAAGAGCCTCCAGGGGATCTGCAGACATCTCAGGGTTTCATGGAAGCACGTAAAGCTCAATTCCTGGGGGCAAGCTGTAGCCGTGCCAACAAAGCTGCTTTACTCCCAAATCTTCTGACGGGAATCTGTCAGTGGCTTTACAAGTATGTAAACAGAGCAGAAGTCTGTGGTCTCCCTCTCCCTACTGAAGTGGATACCTCATATTAAAATACCACCAAACATGGGTGCCGCACGGCTTCTTTCAAACATGCTCAATGTCAAGACAGGAATTCATAGGATGGTGTAAAATATGTTACTGACTTGATCTTTATGGATGTTAGCCTACACATTTTTGTATGTACTGTACATAATATTTCCCCCCAAAATATAACATCTTGAAGCTACTTGGAGATGAATGTGTTCTGTAAAACTTTTCCATAAGTCAAAAACAGGCTCTGCTATCCTTCACTCTTTATATGTTTTTACAATTTGCATTCATACAGATGCCTGGCTGCAGACAGCACAAGGTATAACTGAGAATCAACCTTGAGTCCCAGTGCTGCAGACTGCATTCATTTTATGAGTTGTATTTCACTTTGTGTGTCTGAACAAGGGTTGGAACACAGTTAAGTTTGATCTTACTGCTGAAAAAGACAGGCTCATATGGTTCCACTCAGCGCATATGTTGTGGAGAAATGCTCTTCGAGGAGCTCTTGTTTCTAGCAAGCATAGGTGCGGCCATGTATTTAGGTCATGGCAGAGAGAAGCGGCAGGGCTGTTTTGCTCAGGATCCAAGAGCAGCTTTATGAACTGCACTTCTGATGGCTGCAATGAGCCATGTCAGCTTGCATTTACATTAAAGTTTCTCACTGAACAGACTCTCATGAGAACTAGCCAAAGCCTCTGGGACGTAATCAAGTGTGAAAATCACATGAGGTCATTGTTCTAAAGTGTATCAGTGAATTCATCCCAGTATTATGTTTAGAAAGTATACAAAAACAAGCTGAGAGACATCTCTTTTGTTGTCGGCTTTACTGAGAGCAATCATTAGACAATGGCCGTCATTTGTATATTCAAATGTCTTGTAAATGAAGCTCAGAAACATATTCTTGATTACACAGGAGTGCTTTCAAGAGCCCGTATGGATATCCAGTGAGTGAGTGTGTGTGTGTGTGTGTGTGTGTGTGTGTGTGTGTGTGTGTGCTCTCGAGGCTCTGTGGATTAGACCTAGCCTCTGGCTCGGCTCTCTTCACGCTGGTCTCTAAAGCACACCATTCATTCCATGTTGTTTTCATTCCCCCCTCTTGCACTATACGCACGGAAATCGTGTTTTCCCAAGCAGTGGCGTTCCATGGAAAAAAAAAAGATTCTTTCTTTCAGTCACTCTTGCTTTTCTGTCCCACCTGGATGAAATATGTTCATTTGATACCCCCTTTTTCTTTTTTTTTTCTTTTTTTTTTTTTTTTTACAAAATTATACTGTTAGACATCCAAGAATATTGTATATCTTCTTTTTGTGGTCAATGTAAAAGCAGAACAGATTACATATTTGGATCAGCAAATGCAAGCAAATACTAAAGGCTCAACATGTCTTCTGTGTTCTGTGCTAATTTGATCAATGTATGGTTGACAAGGTCAGGTGTATTTGAAATCTGTCTAGGTACACAGCCAAGATGTTAATCCTGCTGTAGAAATGAGCACTGAAGGATACAGGAAGCATTGTTTCTTCTTATAAAGAAGGTAAAATACATATTTATTTATACTGGACTAGGGATTGGCAATATGGCCTAAAAGTAAAATCTCTGAATTTTTTTCAGCCTACATCCGATTTATGATTACATAAAATCAAATACATTACTCAAATCCCTTTTATCTTAATAATATGAACACAGAGAACAACAGCAAACACATTTTATGAATTAAAGTATTTTTTGAGAACCCTGGTTATGGTGCATATTTTATGGAGAAGTCTTATGCATATAAAAATATCTGAGAATTTTGTGGATTCTGTGTTTATTCACTAGCTTTAACTGGAATCTCAATTTTCATTTTACACATCTTCCCTTCCTAAACCAAAAATTTGAATGAATCCATAAAATCAATTTTTCGCACCGCTCTATACAGGATATACCGTAGTCAGACCAGGAGTGCACACCGGATTGAAATTTCAAGCTCAGTGTCCACATATGCTAAATCTACTTTATTTCATGTGATAGAACACACTGGATGGGATTACACACACATCATGTTGTCCTTTGTAAATCACAGAATTCCATGGTGGCTCCATTGTGTTTTACTGCATATAGATTTCCTACCAAGAGTAACAGTGCAGTGTGTGAACTGTGCCAGTGGTGTCCTGTTAGCTACGCTTTTTATGATATGGACATCTGATAGCCATGCTGTGAGTACGGGGAAACTCGAGGCCCTGACCTGTGCTGTGCTGATCATGATCTTCAGACCAGCATGAGGATATGTGGTGGCCCAGTCTCTGCCCGTATGCAGAGAACGTTCCAGCAGCACGCACCATTCCACAGAGATGAGTTGCAGCTAGTCGAATGAGGTCACCCAGTTAGGCTTGCTCTTACTGCCAACACTCAGGGTGCTGCGTTCCTGTTTCCTCTGAGTCAATAGAGATGACTTTAAATAGTATAGAGACTGCCTCTTGAATCAAAACATTGGTGTAATTAGTACAAGGTTAATACTTCGTATATTTCTCGCTCATTATGTATGTGGAAATTTATACTAGCGCTCTGCCAAGAAAGAAAAGTCTGAAATCTATTACATTCTGTGGTCAGATGTAGATAGCATTCACAGCTTTGTATCCAGTGGATGTGTCCACCCTCTCCCCCAACCCAGTGTGGAAATGGAGGCCCACAGGCACTTTGTTGTCAGTGCAGGCAGTGCTATCCCATCATCAATCTTTCTCTCTCTCTCTCTGAACAAGAAGAGCTTTCAGGTAGTAAACCCCTACAGGAACAGAATTAGATTCAGTATCATCCCAAGCTTCCACCTCCGTCATAAAGATAAGATTCAGTCTCAGTGCTGGGATCGTAACTACTCTTGTGCACCCATATTTTTCTAATTTACCAAGATGATTCTTCACAGAGCAAGTCTCATGTAAAGCCATGACATCACCATGGATGAATCATGAGGTTTAGTTTGGAGTACATATGAATGTTTGACGTGGTGTTTTAGAATATAAGTGACAATTATATGAAAAAGTATATATATACACTTCTTTTTATTTTTCAGGTTGTAAACACCCAAGTGTCCTTATGGTGAAAAATTTTCAAATCACATCAAAAGCAATAGCTTTGAACATTTTCCTTTATAGCATTTAGCAAATGCTCTTATTCAGAGTAACTTGTGAAAGTGCTTTGTAGTTTCTATGAGAAGCATATCCTCATCCTCATACAGGGTGAATATATGTTTTGTTTAAAATTTTGTTAAACTAAAGTTAGTGCTCACTTCACCCACTCGGTTGACCATGACTGCAAGTAAAATTATTCATATTATGTCATAAGTTATTTACACCACATCAAGCAAGTACTGACTCTAGGAAGATTCCACTCACTCACTACTCCCTCTCCTCTATTCTACTCACTGGCTGCTTTATTACGTACACTATTGCTAAAATCATACAAGCCGAATTTTCATACTGTGATACTGTAACTTGTTTTCTATGAAGTCCCCAAGGGTCATGTGGGGAAACATTTTCTTAAGCTACTTTTGCGGTCCCTTGCAATAACAGTTACAGATAGGATTATTGTGAGGAACTGCAAAAGTAGCTTAAAAAAGCTTTTAAAAGACCCAAAAGGTTTCCAAGATAATGCAAAAGTATAGTGTGGGGACACAAAAGTTGCCTGCAAAAAAAATTACAATGCTACAGACTTTATCTTGGAGGTAGTATATTATTGACTGCCAAATAAAGCAGCATTGCTGTAGGAACAGCATGCTTCATCCTTTAGCTGTACACTCAACCTATTATTGCAGGAAAGATGACTGTTTGCATGAGCACAGCACACTTTCTCCCTGTTCATTATGAACATCCATTAGTTTCATGTTGGAGCACTCTGGTGACATTTTAACCTGTTTCACAGAAGTTCTTTTATACAGTCTGACAAAAAAGTAAAAGACTGTTGTTCCATGAAAAATAGTGTCGTTAATAATAAGGTCAATAATTTACGCAATAGCTGAATAACATAATTAGAATTGATGTTAGTTTTGACAAATATCCACATCTAAAGAATTTGAGCAGCAAGAATTTCACATATGTGCAAATAACGTCTTTATAGTGCTCTGCAAAAGGCACCCAATTGTTTTATCATTACAAACTTTGCTGTAGTTTTTTATTTTATGACTTGTACATTAGTGAGTCATTACAAAAACATTTTAGATTTCCAAACACATTTCCAGCAAAAAAAAAAAAAACTAAATGTTACAGGTTAAAAATGGGTTTTTATGTCAACAAAGAAAGCAGCACATTACATCATTGCGTAATTAAGGCTACTGGGATTTACATTTATATAAAGAAGCAAGTGTGAAGTTACAATCCCCAGGATAACTGTGGATGGTACTACAAGACGCTCCGTAAAACTTACAGCTACAAACCTTGTAAAACTGCACAAACTGTACCTAACTGTACTATTATATTTTTTATAACAGAAGTTTCATTTTATTTAGTTCAGTTTACTCACTTTCGTTTATTCCTGTTTACTGTGCTTTATAGATGTTTTTAAAAATGAAAAATTTTCTTTTAAATTATCTTCATCTTCTTCCGCTTGATCCAGAGTCGGGTTGCGGGGGCAGCAGCCTAAGCAGTGAGGTCCAGACATCCCTCTCACCAGCCACTTCCTCCAGCAATTCTGGGGGACGCTAAATTAAATTATATTAATATTTATATTAAACATTTTTTGAATGATTTATATGTAAATACGTAAATATTTAAAAACACAGTAATGTATATCTACTGTAATATAATTTGATGCATACAACTGAATGACAACAATGAAGGAAGGCATAAGAACTGACTTCTAATATTTATAGTATTTGAACTTATACTTTATTTTTATTGTTAAAACCTTAAGGTTACATTATGCATTATATTACTATCATAAATTATTTACATATTTCTTTAAGCCCCTTTAGTTAAGAAATGTGCTATTATAGCAACAATACATGTTTTATCTTTTTCAGTGTAACCAATACACTGTAAAATCCCAAGCAAATGTTGTGTGTAAACTTGCCTCTGTGAAAAGGTAATTGGCTTTTAAAAGGCGACAACCAAAACAAAGTGGACCCAATGCAAATCCTGTTTGGCCTGGGAGAGCATGCCCATCACCAGGGTGACCCCAGGGTAGGGTAAACATTCCATTTGTCCTTCATGACTCTCAAGTAATTACCCAGTCACCCCTGGGGCACCACTACGTGCTTTTTACCAACCACACACACATGCCAAGAAGTGACCTTTCATTTTCAGAAATTGGCCAATAAACTCCTGATCAGCTGATTGTTATTCAGGGAGCTTTTAAAATTATGGAATGTGTGGTTAAAGTGACAGGAAGCTCAGTCAGTCTGTATATAAAATGTATTTTTAGTAACTGAAAATTCCAGGTTTCAGCCAATTCAGTGCCAAATCAGTTAGGCACATAATTACCTTAGTCCACATGAAATGAATATGCATCTCCAAAAGCTTTTGTTAGGCAGAGATAAGGCAGATGGACCCAAAAAGCAGGACAGACACAGGTGTAGGCAGAAAATAAAGTCCTTTTAT
>JAQMYF010000007.1:9405981-9419164 GCA_030014195.1 Neosilurus mollespiculum
ATTCTACTGAACCAGACTGAGAGACCATTTAAAGGCTCAGGAACCCTTTGCAGGTGTTTTGGATTAATTAGCTGATTTGAGTGTGACACTTTGAGCCAACAATATTGAACCTTTTCACAATATTCTAATTTTTTGAGACTTTGGATTTGGGGTTTTCATAAGCTGTAAGCCATAATCATCCACATTATAACAAATAAAGTCTCGAAATATTTCACTTGTCTGTAATGAGTGTATATATTATATTAGTTTCAACTTTTAAGTTGAATTACTGAAATAAATGAACATTTGGCATGATAATAAAAAATAATTCTAATAATTAATAATATTCTTAAATAAAAGATAATTAGAATTTTTCGCGTTTTATCTGTAATTATGGATAAGTTGATTTGATGCTTTCTGTAAGGAGACATTATTTAACATTTATGGAAGAAGTCTCCAGTGTCTGCACTTTGTAACAGTCTTCTTTTTTTTTTCAATGCACGAGAGTCTTTGTGGTGTCTCAGTAACATTGCAAGATGCATTTCCTGTCTTAGAAATTTCCAGCTAGAGATAAAACAGAGGCTTGATAGACGACGACTGTTTATAGTTGCTTTAATGTAAATGCTGTTCTACAATTTGTAACTCTAAACAGTTAAAAGTATGGCATGTTGTTCTTTTCATAAAGTAATACTGTCATAGCTGGCAAGCTGCTGTAGTATAAATGGAATAAAAAGGTCAAGATGTGCTGTTATTGAGGGGGTGGGGAAAAAAATCAAATTTGGATTTGAAACAGCATCACACACACCCGATGTTGATTATAGTCCTTAAATACTCACTGTCCACTTAATTGGGAACACCTGTACACTTGCAGTGATTTAATCAGCTGTCATGTGGCCTCAGCACAACGCAGATACAGGGCAAGAGCAGTTAATACTTACATTAGGCATCAGGTAGAAGAAAAGGTGATTTCTGGAATGGCTGTTAGTACCAGCAGAACTGATGCTCAGTGATTATTACTGTTGCCTCAGAGCGAAAAGGTTCGGGGTTCAAAGCTTGCTTCCAAAAAGAGCCTTCCTGTATGAAGTTTGCATGTTCTCTCTATGCTTGTACGGGTTTCCTTAAGGTGCTCTGGTGTCATCCCATAGTCCATACATGTAAACAATTTGTGCATTAGGTACACCATCTGTATTCTGTCTATTAAGGGTGCCATTCCTAATTCCTAACTAATTTAATTTGTGCATTAGGTGAACAAATTGTCCATAGGTGGGATAAAGATAACCGATGGATGTTGGTAACAGAAAAGTTAGTTTGAATGTTTCATTAACTGCTGATTTCAACACAACAGTTTTTACAGTTTTACACACAAAGGTGGGGGGGGACAAAAAAAACAACAACCCACGACTGCCTCACAGCATGAAGGCGCAGGGTTTGATTCCCGGGCTCAGGTATTTCTTTGTGGAGTTTGTATGTTCTTCCCGTGCTTTGTGTGGGTTTCCTCCGTGTACTCTGGTTTCCTCCCACAGTCCAAAAACATGCACAGTAAGCTAATTGGCTGTTCCATATCGCCCCTAGGTGTGAGAGTGAGTATGAACGATTGTGTGTATGTTAGTGTTAAGGTTATACAGAGGAAAAGGATCCACACGCAGACAGGAGAGGTGAAGAGCACAATATTTAATAGATAGGCAGACAATCCAACATGGCAGGCAAACTCATGGTCAAAAAACAGGCAAAGGTCAGAGATATCCAAAAAAATCAAAAACAGAGGCAGAGGTATCCAAAAAAAAAAAGGAAAATCACAAAGGTTAGCAAGAACAGTCAAGGAACAGGCAAGGTCAAAAACTACTAGGAAGCGATATATACAAATGCCAGCAAGGCACAGGAGAAAACTCTGGCAAAGCTTGTGGGGAAATACAGGGCTTATATACACAGACAAGTGAGGCAGGCAACGAGACACAGGTGAGCCCAGTAATGAGTCTATGGAAAGCCAAAGGGGACAAACAAAAGCACATAATACTAGAACACAAAGTTAACTAGCAGGAGTACTAACAGTTAGCCCTGCAATGGTCTGGCGAGCTGTCCAGGGTGTACTCTGCTCTTCCCCAAAGTTGGCTGAGATGGCTTCCATGCGACCCTAATGGCTTAGAAAATAATTAAATAAATGAATAAATGACTGAATGAGTCACTTGAGTGGAGTGAGTGAGTGGAAACACCTTGTTCATTCATTTGGTCATTAATTTGCTGAACTCCCCAATAGGGTCGAGGGGAAGCTGGTGCCTATCTCAGCCGACTCTAGGCAAAGGTGGGGTACACCCCGAACAGCTCACCAGTCAATTGCAGGGCAAACACACACAACAATTCACGCTCACACCCAGGGGTGATTCTGTGGCTCCGAGCATGAACCTGATAACCCACATGCTCCTTTAGTCTGACATGTCTGACAAAGCTGTTGAAAATTGCCTCAGTCCAGTTTTCTACAATAGACATATGTATGAAGCCAAAAATCCTAAAATCTATGTCATGTCTGGATGACTTATAAGAAATTTACAGGTTATTGTATTCAGATTCAATTTTCTATTTTTGATAAATCTGTGGATTGTCAGGTTCATGCATGGGGTCACAGCTGGAACAGCCAGTTAGCCTAATGAGCATGTCTTTGGACTGTGGGAGGAAACCTAAGTGCCTGGAGGAAACCCGCACAAGCACAGGGAAAACATGCAAACTCCACACAAAAACGCCCTCTGAGCCCGGGACTCAAACCCATTACCTTCTTGCTGTGAGGCGGATGTGCTAACCACCATGCCGCCTGAAACCTTGTTGATAAGTCATAATAAAATGGCTAGATTAATTTGAGCTGCCAGGAAGGCTATAGTAACTCATATAATCACTTACTGCACCATAAAAACATCTCAGCATGCCAAAAATATCGAACCTTGACGTGGGTGGGGTACAGGTTACAGCAGAAGGCCACATCAGGTTCCACTCTTGTTCTGTTTTTCATTAAGAGAATTTTTGAAATGGAGTAAAGCGAAAAGCTTGGTTGAAATCTCTTAAAATGTAGACTTCTGCACAGTAGGCTTTTGATAATGTGGTGTAGTGGAACACATGGGTCACAAAATATCCCTCCTTTGTGCATCCCTCTGGCTCTGATCCCCCGTTGCGTTCACCATGACATCACTCTCTGTCAACAAATAGAGCAGACATGTCCCGAATCATTCTCTGAGACAGAGGAGTGTGACAGCTGGCCCTCAACTTAAATCACAAAGCCTTAGGGCAGGAGCCAACAGAGAAGGAATAACCTGTGTGCTCAATTCCTTCTCCCTCAGGGTTTTCCGTCTGCTAAGGGTGCCTTTCCTCTTGGAGCAGGCTGAGTTAAACTCCTAATCCCCCTGAACTCTCAATGGCAATGGGATTAACCTCACTGCCAGTTCTGGGACAGAACAGAGTTGCAATCCTATTTTTCTATAGCACTACTGTGTCTGGTCTCTATTTACACATCATAAGGGCTCTGTTTTCATCTGATCTTTAAGGAAAGGCACTTAAAAATAAAAAATAAAAAATCACAAGCTTTGCTTGCCACCAGGAAGGACTGCATAAATATTTAATTACCTATTAGCCATGATTTAGGCTAAACTTATCCCATACACCAATGGCAGCTATAAGCACTTATGTATTGTATTGTATTGTAAATTGCATTTAAATGGCATGAAGTTCTACAAACACATATACAGTATATCTGAAATATATTTGGATTCACACGGGAATGCAGATGCTGATGTGACTGAATATTGCAGCAGTATGACTAAAAACACCTCGTGATGCCACATTCATTACCTCTGACAAGAGAGGGGGGGTGTTTTACTGTGTGTTGTGCTGTCTGTGTGTTGGTTTTTAGCAGGATTATGCAACATCCTTAAAAAGGAAAAAAGTTTAGGAAAAGACTAATATTTAAGTGCCTTTATATGAAGATCATACAAGGAAATACACATTCAGATGAGAGAAAATATAATGTCCTCATATGAGGACAGTGGGGTCTCAAGAGGTTAAAGGATTCCTTAACATTGTGAGATTGGACTATTTTTTGGACGTGCCATATTACAGCAGGCCTAGCATGGAGTGCTGGAGGTATTTAATGTATTTTTTGCAAATCGTTATCAGTGGATTTGCATGATATTTCCACCAGAGGTGGGGCAGATATTGGAGATGATTCGGATGAAATTATGGATTTAGGATTCATTTTTTAAAGGGTTCTTTAACATTCTGAGAGAGGATGATTTTTGACATATGGGAGATTGCTGGGCTTGGCAGAGGTTTGCATTCTCTGAGTGTTCTTGTTATGTCTGTTTTTTTACACCAGAACAATTGTTTGACAATTTGCACTTTGGTCCTGAAAATAGAGGTCACATTTATGCATAAACGGATTGGTAAATTGTTAGGTTTCATCTTTTTTTGCTATTAGGTATGCAAAATAATAATATTTAAATTTAAAAAAAACATGGAGATATAATTTAGTGTTTTTGAAAAATGTCTTTTTCAGATGTAAATTTGTTTTTTCTACGTTTATAATAAATAACAACACAGAGACAGAGCCACTCTTCATCACTCATCACCTGAGCCTTAGGTATTTTCTGCTGAATGGCAGATATGGAAAACAACTGAACTGATACTTTTGTTCAAAGAATGGGTAACAACTATGCAACTTCATATAAGAACAAATCAAATGCAGAGCCTTATTGTGGAGAAACAGCTGGATAGCCTTGGGACTGTCTCATATGACCCTGTTCTGAGATCTCTCCCTGTGGCAAAGCATGACACTGAATATACTGTAGATCTTTATCGCTGGGAGTGGTAGTGATGTATCGCCTTGTGGGTTACTGTATACTCATACAGCTAGACACCTGCAGTATATTATTACTGCACTGTTTCAGTCAAGGACACACATTTCCAAAAGACTTGTGCCTTGTTATTTCAGTAGCTAATCGAATTATTCTGAATCTTTTGCTACACACACACACACACACACACACACACACACACACACACACACACAAAAATATATATATACACAAATATACATGACGTTTATGTGAGAAATAGTCCCTAAACACATGCTTACATATATAGGATCATTTGACATAATGGATCAGAATAAAGTTCCAGTAGAATGTTTATTACTTGTTAAGAGTTTTAGGCCATGCAGGTAACTGTTCAAAATAGGAAAGCTTTTCTAAACATAATGATAGAACTATTGACATGGCCTTTCTTTGTGCTTGCACTTTTGCTGTATTTCTCAAGGATTAGTGAGTTTATTGGCTTAGGTAAGTGGATTCTGGTATGTCCTGTAAATTGTAAACAGGTGTTTTTTTTTTTTTCTGAGAGCGTTCTTTTCACATGCAGAGAAAAAGAGAGGACAATGTTGTAGTGTAATCTTTCTGCTGAGTTTGTACAGGATATTTCCCTCCTGGAAATGATATCACAGGGATTTTAATTAACGTATAAAATAGAAATGTGTTAAGTATCCCCCCCCCCCCCCCCCCATCCATTCTCCAGTGTCAAAAATGTTTTCAGTATTAATTAGAGGAAGAATAAGGCTTTGTGTTTACCATGAGCATTGATCATGTATTAAAATTTTATTCGAATTTTAAACTGTGAATTTGAGCTGTAACCATATGAACGTTCACAGACGATAAGCTGTTCAATCATTTCAACATGCAAGAATCCATATAAAATAAAGCATATCAGCCAAATATGTTTTTTCTGTCCATGATGCTAAAAAATCAACACCCACTGACAAGTTAATGACTATCTTGGCAGAGATACTGTACCTGTTACACATCTGGCTTCATTTCCAGCCATATTGAGGTACAACTGTAAGTACTGGCTGCTTTGTGACTTCTCTGAGCTTTCTCTTGTCTGAGGGCTATCAGCCTGCTCCCTGGTTTACAGAGTATTTGGCTTACAGGATGTGGAGAGGGTGTGCCTGAGTGATAGGGTTTAGAGCTCTGGGTGGCACTCTACAAAGCAAAGCATCAGATTTTATCTCGTTACGCTATTTTCTGACCTCTCCCAGGCACATTCCTCTCCATCAAGGGAGCTCCAGGGTTAGACTGCAGTTTGTTCTCTGATGATTCAGTGCCCATGGTCCAGGAATAGCATCTCATTAAATTCTTCAATTGAGCACTGACACATTATCTTTTGCTAACATAAATAAAATGTTACTGACTGAAGTAGGCCAGATATTTTATTCTAGCATTCATGTGTGTGTGTGTGTGTGTGTGTGTGTGTGTGTGTGTGTGTGTGTGTGTGTGAAATAAAATGCTTTTTATGTTTAGTTAAAAAAAAACACTTCTTAGAGTTCTAAAAGCTTTGTTTGAATGAATCCCTGACTTACCTGCCAACAACAAACCAAATTCGTATGTGAAGGCAGGAGCTTTACCTTTGCCCTTTGATGTTTTTTTGTAGAAGGCCAGTTTATTCTGTCTAAACCAACTTCAGTTAGATGTACACCTTCTGAGGTTAGAGCAGGGTCATGGTAACTGAAAATAGGGATGCATAGATAGTCACAGATAACAACTTAAAAGATAGTGAGGTAATGTTTACATACAACAGGGGTGAGGGTCAGGTGAGGTCAGCATTATGCAGTCTCATGACCAGTAGCTCATAATGTGTGGTCTTTAGGTCCCCAAATGTACAATTTGATGGTAGTTGTTATGATAACTCCCGGAGAAAAGAAGGATAAACGTAAACGGGTTTATTGTAACACAATAAACTCTGGCTCGGAGAGCCACAAACACTGAACACACACAAACGGGGTATGAAATGAAACCTCCCACGAGGGGCGAACACAAACCGACAAACACAGACGGGGTACGAAATAAAACGTGCCACGAGGGGCGAACACAAACCGACAAACACAACGGAGAAGGATATAAAGGGTCTGGGAGAAGTAGAAAGAGATCGGTACGAGGAAAGAACGTTGAAGTTGAGGTGAGTCCGAAGCACTAGAAGGAATAGCGGCGTAAACACGTGTATATCCAACGAGGCTAGACACTGAAGTGTGTCTAGCGGGGGTTCTTATAGAGGAGGTGATTAGTTCTGTAAATAAGGTGCAGGTGATGGTGATTAGTATTCGGGGGAGTGTGCTCGCGGTGTGTGAGAGTCGGCTAGAGAGTCAGCTACAGACGTAACAGTACCCCCCCTCCAGGAGCCATTCCGGGGTTTCAGGGCTGTCGGCGGCGTGGGCGGCCCCTGGGACGAGGTGCTGGACGACTGGGGTGCTGACGATGGAACTCTTCCTTTAGGCTGGGGTCCAGGATGTCCGTGCGGGGGACCCAAAATCGTTCCTCTGGGCCGTATCCTTCCCAGTCGACCAGATGTTCGATCTTCCCACGGCGCCGGCGGGAGTTCAGGAGACCCCGGACGGCGTCAATAGAGTCCTCATCTGCTGCCAGTGTTGGAGGGGGTTCTGTAGCCTGACTCTGTGGATGGAGAGATCAAGGGTGAATGATATGGTTTTAGAAGGGATACATGGAATACAGGATGTATTTTGTAGGTAGGAGGGAGTTTCAGTTTGTATGTGGCTGGGTTGATTTGTGCTATGATTTCAAAAGGACAGAGAAAACGAGGACTTAACTTATTGTTTGTGTTCTGGAGTCGGATGTTCTGTGTTGAGAGCCACACTTTGTCCCCAGTCTGGTAACGGGGCGGGTCTGAGTGTCTTGCGTCTGCCCTGGAAGTCCCACGTCGGACGGGGTGTTGAAGGTGACGATGAGCCTCGCTCCAAACCTGTTCGCTCCCCTGAAACCATTGGTCCACCGCTGGGACGTCAGTAGGCTCACTGTTCCACGGGAAGAGTGGGGGTTGTTGGCTGAGTACGCATTGAAAAGGGGTCAGCCCGGTGGATGGTTGCCACAGGGAGTTTTGTGCGTACTCGGCCCATAGGAGGAACTGGTTCCAGCTGTTATGGTGACGGTTTTAGAAGGTCCGTATGAATCATCCTATGTCCTGGATTTTCCGTTCCGTTTGTCCGTTAGTTTTGGGGTGATATCTGGAAGATAAATTGACTGTTACCCCAAGTAGTTTAAAAAAGGCCTTTCAGAACCCTGATGTGAATTGTGAGCCTCTGTCCATTACCACATTTTCTGGTAGCCCAAAGTTGCGGAAGACATGCTCAAACAGGGCCCAGAGAAATTAGCAAAACCCAGGAACCGTTGCAGAGCTTTTACCGTCTCGGGTTCGGGCCAGGTTTGGACGACCTTAAACTGTTCTTCCTCCATTCGGACCCCATGGAAAGTTATCACATAACCCAAAAACGATACGGTTGCCTGGTGGAAGGAACACTTCTCGGCCTTCAGGAAAAGTCGATGGTGGCGTAGACGTTGGAGCACCTTGGTCACATGCTGTATATGGGAGGAAATGACTGGAGAGTAAATGAGGATATCGTCGATGTATATAATCACGTATCGGTCCAGCATGTCCTGGAAGCTCTCGTTCATGAAGCCTTGGAAGACCGACGGGGCATTAGCTAGCCCATACGGCATGACCAGATATTCATAGTGTCCACTTGGTGTGATAAACGCCGCCTTCCACTCATCTCCTGATTGGATTCGTACCAGGTTATAGGCACTACAGAGGTCAAGTTTGCTGAATATGTTCGCCCCACGGAGCTGTTCAAGGGCTGCGGGAACCAGTGGTAGTGTGTACCTGAATTTGAGTGTGACTTGGTTCAGAGCTCAATAATCTATGCAAGGCCGTAAGCCTCCATCCTTCTTGGCAACAAAGAAGAAGCTGGAGGCCGCTGGCGAGGTGGACGGACGAATATAGCCCTGTTATAGGGCCTCCGTTGTTCCGGCAGCAACAGAGGGTATACTCGCCCCTTAGGGACCGAGGCGCTGGGCACCAGCTCAATGGCGCAGACCCAGGGTCTGTGGGGCGGTAGTCCAGCGGCGAGCCCTGGACTGAACACGTCTCGATAGTTGGAGTACTCCACTGGGATCGATATGGTAGTCTGGGCAGCCGGGCTCTCGATGGTGGTTGTAGCAATGTTGACATGGTTCTGAAGGGTTATTTGGGGGAGCTGCGGGAAGCATTGCTGGAAGCACCCCTTTCTCCACTTCAGGACCTCACCGGTGGCCCAGGATATTGTTGGTGAGTGGAGCACGAGCCATGGCTGACCTAGGATAATGCCGGCGTGTGATTTCTCGAGAACCAGGAAAGATGTGCTCTCTTAGTACAGGAAACCGATATTCAGGAGCACGGGGTCGGTCTGGAGTTGGCATTCTCGAGACGTGAGAGGTTCCCCGGTTATGGAGCGTACGAAGAAGGGTGTTGGGCAGTAGTGGAGCTGGAGCTGGAGTTTGCGACACAGGTACTCCGAGATGAAGTTGCCCCCTGAACGGGAGTCGATGAGCGCCGTGACTGTAAGAGAGCACATGGGAGTAGTGATGGTTACTGGCGTGGATAGCGGCTGGGACCTTAGGATCTCGATATTTCCTTGACTCATCGACAGATGAGGAGGGCGAATGGGGCAAGTCGATAGAGCATGTCCTGCTTGGCTGCAGTAGATACATAGTCCCTTTTGGGTCTGTCTGCGTCGTTCTGCGGGAGTGAGCCCGAGCAAATCCACCTGCATTGGCTCAGCGGGAGGTGAAACTGGCATGGGAAGAGCGGAGTGTTGCAATTCCTCGATGCACCCTCTCCGTCGATGCGCAACGTGGATGGCCAGCTGAGTGAGGTGATTAGTTCCGGAAATGAGGTGCAGGTGATGGTGATTAGTATTCGGGGGAGTGTGCTCGCAGTGTGTGAGAGTCAGGGAGAGAGTTAGCTACAGACATAACAGTAGTACTGCAGATATTGACTATGATCAAACATACAGATGCACAGATTATTAATGCAACTGAGGTGTGTATGTTTTAGCAATTGGCATACTGAAAAAGATATTTTATCAAGTGAAAGTTTAAAAAAAAAAAATATAGCAAATCTGTAGTATTTTTTATTATGCCATACTTATATGAAAATCAAAGTTATGATTTTTTTTGTTTGTTTTGTTTATACTTTTTATACTGTTAGTGTATTTTTTTATACTATTAATACATTTTGCTTCATTCCAGAAATAATTACTTAAGATGAAAATAATTGTCTGCTTATGGACAACCTTGTTTCAGCCTTGAACTAAATTATTTTATATTTGGTTTACTATGATTTTCTAATAGGAAATACAAATTTTTAAAGATATTTCCACTTGCTAATATGACATTTTCCCCCTTGTTGTGTAACATAAGTCTTTTGTAATGTAGGATTTTACACAGTATTTTGCAGAGGTGTCTCAATTTGATAAACACAGATGACATCATAATTTATTTAAAAATTAAAAATTTCTTCAAACAGTAATAATACAATTGCATACACTATTGTGATATGTTTGAAGCTGATGATGAATCCAAACTTTCTCATATTTACACACCATTGCATTGGTGTGTTACTAGTGTCAGTGTAGTTACTTAACAGTGCGAAGGAGTTACTAGGGAATGTGTTTTATCAGGAATGGCTGAATAAGAAACAGAGACTTTAAATGGGTTGAACAGTGAAAATAAACATTAACTCTTATTGCTTTTTAGTAAGAAATGTTAAAGAACTGCTTAAATGGAAACCTGCATTATATAATTTCTTTTATGCAGTGAACCTGAGATAAATAAAATAATTGTATGGATTTTAATGGCAGAGACCAAGCAAAGAAGTTGAATGTAATTGTAATGTATATATAATGTTTTCTTCTGTTAAGATTATAATCTTTTCTGTTTTCAGTTTTTGGCCTTTCATTCAACATTAAAAACACTGAACATAATAAAACCATTATGATAAATTACATCAAGTCAGTTCTGATATAAAATCAGCTGTAGTGTGTTCATGTTTCCAGTCTGCTGGCCAATGACTTAATTTTTATGTAACTAATTTCCTTTCCTCCCATACTGCATCCTTTATGTTTTTGATTGCTTTAAGATGCTGAACTGCTCTCAGCAAGTGAGAAGTCTTTTCTTTGTGGTTTCAGTGAAATGTGCATAATTTGTTTATTCTTCAGAGAGAGAGAAAGAGAGAGAGAGAGAGAGAGAGAGAGAGAGATAGTGTGTCTGTCTGTTTTTGTTCACGATGCTGGCGCATTAGATCAGCGATGGAAAGCTCTTATTTGGCCAAGCTAGGATCTTGCTTCTGCTACATCAGCCTTCTCTATGAATCATGCTCCTGACCTCCACTGAAAGTCTGCATAGTGCAGAAAATACACTGAAAGATACAGGACCATTCTTATTCTTATTCTCATATTGAAAGTATAATTAAAAATGCAGGGAATCCAATTTCGAATGATGGAATGGAATAGAATATTAGGATATATATGAATATGAATATGAAAGCCAAACTACACCTAAAAAAGTTTGTCAAAAAGTGCTAAAAACAATGATCATGCACGCCTCAATATGGCATCTTTTGAAACTCATTCAAAGTTTGAAAAAAGTCTGAAAAAAATTACAAAATCACAAAGACTGTACTGTGCAGCTTTTTTCTAATATTTTTGCCTTGCATTTTGTAGAATTTCCAAGATTTCAGAATAAGTGACTGTGAGTTTTTTTTCCATTGGATTCCAAGGATTTATGCATTTTTTCCAAGTTTGCAAGGTGGATAATATCCATTATTATTCATTCAAAATATATTTCTCATTTGTGATTGGTTGAAAGCCACCAGCAGATTTTCGTTTTTCTTTTATGAGCCATTTTATCTCATTAACATCTGATAAGGTAAATGATTATTGCACGATTGGCATGCCAATGTTTCTCCTCACAGATATAAGATAAATCAGCTATGCCCTGCAACAGATGGATCCACCTGTCCATCATCATATTCCGTTAGTTAGTACAATTTACAGTGAAGCACTGTGGTGCTAAGCTGGTAATACATTTTACTTGATTTGCTCATATTTATACAGTTTGTAAGCTATATCTGAGAGGGAGAAGCAACAACCAAGATGGTGGCTACGTTCTACCACCTATTAGTGCTGCCAATAATTGTAGCCTATCTATGTATATCTATGTTTCTCCTCTCCCCCTCCTTCCAGAGACTTTGGATGGTGTTAACTCATTCCCTCATTCACTAATTGCTCATTAGTATATACACTACATGGGAATGGTGCAATCTGATTGATCCGGTATCTTGTGATTAAACTCACAGTTGAAATGAAACAAAAATAACGTATGACCTGGTGATTACCACTAAATTTAAATACTTAGAAATTAGATGTTATAAAGGAATAACTGACCACTGAACACCAGAATTGACCAATCATGACTGAGAATTTAAATGAGCCATGTGATAAACATAAAAAATATATAGTTTCTTAATATTTTAGAATCATAGGCCTTTAGCCATGATGTTCTTCCAAGAGTTTTGAAGAATGTTCCATAAATACTCAGCAATTGTTGGCTGCGTTTCTGAGAACTACTTGCTGGGATGACATTTAAGAAATATACATACATATAAATGTTGTTTATACTGCTTGTCAAATCGAACACTTCAACACCAAGCTTTTCAAAACCATTTTTATATTTAATGCTTCTTTAAGTGATGCACACACTTTTTCCATATAAATGGTCCGTGTTTCCAGGTGTTCCAGAGAAGTGCTGTGTCTCTTACATGACTTTCCAACCTTTTGATCCAACTCCATGCAGAGCAGCTCGATTGGCGTAAGGTTGGGTGACATGGCAGGCTGTTTCATTACAGAGAACCTCATTCCTCTCCAAATATGTCCTGAGTAACTTCCATCTGTTTGTTGTTCCTGAAAGTCAAATGTCACTTTAAAAAAATTTCTAATGTGAGTAGATATTTCTTTTTGTAGGGAAGATATACTTGTTTTATGTTCAGATTTAACCCATTAAAGCCCATTACTTCATCACATTAATGCATATTACTTATAGTAATCATTAATAAATAGGGAAACTAACAGGAAGATGTGTAGGTAGTCTAGAGTCTCATTGGGTTTTTAGCCTTTGTGTTTTCACACTCCACCAGAAAATTATAAACAAAACCATCTGCCACTATCTATTCATCTGTCTGTCCTTCTATCTATCTATCTATCTATCTATCTATCTATCTATCTATCTATCTATCTATCTATCTATCTATCTCACTGTCTGTCTGTCTGTCTATCTATCTGTCTGTCTGT
>JAQMYF010000007.1:9420347-9433070 GCA_030014195.1 Neosilurus mollespiculum
CTGTCTGTCTATCTATCTATCTATCTATCTATCTATCTATCTATCTATCTATCTATCTGTCTGTCTGTCTGTCTATCCCATTTTGCACTATTGGGTCATTTTTTGTGGTTTGCTCTAATGTATGTTTTACCCTAGTGAGTTGCAAGCCCTCTGCAGAACCTATTTCCTAGGATAAAAATCTGTTCACACTCACGTTCACATCTTGGGGCAAATTCGTGTAGCCTAGACCACAAGCCTAGAACCCGGGACCTTCTTGCAGTAAGGCAAGACTGTAAACCAGAACACTACCATGCCCTACTTTACTGACTATGCTTTCTTAAAATATGGTACCTAATAGTTTAAAATATTACTTTACAACTATATACAGTAAACACATTGGACCCCTAATATTTCTGTGACTTTTCATATTCCGCTGGTTATTTGAGGTGGGGTATAAAGGTGAGTCAGTGAAGTCCATCTCTTTTATTTGCTTGCTGGATACAAGACTGGAAATCTTTACAGCTATAGTCATAGTGGACTTTGTAATTGCAGCTCTGGGTAGTTACAGTCCATCATTTCATGCACTGGCATGCAGCTGTTTTTTTCCTGATTGCATATTTAAATTCTTCAGTCCAGGTAGTTGTAAAAGTATTTTATGGGTTTTCCCCATCCACTCCACAACCATTAGCCTAAAAATGACGGAAAGTGTGTTCTCCAGTCTCAGTACTCAATTCTAGGGACTTCAGTAGAAATTCAACATTTTCACATGGGTGCAACAGGCAAGAGTATGGTGGAAAAGAGTGACAGCATGAAACTATAACATGGAAAGGTTGTGACATAAATTGTAATATGTAAGAAGAAGTGGTAAAATAAACAATACATTATTTTTACACTGTTTACAGATTTTTTATTTTTATAGTTATTTAAACTGGGGAGAGAACAGATATGGTAGAATCCCAGCTTCCCACTGAGAGATGAACATTTTTTACCTCACCATAATACTACATCGTCTCTAGGTGACTGTAGACAAGATAGATGGCCATACAAATTAAAGGACCTCTTTTTGTGCTGCTTTGTTCTCTGCCCTGAAGTGTTTCCTTGCTAAACACGTAAGGACAGATGGTTAATTTCCTCCATGCATTTACCACAATACCCCAACAAATCAGCATCAAGAACTGAGTGATTTGGTTTTAACAGGACATCACTCTACTGGTCTTTTCACTGGTTCTTCCTGCAGGACCAAATCTGAACAGTTACTATGTGTATGCCTATAGTCCAAATTAAGCCAGATGTCCCATAAAGCACACAGTATGAGTTTTATAATAAACCCATTGTGTGATATAGGTTCCAGCCTAAAAACCGCATCTCTCGTGACAATGAGCCTTTACAATGAGTACATGTTTGCATGCACTAGGTAAGAGTCAGACTCTGTCTTAGTGATTGATGTATGCAGTTAAAGATGGAAATCTTGGCACATGATCTCTCTTTTCTTTGTTTTTGAGGGCACTTGATAGTATCTCAGTTGGACCATGTCAAATAGTAGTATTCTGAAGCTGTAGCATGCCATTTAGATAGAGGCTTTTCGATCTAAAACCACTTTCCAATGTACACTGACAGTCATTAAAACTTTGAGACCGTAATTTTTGACATAATTTTTATTCTGTTACCCAAAACTGGATTTTTGTAATATGGATAATTTGTTGTCAAAAACAACAAAACAAAATGGCACCTGTCAAAATAAAAGTCACAACAGTCAGTATCGGATATGGCCTCCGTTTGCATTGATACAGGTGATGATTTGAGGTGATACAGACGGTGATTTATGGTGTTACAGGCAGTGATTTACGGTGATACACCTCTGTGAAACCGGTCCTGCAAGTGCTGCAACCAGATGTAGCAATCCTGTTTGGGAGTTGTTATTTTCTCTCACCCTGGACGTGGCCTGTTGTCAACTTACCCTGTCATGTTGTGGCGGTCAATCAGGTTTCTAATGGTGGGTTGTGTACAGCCAATACACCTGCTACCCCGCTGTAGCTCAACCCAGTCCCCACCATACACATTGCCCGGAGAGGTCGTTCATGTGAGAGATGTGGCATTATAACATGCACTAGACTAAGTGCCCCCCCCACACACACAACAAGTAAAGATATACAGAAATTTCACTTTCAAAGTTTGTAATGACTGTCAGCATACAATCAATGCCTGGCCAACAAGAGTCCTTTTTGAGAACGTTTTGAAAACCTAAATGCGGCACAAGTTTTTTTCTTTTTTTTAAAATAAAGAAATGAGTTCACTGTCGAAGCCTTTTAAAGCTAAATGTTGTTAAAGTGACTAAAGCTATACAATACACCCTAGATGACCAGTCTTTTACATGTACCTATACATTTAACATGTATTAAACTCTGAAACTCTGAACAACCGTCTGTAGAACAGCAGCCTTGCAGTTCCAAAAAAGATGCAGTGCCAGATTCTGGGTGTGGGTGCTGATGAGAAACCGGGAATTTTTTTTATCCAGCCTTAGCCTTGATTACAGCGTGCAATTGCCGTGGCATTGCTGCTTCATTTGGTCAGGTCGAGGCTCAGCAACATTATGTGGCAATAAAATGAAGTCAACTGATGACCTGAATGTACTGAATGACTAGGTTATCATGTCAATGGACTTTTTCATCCTTATGTGACAGATATAAAATTGGGGCTTAAATAGTGAAAGAGCAGTTCAGGGATCATGAGGAATCATTATCACACATGAACTGGCACCATAGACTTCTGACCTTAAGCCTATGGAAAGTCTTTGGGATGTGCTGGAGAAGACTTTATTGAGTGGTAAAATTTTCCTGTCATCAATTCAAGATGTTGGTGAAAAAATAAACCCAACTTTGGATGGAAATAAATGTTGTGATATTGCTTAAGTTTGTTGAAATAATTGCATGGTGATTACATACTGCAATCAAGGCTAAAGACTGTCAAAATATTTTTATTTATATATTTATTTATTTATGAGTTATTATTCCCAGACATTTTATATGAGCTCCATTGATGATATGTCTTATGTTGTAGAATGTAAGGTACTAGGTATCTCAGAATGTGAAAGCTCAATGTGCTGGAATTCATGCATTCATTTGCTGAACTGCTTAATCCTACTAGGGTTGCAGGGAGGCTTGCGCCTATTTCAGCCAACTCTGGCCAAAGGTGAGGTATACCCTGAACAGCTCACCAGTCCATTGCAGGGCCAACACCCACGACCGTTCACACTCACTCCTGGGGGCAATTTGGAACAGCCAATTAGCCTAATGTGCTACACTGTGTCACACGAGCTCAGGGAGAACATGCAAACTCCACACAGAAATGCTCTTGCCGAGCCCGTGACTTGAACCCAGGACCTTTTTTGCTCTGAGGTGGATGTGCTGACCACTCTACGCCACTGTGCCACCCAAAGTGCTGTTATGTCACAAGAAAATTTAAAGATTGCTTTAAAGCAGATTTCAAATTATTAAAGAAAAGCAATGCTATTTTGATGAACTGCTATGGTCACTTAATCTGTATGACTATAATAAGGAGTTTAAAACAAGCCTGTTCCACTTAAACTTACCCAACAAAGTGCTTGATGCAAAACCTATAGGCAGAGTAATATATTTTTTAAGTGTATTTCTGCTGATTGGGGAATTGAAAGCTTGGCATGAGAGGCAGTGCTCAAGACTGGGCTGATTGTTAAGAATAAATGTTTGTATATATAGAAATCAACTAGATTTAAACAGTTAGAAAATTTCAAAATATAAGTATAATGCTAATTTATCCTAAAGCTGCGATGCCTAAACAAAGTCTCCAACTCATGTACATTTGAAGGATTTCTACCAAAAAAGGAGTTATTTTGTTAAATGGGTTTAAAGAAAAGATGTGTTTTAAACAAAACTGAGCCATTTTAAATGAGAAATGAAAAGTGGTTTTGTTAAAGTAAGCATACACACATCAGCTGACTACACGCTAAAATACACGGGAAGGATTTATTGAATTTCAGTATAAATACTTGCACAAGTAGTAGGGATTAGTTTTAAATGTTTCATGTCTTTGAGCCTGGTACACGATGTCATATCTCTGCCATATTATGTTAAATTGTATACACTGTAATCTTAGGGGAAGCCATGAGTTAATACCCTATGATGAAGGTAAATCCAGTCTGTACTTCACTTGCTTACAATTCATTCATTCATTCATTTGCTGAACTGCGTAGTCCTATTAGGGTTGAGGGGAGGCTGTGCCCATCTCAGCAGACATTGGGCAATACACCCTAAACAGCTCACCAGACTATTACTGGACCAACACACATACATACACACACACACACCCCCATTCAATATCATGCCAAGGGGAAATTTGGAACAGCCAGTTAACCTTATGTGTATGTCTTTGAACTGTGGAAGAACATGCAAACTCCACACAGAAATACCCGAGCCTGGGAATCGAACCTGAATAATAATAATTTAAAAGATAAATTAAAAAATAAATATTTAAATAAAAATTCATCAGTTGGCTTCCTGTCACCCAGACAAAATGGTTCCCCTCTTGTTCAAGCTTTATTTCATGAGTGCCTGATTGAATGTAAGTTTTGTAGAGGGATCCATTTTAAGACTCACTTCAAAGCAAGCAGAGACAGTAGATAACTGTTCTTAAAAGCAAAACTGCAGGGATGAGATGTCCTCATAAACAGAAACATGATACCAGATAGTCAGAGAAACAGACAAGATCGAAATGCTAAGTTAGCAGTTAAGTACAAAACAGAGCAAGATACAAGAGCAAAATATTTAGAAAAAGATTAGATCTGATTAACACCATAAACTCCCAAACGTGCATTCCTCCCACTTGTAACTACATGCAATTGTTTTCTTGGTTTTACTGCAGTTACTAAATAATTCAAAGAAATGAATTAAATATATTCTGCAACAGAAAAAGCAATAGAATTTTTTTTCTTCACATATACATTTCTCTCACTCTCTCGCTCATATACTCACTCACTCACTCATTCACTCACTCACTCACTCACTCACTCACTCACTCACTCATTTGCCTAACCTCATAAAATCCTATTAGGATCACGGGGAGCATGAAGCCTTTTTCAGCAGACTCTGACCAGACCATCACAAGACAAACACGCACCACCATTTACACTCACATCTAGGGGCAATTTGGAAGAGCCAATTATCCTAATATACATGTCTTTTGACTGTGGGAGGAAACGGGAGTACACAGAGGAAACCCACCATGGGGAGAACATGCAAACTACACACAGAAATGACTTCACTAGTCATGGGACTCAAACCCAGAACATTCTTGCCTTGAGTTGGACGTGCTAACCACTATGCCACTGACATATACATTACAGCACAGTGAAATTCTTTTTCTTTCCATATCAGAGCACAGGGTCAGAAATAATACAGTACCCCTGAAGCAGAGAGCAATAATGGCCTTGCTTAAAGGCCCAACTGTGGCAGCTTGGTGATGCAAGGGATGAACCCCTGATCCTTAGCCTTAACTATTAAAACATCTCTGCATCAAATTTAATAACAGACGAACAATCTGAAGGCTGTGTATCTGTTTGTGTAACAAGGGTGAGAGATTTACATAACAGTACAGGATGAGAAAATGCAAGCAAAGCCTTTCTACAAACATATTAAAGTCTAACATGACTGAACATGCTGTTACAGAAAAGTAGTCTACATTAGGGTGGTGTGATATAGCCAGGCCTGATCATTTTCCAATAAAATCAGGCCTCGGTTTGTTTTATTCCTCATTCTACTTTTATTTACTGATAGTTACCTTTAGTATTGTTGTGGAATAACTTCCAGATTAGTTTTCCTTATTACTTTCCTTAAAGCAGCCAAAAAAGTAAGTCCGTCACAAGTCTCTGACCCCTCTCTCTCTCTCTCTCTCTCTCTCTCTCTCTCTCTCTCTCTCTCTTTCTCTCTCACGAGAGAGTAAAGTTAATAAGAAAAAAACTTGTTACTTGTTAGCAGCTTGTTACAGGGTGACCTCTGTCTTGAAGACTCTCCCATGTCAGAAAACATACTGACTGTTACAGACTTCTTCCTTATATGTTAAAAGGAATCACTTAGCAAATGTTCTAGACTGCCTGTAACAATTCGATTAAATTTAAATTGCTATTGGACATGAATTCATATATCAGGAATAAACTGCAATCTGGAACAGTGGGAATGATGAATTGGGGAGCAGTGGTGGTTCAGTGGTTAAGTCTTCAGGTTGCTGATCAGAAGGTCGGCAGTTCAACTATCACAAAACTGCCACTGTTGGGCCCTTGAGCAAAGCCCTTAACTCTCAACTCCTCAGTCGTATGAATGAAAAAAAACATTTAAGTCTCTCTGGATAACATAATCTGCCAAAAGCGGTAAATGTAAGTGATTAGACTGGCAAAGATTCCTGATCTGAATCCACTTGAACAAATATGGGCTTTAAGTGATTCACAAATTAATTGTATAAAAAGGTTTCCTCCAAAGATAGTCTTTAGGAAGAGTTTCAAACAATCTGGAAATACGTGAAAACATTGTTATCAAGAACATTATACATAATGTATAATATTAACATAATAAACACATGTCCTGTTGTGTTTTGCATTTAAGTAATCCCCCCCCCCCATTATCTTCTTCAAATAACAAACACAAATAAAATGTGAATTATAATAATAATAATAAAATCAAAATCATGTATTTTCTGGACTAATAAATGTGTTATCATGTCAAAGATTTTATATTTTAATTTGTTTATTAACATGCTTTGTTTAAACCTGTTTACATATTAGGGTTAGTGTATTGCGCAAAATCCACAGCAACACAAGCTGATAGTATAAAAATAAAAATGAACATGAGTAAGCACAATAAAATAAACCTGCACAAGAAAATGTGTGATATACTTTCAATACCTTGGAGTGTAATTTCGGTAAGTGGCTTTGCTGTCTAGGCTCTGAGGTGTATAGATGTGTCTTTTCAGGAAACCAGGGTGAACAGAGCAGTGTGGAAAACAAGTGGAAAATGGGACTGTTGTTTCCTGTGGTTGGTGTGCATTTTGGAGCCAGGCTGTGAACTGCTGGAAGGTTGTGTGATGAAATACCTACAAAGATCCATAAAATGGGCTAAAGCCAAAGCCCACCTACCAATAATACCACTCACTAGTGTACACACACACACACACACACACACACACACACACACACACACACACCGTTGCAATATGAGCATTTTGTGCTTTTTAGACCCATAAACTCACTGTAGTTCTTTCATTAACACAGAGAAATGTAGGACTGTCACATTTGTCAGAAGCGTTTAAATTCTGAAAGAAAAGTACAGAATGAACCAATTTATTAAATCTAGTATTTTCACTGGAAAAAGAAAGGAAGTCAGGAAACCCATTGTTATAACAGACATCTCATCTCTCTGATCTAATTCCAAGTTTCCAAGTCGTGTGGTTGTTCAAAACTCTTTAATTCAAGGCTATTAGGATGTATAAATATTTTACAGGTCAGGCTATTACGTGTGAATGCTACTTTTAATGCTATTAGTCTGTGTGTGTGTGTGTGTGTGTGTGTGTGTGTGTGTGTGTGTGTGTGTGTGTTAATATGTGTGAGTGAGTGATTCATTCATCTTCAGTAAGGGTTGAAATGGATCTAGATCCTCTCCCAGGAATAATGGGTACAAAGAAGGTGTACGCCCAGGATAGGGCAGAAGTTTATCATGAGGCACCATACACACATGTCCACATCTATACTTTAGTCTACTTGCTGCTCTGTTTTTGGGAGGTTCTAGAGAAACCAGAGAACCCAGATGAACCCCATGTGGACATACAACATACAAACCTTCACATGATCACTAACCCGAGTTCAGGTTTGAAGCAGCAACCGTGGATCTTTAAAGATGACGATGTTACCCACAATACACAAATCTCATGCCTTATGATCATGAAAACGGAGTTTCTAGTGTATAAAAGTAGGACATCAAGCTCCAGCATTCCACAGATACCACAGCATCTGATATTCTGCTTTAATTAAGAGCAAGTATTTTATCTCATCTGCTTTATTTTTTTAACAGTGTGGGAACGTTATCAAATAATGATGCATGCAAATCATAGCAGCAACTTGCATTCTTAATTTTGCTGATTAGCTCTGATGTATTTCTCAGAATGCTAACATCCTCAAAAAGAAAAAGTGCATAGCTGGACTAATTGGTATGTTGGTTCTTGTTGCTTTTGTTTCATAAAATGCAAATGCTAAAGTGCATATTTTTTATATATTTTTGCAGACATACAAATACAATATAACTATGGCATGCTCATAAAAGAGAACACTTTTTAAATTGTACGTTTCCCATTGAGACAGCATGGTGGCATAGTAATTAGAACTTCTGCATCACCGCAACAAGTTCCTGGGTTCGAACCCCACTCGAGGGCATTTCTGTGCGGAGTTTGCATGTTGTCCCCATGCTTGTATGGGTTTCCTCTGGGTACTCTCTTTTTCCTCCCACAATCCACAGACATGCACTTTAGGCTAAATAACTGTTCAAAATTGCTCCTAAGTATGAGTGTGAGGGTAAATGGTTTTATGTGGCCCTATGACAGATTGGCGAGCTGATCGGAGTGCACCCCGTCTTTGCCCAGAGTCGGCTGAGATAGTCTCCAGCCTTCCCATGACCCCATTAGGACTACGAGTTTCAGCAAATGGATGGATAGATAGGTTTCACATTGAGGCAGCATGGCGGTTAGTATTTCCACTTCACAGCAAAGTCCTGGGTTCGAACATTGTGCTCGACAAAAGTGTTTCTGTGTGGAGTTTGTATATTCTTCGTGTATTTGTGTGGGTTTCTTTCGGGTGCTCCGGTTTTCTCCCACAGTACAAAGACATGCACATTAAGAAATGAGGAAAACATGAGGAGTTCAGATATGAGCTGTTATAGCAAGTGGTGAGGAGGACAAGTGAAAAATTGAATGGGAATACTTGTGAATAGTTCACTTGAGATGCAAACCACTACCATGTAATCATCACTGCTGTAGCAGATGGAAAAGTGCAGCCTCAGCTAAACTGGGCTTCTGTAACCTCAATAATGTTAAATGTTAAATAAATGTTATGAAAGAGAACAGATGTTAAACGGTATTAAAAACATACCATCACTTACCCAGCACTGCATATTACCGCATCCCAGTGGTCATAGCATATGATAACAGGTATAGTATCAAAGCAATGGTATCTGGCCAACTTATACTATACAATATATTTGTTTTCACAGTCTGACTCTGGTAGTATTCACACCAGAGAAAGACAGAAAAGGTCAACATGCATTGGCCTAATGAAACCTTTTGACTTCAAGAGTGCTGGAATGTTTCAGAATATATCCTCTGGGAGTCTTTCTGCTGTATACCGGGGGCTATTTAAATGTCTACCCCTAAAGCAACTAAAAGTAAAAAAGGGTAAGAGATTCAAGGTATTTACTAACAATTGTCTTGAGCACTTCTGGGTGTACCCCACCTCTTGTCCGAAAGTCATTTCCAGGTGAAGCTGTGGGGATTTGCCCATTCAGCCACAAGAGCATTAGTGAGATCAGGAACTGATGTCAGACGAGGATGGCTTGGGTGCAGTCTACATTCCTGTCCATCAAAACAGTGTTCACTGGGGTTGAGGTCAGGGCTCTGTGCAGGCCGCTCAAGTTATTCCACTTCAAAATCGGCAAAACATGCATTTATGGAGCTCGCCTTGTGCAAATGAGCATTGGCAGGGTGGAACAGGTTTGGACCTCTTTTTTCCTGGGTTATGCTACACAAGCATGCCTCCAGCTTTGTGGCAACAGTTTATGGAAGGCTCACGAATGGATGTATTGGTTAAGGATCCACAAACATTTGGTCATACCGTGTATTTGTGTTTGTTTTGCCAGCAGCACTATATGCACCACCTGAGCAGATTTGATTCGCATGTATTGTGTCACTGTTAAAGCAGTGATCTTTTGATGGGATCGGTCATTTTCCTCGAGTTATGAGTGAGCTTGTGTTGATCGACTTTGCATGCTTTGACGCATAATAGTTGCTTTAAATGTATTAGTTTCTTTGTACAATGGTACAGTGCTACAAAAATTATGTGCTATAGGGGGAATTGCACACTTTTAATTATTTCTTTTCAGAAAATGTAATGAACCAATAAAAAAAATATTAAGATGTTGGTTATATGAATTTACTTTTATTACATTATTAGTTTACAATCTATTACAACCAAACACAGTGGACATAAATGCACATGAACTGATTCTAACCTTTTGTTAGCTAATACAAAACAAACAAGATCAGTCACGAAACTCATCATAGGGTCTAGACTTACATTCCTTCTTCTCATAATTATATACCTTGCCTAGTTTCAGTGTGGTTACTGAATAATTTGTAGTAGTTACTGAATAATAAGCTTTAAGAGGAATACCTGAATATAGGCTTTAATAGGGTTTGTATTAGAGAGAGTTAATATTAAATACTATTTATTGAATAACTGGAAACCTTATTTCAATATTATAAATCATGTGTGTGTGTGTGTGTGTGTGTGTGTGTGTGTGTGTGTGTGTGTGTGTGTGTGTGTGTATAAAGCTTAACAGCATTCCTCTGGACACAGACAAACTGCAGAGATGACATCATAACAGGAAAAAGGCCAGAAATGCCTAAATAACAAAAAGGTGAGATATATTTATTCACCATGAAGTGCAACCACTGGGAAAAATCATGGATTAAAGTTAAAAGCCTCTCTATAATATGCATGGGTGAAATGCACCAAGCTGTACCAGCCTCATGGTTGATACTCTGGACAGCAGGTATCAGGTTTTATTATTTTTTTAAATTATTATTATTGTGATGCATATATTTAATATAATATATAATCAGAGGAGTGCATTATTAATATACATACTTTTTACACCTTCCTAAAAATGCTGGTACGTGAATTGGTTCAGGCTTTAAATGATTTTGTAAGTCTAAATATGTGTGTTATGATGGATTGTTGTAACATCTAGGGTGACTTTCTGCCTGTCAGGATAGGCTGTGTGTCTAGTACAGTCACCCTAATCAGGATCAAGTCATTGTAAATGAATTCATGCATATCTTTATTAATGATGACAGGATGCATAGTGGTGCAATGTTAAGCACTGTCACATCACAGTAAGAAACCCTTGACCATCTGACTGGGGGCCTTTCTGTGTGGCGGTTGCATGTACTCTACATGCTTGCATGGGTTTCCTCCAGGTAATCCCATTTTCTCCACAGTCCAACGACATGCACATTAGGTCAACTGGCAACTCTAAATTGTCCATGGTTGTTTGTCTCTGTGTTAGCCCTGTTATTGATTGGCAGCCCTGGGATTGGCTTAAATTATTATTATATTATATTTATATTATACTATATTATTCATTCTTTCATTCATTTTGCTAAGCCACTTAATCCTAATTAGGGTTGCGGGGAGGTTGGCGCCCATCTCAGCCGACTCTGAGCGAAGGCGTGGTACATCCTGAACAGCTCGCCAGACTACTGCAGGGCTAACAAACGTACAACCATTTAGACACATACTCACACCTTGGGACAATTTGGAACAGCCAATCAGCCTACTGAGCATGTTTTTGCACTGTAGGAGGAAACCGGAGTATTCAGAGGAAACCCATGCAAGCATGGGTATAGCATGCAAACTCCACACAGAAATGGCCCTAGCCCGGGAATCAAACCCAGGACCTTCTTGCTGTGAGAAGGACATGCTAAACACTGCGCCACCATGCCTTTGCTTAGCTTCTATTCTATTCTATTCTATTCTATTTCTTTTGTATTAAATACATTTATAATCCTGCGATGGCCTGGCGAGCTGTCCAGGGTGTACTCTGCCCTCGCCCAGAGTCGGCTGAGATGGGCGCCAGCCTCCCCGCGACCCTAATTAGGATTAAGCGGTTCAGAAAATGAATGAATGAACATTTATAATCAAGGTTCATTGTAATTTTATGACATTTGTGTAAAGTCTAAAAAATCATTTTTATTCTAATCCTCAAAATTGTTACAGACGATTGAAGGGAAAATTGGTCTTAAAGAAACCACTAAGTAAATTTCACATGCTTTAATCCTCATTGTGGCCAGTTTGATGAATGGAAGCTTTGTATCAAATGGCAGTAATAGGATGTGGCAGAGAGTTGATTTCCCATTCGGGATCATACGTTCATGCTCCTCCATGCTCTATAAAAATCAATCATGGATCCATCAACCTTTTCTCTAATTCTTTGTATGTTGTGTAACTGTGCTTGAATGCTTGTTGATGTGGCTCATTACAATTCAATCCCACTGACTCAGACATGATGTTCCACATGAATATTTTGTCTAGATGACTAAAAATTCCACTAGACAGTAATGGTATTAAGCAGATATAAATTCAGAAATAAGGACATGCACCTCTGTGTCATTTGATGGTACTTCCTCCACTGAACACATCCAGACATTCACACACAATTATTCTTACATGCCTTACACTTTCTTTCAAGGTAAATCTTTAACATATAATCTTAACAGTGCTTTCAGTGCACAGCTGTCACACACTGCTATTTAAATAGTTAACATTCTAAATTCTCGAAAGTCCTCAGGGCTAACGTAAGTAAAAGTGAGTGAAAGTGCAGAAACAGGTGTTCTCTCTCTCTCTCTCTCTCTCTCTCTCTCTCTCTCTCTCTCTCTCTCTCTCTCTCTCTCTTTCTC
>JAQMYF010000007.1:9459749-9471777 GCA_030014195.1 Neosilurus mollespiculum
AATTTTAGACGCAGCTCACTAGTGAGTTGTGCTATTTTTAGAACAGGCCTGCGGGTGACTTATGTGGTCCTTGGGGGTGACCTGGTGCCCACGGGCACCGTGTTTGTGACCCCTGCCCTACACCATCATGGTGCCTATCTTATAATTTGAAGCCTACAAAACTAATTTGCCCAAATATATTTAGTAGCTCATTCTTTTATCAAATAGTGCAGCCTCGGTTAGCACAACAGTCATTAGGACAAGGTATTAACATGGTAAATAGCTCAGCTAGTCAGCTTGTTTAATTCATAGCCTACAGTTAAAAAATGTAAATAGATCTGTATAAGTTTATCTGGATTTGACACTAAAGATATAAAACATTTCTTGTCACGATCACTGTAATTCATTATAAAACATGTGAATTGTAACATATAGTGTAACAAAAGCATACAGTGTCAGGATGACTATAGACTGACAGTGAGCTGTGTCTGGACTGCTTTCAAATTTCCGTATAATTTGGATTTGAAATCTGTTTCCAAAGATAACAGTCAAATGCTGGAACAATGTTTTGCCAGACTAATGTAAAACATGCCTTGTCTAAAGCACTATAATCAGTCATAAGGCAGCAGGTCAGTGCTTCCCATGGGGCAATGCTTCTCAGTCTTTTCAGTCTGTGTTTGAGTTTAATCAGAGAATCCCAGACTGATGTCAACTGGGAGTTTGGAGACTTTCAGACAATAGCCAGACCATGTCCATGAACAATGTTTTAATAATGTATGTTTACTCCTTGATCATGTCTCTAGAACTATGATGTGAAGGATTTCAGCCTGTTGACTGGACTGATTTTGCTTCGATCAGAGTTACATGATGGAAGATGGAAGATGAAAGATGAAAGCAATATGTTCTGATATAATATGACTCATGCCCCAAGGCTTGACTTTTTTTTTTTTTTTTTTTTAACTATACCTATATTCTTTACAACTGGATGACCTGTGTGTGCATGATCTCTTCCTTGATACTGCTGATTGTAATTTAAGCATCCTGGTTTAATAGTGACAACAAATCAGGTAATTAAACTTCATTCATTTTATTTCTCTTTTAAATTAGAATTAGTACAGTGGCATGTCTTACAGTATTGATCATATAGCCTTTATCACTTCGAAAAATAGCACCAAAATTCAGAATTTCATTACAAAAACTCTATGCACCAAACATACACAGGTAAAACAAGCCTCTGTAAAACATCTTTGGGTAATATATGGCCAATGGGCCCATTGTTTCATTTCACCATGGCACCTAAACATAATCAGTATGCATTATTTGCATTTCAAGTATACATGTTTAATTAAAGTTATCATTCTAAATTGTTATTATATGAATATGGAAGTGACATGACAATTTCTACACATTTCTTGGCACATTGTGCATCTAGTAACTGTCTGATTTCTGATACAGACCTCAGAGTTCAGTTGCCTATCAAAACAACAATAACCAGTGTTCTGTTAGCTGCTCACAGATACATACAAGACAAAAAGGAACTGAAATTACATGTGAAGGTCCCTTGATTGGAGTGCCTGCACCTACAAGACAAGACTTTGGTCAAACTGTAATGCCAGATCAGTTTGTTTCCAGATCCCTCCTGATTACTGCCACTGACAAACTAACTTCAAAGTCAAAATTGTAGCTGTTACATGCGTACAATCATGCTAAAACCACACCTGAGCATGAAATTGCATGTACCATAAGTCTCTGTTATGTAGATAATAAGAACCTCCAGATCTCATTTTAATCCCAACTGTAGAGGTAAATTCAGTAGTAAAAAGCACCAGCAATTTAATACTCTTTTAGAAACTTAATAATTGATTATTATTATTATTACTACTACCATTTCTGTAACATACAGTGTAACCTAAGAATTTGCCATTGGATGTAGTCATAGTAGCAAAAAACAATGTACATATCTATATACATCATTATAATATAAATATCATCATATATAAATAGCAGGAAAATACATATAGAAAAAACAAAAAACATTATGAATAACCAACTTTGCAGGAGGTAGGGTCAGATTATTATTCAATGTCTAAATAAAACAGCCAGTCTACATCTGAAATACAAATAACTAGCTAAATTAATAAATTTATGGGTTAAATAAAATGATATAACCAATGTAACAACTGATTGTATAAGTTTTTTTTTCCAGTTTTACAATGACTATCACATTGTAGAGTACCTTAAATTGCAACAATGCTGGGGTGGCAGGGAATAAAATATAACCACAAACATGGTGTCTTGTTCAATTAAAAAAAGACACACACACACACACACACACACACACACACACACATTAAGAAAAAAAAAACAACAAAAAAAAAAAAACACAACCCTCAATAATTTCGCCAAAGGTTTTTGGCTACATACAAAATATAACAAATTTGATTTACATTTACCTTGAAACCCCCAACCCCCCAGCAGATTAATTTCACAGTTTACAGTGCTTTGTGGTTGGCTTTGAACAAGGCCTTATTACAACTTATCTTATAACTTGAAACCTAATTCTGAATGATCAATAAGAGAATGTGAATATCCATATGGGCCAATGAGAGCCTTAATTCATAAAAATATGATTAATATTATGATGATGATGATTATTATTTTATTTGCTATGTTCACTTTCAGCTCCAGATATTAGCTGTTGTCAGGTTAATCTATTCTTTTAAAATGTTTAATAAACAATGTATATTACAGTTTTACTTAAAAAGAAAGAAAGAAAGAAAAAAAATCTACTACCCCTCAGTCTGTGTTTTTATATTAAAAGAGGGGTAGAGTCATTCATTAGTTACATTTATTTTTACTTCTGGCTACGCCTTAGAGACAAATATTTCCACAGTCATCAAATAATCCCTTTTGGCAAATAGACTGTATAAATGAATGCTAATTTATTAAATACATACCCTGTAATTTTAAAAAAAGTCAACCCTTTAGATCGCATACTGTACTTCTGTGATGAATGTGAATTGTTCATTGATCAGCAATCAACCATAACATTAAAACCGCTGGCAGGTGAGGTGAATAACATTAATTATTATTTTTATATATATTTATATATAATTATTTTCTCATTTCTGATTGGTGGCAAGCCAGGAAATTGTACTTGGTATTCTTCTACTAGTGGAATTATTGTATCACTGTCATCATATAACCGAATTATTGCATCATTACCATTGGACTAGTTGAACGATTATTGCATATTTGGCATGCACAATATAAAGGGACTGTCTACTTTGAAAATAATTTAAATGAATAATAAAACAAAAGAATTTGGCTTTTGTATGATATGGGGAATGTGAACTGAATAATTCTCTCAATGCTCACGAGTGTCAGAAGTGAGTTACAGCTTGATGTTTTTGGAATACATAACTGCAGACTGGTCAGACCCGTCTACTACAGAAAGTGCCAAAAATGGACATGTAAGCATCAGAAACGGACCATGGAGCAATGGAAGAAGGTAGACTGGTCTGATGATTTCTTTAACATCATGTGGATGGGCAGGTGTGTGCATTTACCTGGGGAAGAGATCGCACCAAGATACAGATGGGAAGAAGGCAAGCCTGTGGTGATAGTGTAATACTCTGGGCAATGTTGCCGGAAACGCTTCATCCTGGCATTAATGTGGGTGTTACTTTTCCACATACCACAAACATAAAGATTGTTGTATACCAAGTACACCCCTCATGGCAACTGACAGCTGCCCCTTTTTAGTGGGCCTTACTTACTGCCAGACTTTGACAGTTCAGGAATTGTTTGAGGAACACATCATGTTCTAGATGTTGACTTCACCTCCGAATTCACTAGATCACATCTGATCAAACCTCTGTGGCATGTAGTGGGACAAGCAAGTCAAATCCATTACAACTTGCAGAATTAAAATGATCTGCTTTTCACATCTTGGTGCCTGATACCCCAGCACACCTTTGGAAGCTCATGTAGACACCATGCCTTGATGGGTCAGAGCTTTTTTATTAGCACAGTTAAGACCTACAAAATATTATGCAGGTGGTTTTAATGTTATGGCTGATTTGTGTGTTCCTTTTATGAAAGTTCTTGGCAGCTTTCCCTTGTTTTTGAGTTTGTATTTTATTCAGTGTTTTCATACTACCTAGCAACATTTCTTCTGTTTTTCCTGGTTAAGAATATTAAATACTAGATTGGTATGAGATGAGTCTGTCCTATAACAAGACATAAGAGGTTACAATATTTTAACAAACCCTTACCATAAAGGAAAAAGCCTGTTTTTCCAGTATGCATGTGCTGATATTAAATGTTGCTGTTCCTATAATTGTCTAGCCTACAGTTACTGCTTTACTGATGAGCTCTTATCAGGTATTTTCTCCAAAGATTAAAGAGGAAATATTATGCTTTTTCCACTTTTTACCCATAAATGTTGTTACAGGGTTGAACAGTGTTAGACGACACCAAAGTGTCAAATAATGCGGTTAGCGCATATTTAAGTTTTCCCTCAGGGCTGTCTGAGCTGGCCGCAAACACACGACTTTGGCCTTTTTTTTTTGGGTACACTAGTGTGTCACTGCATGCTGGGCCTTCTGATTAGCTATCCTTCCCCCACTGCTTCCCCACGCACAGCAGTATCTTCACCCATCCCAGTGTGCCTCCAGTGCCCTGAGCGTGGAACACAGAGAGCAGAAAGACCCTAAATGAGAGAAGGAAGCCAAACAGGCCTTCTAGCTCCCATACTCAAAATCAGCATTTCTGGGGGAGGTGGGGAAGCCGCATTCTGAAGAGCTGTGGGGCTTTTTGATCAGGAATCGTACTTTGGTGCTTCACTGGTGTCTGGATTGAAAAATAATGGTTTGAAAATGGGTACTAATGGGACTAATATTATGATCGTTTTGGTGCAAATAGGACAAGTTACACTGGGACCATCAACAATGCTGGAAAATACTGTATACCAATTTATCCTCCTCTCATATGGAAAAACAGGCACGTTATACACGGTTACTAATTATCAACACGTCTTGTTTGTCGTTTTGACACAGCACAGACACTGTGCTTATGAGTGATTTAAGGAATATGTGACATGTTTCCTGGTGATTATGGAGGCAGACTTGAGCTGTAGCTCACTATAGTCCTTAAGCTCCCAAAAAGCAGCACAGAATGTGCAGGACATCTCATTAAAGAGAGACATGAGACCTCAGTAGACCTGCAAGGCAAATCTCGGTGGTCATATTCATGTAAAATACATATGTACTGTGTAGACCACTAGTTTTTTACATGCATTCATGCTTTTTAGTGCATGTGATCATTTTTCACAAAATAAACATTCCAGTGATGCCCCGACCCCGATGGACATGTTCATCCCCGGACTTGACGTGAGTGTCTTTCACTGAACCTGGACAAGGAGGCCCGAATGAGGATGAGGCAGACAATTTCCACAGAATCCTCCACAACGTCCGTAGATTCGTGTTCCATCCTGGCATGAAGATATTCATAAAATAAAGTTGTATACCATTATATGATGCACATAAATGTTTTTTTTGTTTGTTTGGTTGGTTTTTTTTTTGGCTATGGATGCAAATTGTACATATTTAGGATTAAATTAAAGCATTCCTCTCCTTACCTCAGATCGATGGACTTTGATGGCAACATAGTTGCCTTGAGGCACCCACTTAGTCAATTCAGCCACTTTGAGTCCCGTCCCAGTGAGATTGATGCTAAACTGACCCTGACAAATAATAAGACTTATAAAATTAAACTATTTCACCCCAGCTGCACCTATTTGGGCACCAATGGCTGTACCAGTTAAGTTTTAGAGGTTACTATGGTAAACTGTGCCATTGTGTTTAGACCCTTACCTGAGGGCATCTAGCAGCACTGTAGCAGTCCCCAGCACTGCCAAAGGGAACAGGGTGGCCAAGAAGCGTTTTAGAAAACTGCATGTCTGTGGCTACATTTAACAATACAACAGAATGCAACACAATCTAATTAAAAATAACACATGAAAAATGCCTGCCATTGCAATTCAGTGACTCATAAAAACTTAGGGAAGCTAGAGGCCGGATATAAAGATCATTAACAGTTTTAACTCTTAACAGCGTACTTACTGATTATTCGCATTGTGCTAAGGTCCAGTCTCACTCTGTGGAAGAGAGTGTAGCCCATTGCAGGATAGTCATTTCTGCAAGCACAGTCTTGACGTCTGCTGCCATTATGCGGACACTCAAAGGGGTTATTAAGTCTAGAAAACAAAGCAGAGTGCTATAAGAAAAAATATTCATGCATTCCTTCATTTAGTCAGTTAGTCATGCAGTCACATATCTGTTCATTTGTTCTTCATACAGTTTGTAATTAGATTCATAAGAAAAGAAAATGGAAGTAAATAGTAACAATCACGAGTTGCGTTCAAAAACAATTTATCCATTCATTTTCTTCGTATACCACTTATCTGTCAAGATGGCAGGGGAAGCTGGAGCCACAGTGGCAGTTTGATGGTGATGGGGCTTGAACACCCAACCTTCTGATATTAACCCAGAGCCTTAAACACTGAGACGACACAGCTCTGACTTTGTGTAAGGTCACCAATCTATCACAAGGCTAACACAAAGATAAACAACTGTTCACACCCATACTATGGGGATTTCTGTTAGGATCGCCCGGAAATAGAACCGGGGTCTCCCACATGACAGGCAGGAACCAATCCTCTAGGCTACCAGGAAGAGTGTGTAGACTGAGATGCAGAGTGTAGAGAAGAGGGCACAGAGATTTACAGGTAATAAGGTGAATCAGTGTCGTTCTGAAGCAATACCAGTAGTCTGCAACTGGATCCTAGACTTCCTGGTGGGAAGACCCCAGGCAGTCCGGATCGGGAACAGGACTTAAAGCACAAACATACCGAACACAGGAGCACCCCAAGGCTGCGTTCTCGGTCCACTGCTGTTCACTCTCCTCACCCATGACTGTGTGGCAATGCACAGCTCAAACTACATCATCAAGTTTGCCAATGACATGACCGTGGTGGGCTTAATCAGCAGAGACAATGAGACCCTGTACAGAGGGGAGGTTGCATAGCGCAGCAACTGGTGCACTGACAACAACCTATCCCTCAAAGTAAAAAAAAACAAAGGAACTAGTCATTGACTTCAGACTCCACACAAACTCAATCCACTGTGCATCAACACCCTCCCAGTAGAGACTGTCCAGAGCATACAAAGTTTCTGGGTGTACACATCACAGCCAACCTCACATCGACTCAAGACACCAAACACATTACAAAGAAAGCCCAGCAGTGTCTGTTCTTTTTGCAGAGGCTGCGAAAAGCCCACCTCCCAACCTCCATCCTGACAACTTTTTACAGAGGACCTACTGAGAACATCCTCAGCAGTGCCATCACAGCATAGTTTGACAACTGCACTGCTGCAGACCATAAGGCCCTGCACCAGATTCTAAAGACAGCAGAAAAGTTCACTGAAGCCTCTCTGCCCCCTCTAGAAGTATATGGTTCCGCAGCATCCCCACCCGCACCTTCTTTCACCAGGCAGTCAGACTGCTGAACAACCTATAACGAAATATCAATCTGTAAACTGCTGAACAACCTATACAGCAATATATATCAACCTGTAATTTAAACCAGCAACGTATAATGCAAACTAGCACACTGCACCTCTATGCACTCTGCACTTTTTCTCTGCTGCTAATATCCTGTACCCAATCATATCCACTAGCAATCAGAATTCTGTTACATGTCCTGCCAAGTGTGTTCATTTTACATCACTTTTGTCTTTTTGCATTTGTGTAAACATGTGTATGAACATGTGTACCCTAGAGTGCGAGTGTCTGTTTGCGCGTTCGTGTGTGCAAGTATGAATGTGGGTGGCTTTTAATGATGTACGGGTGTGCACTATGTGAGTGTGGCTTTTAAAAAGTGTGTGTGTGCTCACTCTACTTATTTTACTTTACTGTATCTCTCTTGTCCCTACTGTGTTTTTAACAGTTGCGTGTATCACCAATTGTTCCCGGTGAAACATTGTTTCGTCTCACTATGTACTATGTATATTGCTGAAATGACAGTAAAGACCTACTACTGATACTACTACAACAACAATGGGTCATACACAAGGGAGACAGTCCATACAACAAAAAAAATCCAAAAATAGAGGTTCAAATCCAAAAACAGCAAGAACAGAGTTTTTCCAGGAAGGAAGGGGGAGAGAGAGAGGAGCGCAACAATGCCATGCAAGTGATTCATGATATCCCTCACAAGACAAGGTTCATCTCAGAACTCAAGACTGAACAATGAACACACAAAAAAAACCACACAGCTTATAAAGGCAAGACAACGAGGCTCAGGTGACCATAATTACCAATAAATACAGGGCAGCACCAGACATATGACATAGAAAACAGGTGCTGACTGAGGGCCCCTAGTGGCCAAAAGTATAATAACAGTTCAGATCATGACACATTTCAGAGTTGTAACATGACTTAATTTGCGTGTTTTTGGACTGAGGGGAGAAAATGGAGCACCCAGAGGAAACCCAAGCAGGCAAGAAGAGAACATGCAAACTCCACACAGAAAGGCCTCAGTTGGCTGAGACGTTTAAACCCAGAACCTCCTTACAGTGGTGCGCCCTTAAAATACTCACTCACTCACTAACTCATTTGCTGAATAGCTTAATCTTAAAGATGGATTGCAATACGGTCACGTGACCAGGCATCGCCCCTGGTTACCAAGGCTGTCCACCATGATGGAAGTCACACAATATGTTTTCCACAATAGACGCAGACAAACGCAATGGCTCTCGTGCTGCATTTTTACACGCTTCCCGTCGCTGCACAGAAGAGATACCGGGACAAAACAGCGTTGCGTGACAGACCCTGAACAGCTCGAAAGAGTGTCACAGGGTAACACACACAAAACCATTCACACTCACACCGAAGGTCAATTTGGAAAAGCCAGTTAGCCTAATGTGCATGTCTTTGAACTGTAGGAGAAAACGGGAGTACTCGGAGGAAACCCATGCAAGCATGGGGAGAACATGCAAACACAGAAACTCCCAAACCTGGATTTGTACCCGGGACCTTCTTGCTGTGAGGCGGACATGCTAACCACTATGCCACCATGCCACCTACCCACAAAAATTATTTCTTAATAGATTTAAATATGATCATTAAGGAAATATTACCTGTATCCATACACCTCTGAGTAATTGTCAGTGTGGCCACTGCGTAGGGTCACATACTCTTTTGGAAAGTTGGTCAGCATTTCTGCACAGTAAATCTGGAGAACTCTTGATTTAATGCGGAGGTGATGTTCTCCATCTTTTCTAATGCCTTCTCTCATCTGTAGCTCTTTGCAGTTGGAGGCCAGGTCACCTAAAACATGAACATCTTAAACTAAACAAATGCAGCAATGAAAATAAAACAGTGATAAGTAAAAAAAAAAAAGGAGAACTCAACACCATTGTGTGAGTGTCTGTGTTTGCACAGTACCAAAACTAACATTTTTCTCCATTATTTTTTTTTTTCGTTGACTGTTATTTCCATGCAGATTGAGAAATTCCTGGAATCACTGATTGGCAGTAATATGTGAATATGGAACACCCAAGTCTGTCTTGCCAGGAAAACAGAAATCTTTACAACAGAAATCTTTAACTATGTGCCAAACCATCTGAAAGCCAGAGAAGGATCCTAAATAGTCTTGGCAGCCAGCATTCTTTTTGTTTGGGGTCAAAAAGGGGATAATATTCATGATACCTTAGTCATACCGATCTCAAAATGCTTACATCAGCCAGATTTAGAAGTAGTTCTAGATGATAAAGACCTGGATATTTATTACTTCAAAAGGATAAATAACTTCAAACTTGGCTAAATTTCAAAATCCTTACTCTAATCCAGGGTTTAACGAAAAACATTTTCCCACTAAACAATCTCAGGTCTTGCTTAGAAAAGACAATTTAATAATATAATAAAGTATGTGTGTATGAGCTACAGCCACATTGTACACAGAGCGAAGCCATGTGTGGAAATCTGGAGCTGAGATATCGTTTAGGTGGTGGACGTCCAAGAAACTTATTAGGGTTTCAAAGGACACAGACTCACTCACTCACACACACACACACACACACACACACTTTCACACTCAAACGCACACACACTTTACTCCTACTAGGGTCATGGCAAGCTGACACTAGGCGAAGGCTGTGTACACCTTGAACAAATCACCAGACCATTGCAGGGCCAACACCCACTCACACAAAATTTGAAACAGCCAATTAGCCTAATGTGCATGTCTTTGGAATGTGGGAGGAAACTGAAGTACCCGGAGAAAACCCACACAAGCACAGGGAGAACATGGAAACTCCACACAGAAACACCTGAGCCCGGGACTTGAACCCAGCACCTTCTTGCTGTGAGGCGGACGTGCTAACCACTACACCACTGTATCGCCCACACACAAACAAATAGGAATATATAAGAAAAAAGATCTTTGGAAAATTAATGTCACCGTTCATATTTAACTAATATTGTTCAAATTTTGGGCCAGTGGTGGCCTGGTGGTAGGGGGATGGTTTACTGATGCGAAGGTCAGGGGCTCAAGCCTCACTATCACCAGGTTGTCACTGCTGTCCCACCAGTGCAGCTAACTGGGTTATCAAAGGCCAACCTTGTCTCTCACTGTCTGTGGTGAGAGGCGTGTAAAAGAATCATTGTTGACTTTCGTAAAGAGTAGGCTGCATTGCCGTCAGTGTGTTTCTGCCCTGCAATGGCCTGGCGAGCTGTCCAGGGTGTACTCTGCCCTCGCTCAGAATCGGCTGAGATGGGCACCAGCCTCCCCGCGACCCTAATTAGGATTCTTGAATGAATGAACGTTCTAAATTACTGCCTGATTCAAAATGAGCTCTACGTACATATTTAATATAATACTAACAATGTCTCTGTCTGCAGGCTGCCTGAGTATGAGGACGGCTGGGCAATGAGCAGTTTTTAGCCGGGAGATGTTTATCTGTGAGACACTCGACTGTCCTTTCCATCACTCCAGCACCACATGTCTGAGAACACTAAGAAAAAACACAACAGAAAGAAACTATATTGACTAATCACCATGGAAAAGGCATGGCAGTATACCATATATAACACTCCAAAATATTCTAATGTACAGACAGCATTAAGAGTGAGAAAGGATAGACAGCTTAGAATGGATAGAGTGAGAAAGAAGAGTGCTTAGAAAGGCATGACTGATGACACTCACATACCTTGCTCCATGGGCCAGATTTCCAGTACACAGGCAGCAGGCAGGCTGGGAGCTGGCATGGTTGGGTGTTTGGTGGAGGAGGTTGTGGGCACTTAGAAGGCAAAACCTGAGTATAAGACTGAGCACCAAATACACGCTGGCTGGGAGCTGAAGGTACTGCAGTGCACGACACCATCCTCTGCTGGTAACCTGCTCCACAGCTCACAGAACACTGAAACACAGTAACATGTTACCATAAATGCATGCCTGCCTATAACACATGTATATCGTCATATGAATGAAGTCTATAATTTTTATTCTGATTTTTTTCAGAAAACTGTTCGAATGAATTACAGCAAAACAATAATATAAAAAGATCACCTGAGTCCATGTTGAAGTTACCCAGACATACTGACAGGGGGCGCTGATACAAGGCTGATAAACTTCAGGTTTCCTTGAGGGGTCACACAGTCCCTCGGAGACTGGATTCCTCATTCCATCCACACACAGGACTGTCCTATGTCTCATACCTGCTCCACAGGTAGTGTTACACTAGACATGCAAATGAAAGAGGGACAGAAATTCAAAATGATGTAAAAAAAAATGTACAATAAGAAATTATCTGATATTTGGTGGTAAATACGCATTTACTATTCAAAATGGATTATGTGTAAAGAATTTTCTTTTTTTTTTTTTTTTGCAGATGTTGGTCTCAAATAACACATTAAAGCCTATAATTAATCTTAAAAAATAAATAAATAAATAAATAAATAATTATATATATATATATAATATTTA
>JAQMYF010000007.1:9484871-9495014 GCA_030014195.1 Neosilurus mollespiculum
ATATATATATATATATTTTTTTTTTTTTTTTTTTTTTACAAATAACTAAATAAATTTAAATAAATAACAAGCATTGGCGAGACCTCAAGGAGAATCTGCAAAGTCATCTTACTGAGAATGTAAATGAACATTTTCTTTTAATTCTATGTTTATTAGTATAGATGGTAATTACAGGGTAGCTAAACATATTTATCCATGCTAAACGTTTATTTATACACAAGAAGAGTATCACCTTATACTTATCCACTTCGTATATTTAGAAACTTAGAAAATCACATTAAATCAATGTCAAATGCATAATACCAGGTTTTTTTTTTTTTTTTTAAAAAGATAACATAAGGAAAAAACTACAAAACAATAAAATACTCTAAAATATCTTCTGCTGCAGTGGTGCCTATTAACCTTTGAAAGCCTTTAATCATAGGGAAACCTGTGTTACTGTCTGACACTGACTGACACACACACACACACACACACACACACACACACACACACACACACCTCCATCACAAACATTGCAATTACAGAGGCATGCTAAACACAGGGCTTAAGTTTGCTGAGAGGACATCAAAGTGTACTGTGTAAAGTAACTGATCCTAAACATGAAGGCAGAAGCCTCCTGCTCACTCCTAACATGACCGTGCTCCTTTACTCCCCTCGCCACACAATAAAAAAACAAGCCTGGGAAGAATATGAGAATATGTAGGGTGGGGACACTAGGTGTAAGCCCCTCCTCATGGCAGTATTGGAGTGAAAGAAGAGAAGAGAAAGAAGAGCAAGAGGGAGGAGAGGTGGAATTCACTGCCATACAGAGCTGCGAAACAGACTTATGGCAGTTATAACAGAGTGTAGATGGGTGTAAAGCAGTGAGATCACCTTCTGTATTCATTAAATGCATCGATTATCAACACATCAGTGAAGCAGAGACTGAGGCAAAGAGATTTGCTATGAATGTGATCGACTGATCCACAGGAAAAAGGAAAGGCAGAAAAAAAGGAATCTCCATGGCCTACAGTAAGTGAAATAGATTAAAAAACCTAAAATGATTGCTAATGTTATTATAACTTCTCCTATAAATGTGATACGATTTGATATGATCATAAGTGCAGCTCTGTATTATGTTCTTTATTTTTATTTTTAGGTCATTTTCAACTGTAATAATCAATAGATAATCATTGTTTGATAGAAACATTGTGATGAAACTAGCGTGTTCTTAGTGGTCTGTTAGCAAATTTAAAAGCAAAAATAATTAATAAATTAATAAAATCTTCATGCTTTATAAAAATTTTTTAAATGTAAGAATAGTCATCTTTTGGAATTAACAGGTATCACTTTATAAGGTGTAAGATACAGTCGGTTTGAGTAATAACATGTGCAAACTGCAATTATTGTTTGGGAAATGAGATGTAACCCTAATTATTAAAAGATAACTCAAAGTGTACAAATAGTATATAGAATAAGGATATAAGCACAAGCAGTTTATGGCCACTTTGTCTTGGATTGCTAGCGGAAAGATATCAGTACAGCTAAATGTCAGACCCTGGCGAACAACAGACTCCTGGAGGGCTTTGATCAGAAATTAGAATGGAACAAACAATAGAGCAGTCATTGTCCATTTGACGGACTACAAATGATGATGCTGATGTCTTGGATCAATATCATGTAGCCAATATGCGCTGCTTTGAAGAACTGAACACAATAGCATTGTAGACAGAGAAATGTATCTGCACTGCTGTGGAGCAAAGTCATCTGATGATAATTAATGATAATTAAACTCTGCTGTTGACCTGAAATTTTCTGAGAGAACACAGATGAAGATCTTGCATGAAATGTCTGCCGAGGCTGAATACCACTCAGTTAACAGACGACTAAATATCTGCCAAAACCAAGCATGTGGATAAAAGAAACTCTTAGAGTACAACAATTTGTTTATACACTCCATCCTAGTAATACCCTCCAGATACCAACGTTGAAATAAAACACAACCCTATTAGTAGAACTCCTCATACACAAAGCACGCAGAGCCAAGTTCCATACTTTAGCAGCTATGGTAATCTTCCAGGCTGATTTTTTATGACTCGTACAATTGTCCATATGTGTACCACCTCAGAATGTTACGCATAAAAATGTTGCTTAAAAATTGGTAAAAATTTAAAATTCATCCGAACCTTAAATCCTTTGCTTCATAACTAAAATATAATGTCACTAATCATTAAATATTTTTTCACCGAAAAAGAAATACATGCTTAACTGATCTCGCAGGGCTAGAAATTCTGATCAGTAAATCCTTAGTATTATACAGTATTTTCTGCAAACAAAAGGGGTTTTCCAACACCTTTACTGATTTTTCTGTAAAACTTTGAACAAATGTTCAATTTCTGAACCACTTAATCCTAATTTGGGCCACGGGGAGGCTCGTGCCCATCTCAGCCGACTCTGGGCGAGGGCAGAGTACACCCTGGACAGCATGCCAGGCCACTGCAAGGCAGAAACACGCTGATGGCAATCCAATGGCCAACTCTTTATGAACGACAGCAGTGGTTCTTTTACACGCCTCTCACAGACAGTGAAAGACACGGCTGGCCTTTGGTAACCCAGTTAGCTGCACTGGGGGGGCAGCAGTGACAGATCGGTGATAGTGGGGCTTAAACCCCCAACTTTCAGATCAGTAATCCAGCACCCTGCCACCGAGCCACCACTGCCCCACTTTTGAAACATCTGTAGAGTAATTAATTTTAAATGACAAAAAAAAAAAAACCCAAAACAAAAAAAAAACAAAAAAAAACACTAACAAAGATCTTATGGGTCGCTCTGCTGTGGGGCAGTGCCTAAGTCTGCAAAGTCAACATATAAATCATTCTAATCTTACAAATGTAGAGATTCTATTGTTGCAAAAAAGAGATTGTATTGTATTTAGAATCTGTATATATGTATCTGCATTAAGACATACAGTACAGATGATAATTATTTATCAGAGTTGGCAAGTATTAATGTTTTGTCAAGTGAATAGAACAAATAAGAACTAGTTGGGTTATGAATAATGGTTGTTATTACTGTTGTTGCTATATTATGATGATGATAATGATGATGATGATGATGATGATGATGATGATGCTACAGCTTTGGAATATTTTAATACCAGTTATGAAGTCAGTATTATTTTAAAATGGTTTCTGAATTTCATGGCATACATTTTTATTAACCAAAGTTTTAATGATTTATTATTTTTTAAACCTAAATTGACGTGAAAGTGTGTGTGTAAATGTATATGCGTGTGATGCACTCCCTTCAACTGCCGTCTCATCCAAGGTGTGTTCTCTGTGTTCCTGAGACAGGCTCAAGATTCACGGCAACCCAGAGCTGGATAAAATGGTTACTGAAAGTGAGCGAATAGTCATATTCAGTGAAATGGGTAAAAATAAGTTGCTAGCAATCATACAGCTAGCCAGTGTCTCAGTCTAAGTGTCAACGTTTTTTAGCAGTTGCATCTTTTTTTATTGCTAATATTCCAAGTATGTAATGGTAGTTATCCCACTCATTTGCTGAACCGCTTATCTCTACTCCCAGGGTCGTGGAGGGGCTGTGCCTATCTCAGCCGGCACTGGGCGAAGTCGGGGTATACTCGGAACAGCTCGCCAACACACACAACCATTCACACTCACACACACGCTAATTTGAGAGAGTCAATTAGGCTAATGTGCATGTCTTTGGACTGTGAGAGAAAACTGGAGTACCCAGAGGAAACCCACGCAAGCACGGGTGCACATACAAACTCCACACAGAAACGCATTCATTGAGCCCTGGACCCGAACCCAGGACCTTCTTGCTGTGAGGTGGACATCCCTGCAATGGTAGTGATGTCATTATTTAAATCAAGCATTAAAGTTAAGAAATGTATTCTAAATATGTTACTTAATTAACTGTAAAAGTGCTAGTATAGTGTATAAATCTATTCCACTTGCTGTAGCAGCAATAAAAACTGATTTTTATTTTATTCATGTTATTATATAATGTTAAGATACTGTTGAGTGAAACACAGTTGAGCTGCCATCTCTTTAATATGCAATGTCAAAACCAACAAACAACAAAACACTTTTAACACTGTCCAATTCCCAGAATTTATACTAATTCCACAACTGTATGGTTGGCTATATTGTTGGACCATCCCTGAAGATATTGTGCTTTTGTGTCAATATGTTTTCTTTTTCAGGAAAAAAGTAACCAAATTAGGAGCAGTCAACGTGACAACCGCTGGTAAGAATCAAGCATATGTGAAGCAGGTGTTAAGGTTACTGTATTTCAAATAACACAACTCATGAAGGGTCACTCATATTGACTCATTCATTTGCCGAACTGCTTAATACTCCTAGGGACGTGGGGAGGCTGAACCCTATCTCAGCCTACACTGGGCGAAGGTGAACACCTTGAACAGCTTGAAAGACCATTGCAGGGCAACATACACACAACAATCCACAATCCACAATCCCCAATCACATCTAGGGGTAATTTGGAGCAGTCATTTAGCCTAACATGAGGTTTTTGAGTACCTGGAGGAAACCCACACAAGCACAGTTAGAATATGCAAACTCCACGCAGAAAAGCCCAGGTCTTGGACCCAAACTCGGACCTTCTTGCTGTGAGACAGACGTGCTAACCACTACACCACCGTGCCGCCCAAGGTCACTAATAGTGTGGTTCTTGTGGAAATTCTACACTTGTGACAAATAATTGAAAATCTCAATTTGTAATGCATGTTTGTAATTATTTTTAAATGTTCCTTAATTAGAGGCAGGAAGTTGCAAATCTGGGAAATATGAGTGTACTGTATTCTATGTGGACCACAAAATCTCTGACAAAACTAGGTGCTTTCAAGAAACAACTCAAAGGGCAATCTGGAACTGGTTTTAAAACTTTCCCAAAGCACATGTCCACACACTCCAAGAATGTTCTCTTCCAAGAAAACTAAGACCTACTAATAAATTAAATCTAGAACTTTGACATTACTATATATGGCAGTCAGTATTATTCTGCAAAGACAAATAATAAATGCCAGTTGGCACAACTTTGACAGTCGTGAAAAAATATTAAGTGTTCAATGCTCAGTTCAAACACAAACACACACACACACACACACACGCACACACACACACACACACACACACCTAAACCCACACCCACACCCACATACACACACTATACATAAAACCACGGGTGTTTCTATGTGGAGCTTGCATGTTCTCCTCATGTTTGCATGGGTTTCCTCTGGGTACTCCAGTTTTCCCCCACAGTCCAAAGACATGCATGTTAGGCTAACAGGCTATTGCAAATCGCTCCAGGTGTGAGTGTTAATGGTTGTGTGTGTTGGCTCTGCGATGGTCGGTATGCTGTTCTGGGTATACCTCGCCGTCGCCTTCGCAAAAGAATGTAGAGAGCATTCCCAACTTTGCTCTCTGTGTCCTCATCATGATTTGACCTTGGAACCTCTGCACAATAGGACAAATGCATGTCTGTTGTGTTTGTTTTGTGCTATGTTCAAACTGGGTTTTATATTGCAAACTATTTATTCTATGAATGACAGCTAACATTTTCATTATGTTGCTGTTTTAGCTAGTTATCATTCTTGCTAGTTAGTTATCCAACACCACTCTGTAACATTACTTGGTTGAAAGGGATCTAAATGCACAATTGTCCAACATAACCAATTCCTGTACATGCCTGGGGCCAAAGACAAGTTGAAATCACAAGCTTCACTCCCTGCTACACCATCACTGCCTTGTGATGCAAGTCACCACAGATGATACACATTTTCAAGTCAAGAGAAGAAACTGACAAGAGCATATGAAAAAACATTTTACAAGGGTGATTATCATACACTGCCCTGTAGTTATTCTGTTATTAAGCTCCCTGGTGAATAAGGAATACTTCAGGCAAGTGGTTCCTCAGACAACTGAGTGAATGTATCATACAGCGAAGGGTACACAGATGGTTTTGTTCTGGTTGGAGCCTTTCTCAAGTCTTACACGTGCTCCACATGTGTGTCATTAACACATTCCTCCAAGCTGAGAATTCTCTATTTATGTTGTCTTGTTTATGAATGGATGACATGGGAACGCTGTTTGTTTCTTCATTGGGATGCTGCATTTACTTAGCCTCACTGGTCACCGCCTATGTGTTATTATTTAGATGTGATGAGTTTTAAAATTGGTAAATAGTTTGTGGGTTTTTATGTTGGCAATTAATGGAAAACAATTGATTACATGTACAAGAACTTCAAAATAATAACAATGAGTTTATGTATTTCTATGAAGAAACATGAAGACAATGTTACATTTCACATTCAAACTATGATTTTAGGTAGGTGGTGAAGATGATTTTTTTTTAAATATATTTTTAAATTCTATTTTATATACTTGACTTGCCAAGTAGCATATAGCATATAGTGACTTTTTGGATGTGATCGATATGTTCTCGTTGATGTTTATAAAAGGGCTAACGGTCTACAATAAGGACTAAATGACATATTGTAAAACTATGCACTGAAGCAGGTTCGGATATCTTAGACAGACTTGCTGGTATTTCCTCCCCATCAGTGCAGCAGTATGAACTTCACACAGTTCAAGTAGAAACAGACTAGACAGGTAACTGTGGTGCGTGAAACGGCTAATGAGAAAAGGCTGGTATAATATTTTATTCACCACAACTAAGGATGCTACTGGTAGAATTTTTAACCTTAGTTGAAGTAATAGTTAAAGCTTGAATATCTCAGTTTTAAATCTACAACAAATGTTTTAAAACATTTTTGAGATCAATAGGTAGTAGGTTTTATACCGATAAGCTTGAATGCTGAATACTGATTGGTCAGAACATGCTTTTACTGGAAATGAAACAACTATGGGGTTGTAACATTATCTTTTGTGTTTTATTTCTTACATAGTTTATCAATAAGTAGAATAATATAGTCCAAATGGGAGAAAACTGTTAGACTGTTTGAACACACTGTCACGGAATGAACCAGGCAAAGCCCAGTCTAAATATCTCCAGATTACAATCCTATTTTTCTTTTATTCTGACACATTGGCAAAGAACATTTTTTGTTCATGTCTTTTACTGCTCTAACTGTTTAGTTGGATTTTGAAACTCATTTCAAATTAACATTTCGAGTTACAAGTTAAGGCATGAATATAGGAATGCTATAATATATGTACAATTTTCTTAATGTTTGTATTTTTAATAAACCTTCAATATGCACGTGCATTCAAATATTTTTAAGTTAGTGAGTGATTTGTGTTTTGTTTGAACACTGTTGATTGATAAAGTGCATTTCTTACAGCATTGTGTCGAATCCACAATAATCATTATATGAATTACAAAGAAATAAAGATTGGTAAGTTGGGCTGATTTTTCACAAGATATTTGATTGCATTCATTCATTCATTCAATTTCTGAACCGCTTAATCCTAGTTAGGGTCGCGGGGAGGTTGGTGCCCATCTCAGCCGACTCTGGGCGAGGGCAGAGTACACCCTGGACAGCTCGCCAGGCCATCGCAGTATTTGATTGCATGTTAAAGATAATTTGTAGTCTTTTGATCAAATGATTAAATGTTGTGTGGCAAAGAAAATGTCAGTAAATTTAAAGCTCTGAAGCTAAAAGACTATAATAATGTGCTTATTGCATCCTGCTTGCCATACAAGCAAAAACACAAAACACAAACTACAGTCTGTCTTGTGCGGACATGTCACATCTGTATTCTCGGGATAAAGCTCAACACTACATACTGCAGCGTTTCAGCCAGTGCATCATGTTTGGACACATGTATTAAAATTTCTAGTTTTATACATTTACTTTCTTATTAAAAATGATGTGCTTTGTAATTATTATAATTTGTATTAAATGATAAAAATTAGAGCTTCTGTAGGTTTTGAGACAAAAGTATTTCACTCCAAGCAACTTCTGAATAATCCACGTACAAGGTAAGTTTTAAGCTCTGTAAGCTAAAAGGGCAATCACTGTCGGATCCAAATCCTCACAAGGTCATTAGAGACACTTGTTTTTTATACAAACTACTAATTAATAGCCATATAATGAGTCTATGAACTGCACCTGTATAAACATGGTGCTGATTTAGGCAAACAATTCCACTAATAAATCCTTCCACTGAAAATTAAAGACTAGTGCAACTCTTTAACTGACACTGACATTCTCTCCTCTCTATGATGAACCATTCACATTTTGTGAAATATTGACTGAATACTGAATTTCAGTTTGTGGTGGTCTGGGAAACTCGTCAGAGGTTACTGCAACTAAATTCTGTAAAAATTACAAGTTCTGACCAAGTTCTAGTCTTTTTCCTTCTGCCTATAATATACTCAAGTTTAAGAATCCATATAGCGGTGCTTGAAAGTTTGCGAACTTTCTATATTTCGAATTTTCTATATTTCTGCATAAATATGACCTAAAACATTATCAGATTTTCACACACATCCTAATTACAAATTAATTACCTAATTAAAAGATTACAAATCCCGTTAAAGAAATAAGAAAAAATATGATACTTGGCCATTTATGTATTGAGAAAAATGACCCAATGTTACATATCTGTAAGTGGCAAAAGTATGGAAACCTCTAGGATTAGCAGTAGAAAACTCAAATTAGAGAGAGGTGTCTTTAATCAGTGGGTTGACAATCATTGTGAATGGGCGGGCGATGTTTTTATTAAAAGAACACATCTATTAAAGTCTGATATTCACAACACATGTTTTTGGAAGTGTATCCATCCAGGGAACAGGAATGGTGTGCATGGTAGTGTTGCAAGTAGAAAGACGCATATAATTATCTACAGTCTGTTAAAGGTCAGACATTATACACATTTTCAGACCTCTGTTTTTCATTTTGAACACCAATACTGCACCAAGGTATGCTTCCTGAACCAAATAAATAAAAAAAAAACCTCCTCAGTTCTTCAGGAAGCTGTTCCCCACCTAACCCTGAAATGCTGATTTTGAGTGTGAGTGCTGAATTGCCTGTTTGGCTTCCTCCTCCTATTTATATTCTTTCTGCTCCCTAAACCCACTCTGCTATAATTCGTCAACTAAAAGCTCCATGTCAGTGTGCTGGGAGCTAGAACACGATACCACTGTGCATGGGGGGAGCAGAGGATGAAGGCCAGATAATCAGAAGGCCCAGCACACAGTGATGCACTAGTGTTCAAAAAAATAATGTAATATTGTAAATAATAAATCAGCCAGCTTGTGTTTAGACTTTAGTTAGACATTGCAACACCATTAATAGGTCAAAAAAGTGGGAAAAGCTATTATTTCCCTTTGAGCATCACAAGGAGAAGCCAGAGTGCTCATGGGAAAAAATATAACTTTTTTCTTTCTTTTTTTTTTTTTTGGTTTAAATGAAGCGTTGTGTTTGGAAAAAAGAAAACAATGTTTTGCAGAATAACATCTGTGAAACATGGTTTGGGTATTTCTTGCAGCTATTTGTAGTTTTACTGCATCCTTGCCATTAATGATGAGACAATAAAACCATTAACAATATACAATTAAAAGGTTCTAAAGGAAAATGTCAGGTCATATGTCCATGAACTAAATCTCAATAGAAAATTGGTCATGGAGCAACACAATGACTCTAAGCACACAAGTCTTTCTACCAAAGAATGGTTAGAGAAATATTGATATTTTGGAAAGGCCTAGACAAAGTCTTGACCTTAATCCAATGGAAATATTGTGTGAGCAGTTTATTTGTGGAAACCCACCAACACCCCTGTTCTGTATGGAGTAATGGGCTAAAATTCCTCCAAGTGCATATGCAGGCCTAATCAGCAGTTACTGGAATATTTTGCTGCACAAGAGAGTTTATATATTTTGCCACTTACAAATATGCAGTTTTCCTCAATAAATAATTCTCACGTAGAATATTTCGATATGATTTTCTTCACCTACTTTTAGGACTTGCTTGAAATAATGTTACAGCTCTTATTTTTGTAAAAACACCTCTAAATGTAAAACACCAGTAAAGATATTTAATCAAACCTACACTACATTCTGATCTTGTCAAGACTATCTCCCTTCAAAGCTATGCTCAGTAAGGAGCCAGGTTGCTTTTTTTTTTTTTTTTTTTTTTTTTTTTTTTTTCCC
>JAQMYF010000007.1:9495847-9506546 GCA_030014195.1 Neosilurus mollespiculum
GATTGGCTGGTGATCGCTGTGAGTGACAGGGAAGTGAGCATATGCCATCCCTCCCTCCCGTGAGAGCTCGGCCAATTCCTTCCTGGTCACGGATGGCTGTGGCATCAATCCGGATTCGAACTTGTGATCTCCGTGAGCCAGGTTGCTTTTTAAAACCTTTCTCACATGGTAACTGTCATTCTTGGATCAAGCTGGTAACAGATACACATGCCTTAGTATAATGTACACTGGCCTAATTAATAGTCAATTTATAATTAGTTGCTAACTCTATAACTTTATTGGTGATTGAGTTGCATACTTCTGTTCAGAATATTTGGCCATGTGAAGTGTTTTCCCAGGCCAGCACACATCACAAAAAGTTTACTTTTCAAGATTTGTAAAACTTTAAACTTTTTACTATCAGTCTTACCAACAATTATTAATAGCAATTATAAATCTAACTGTAATATATTCTAGTGAAAGCAATATGTGCTTAGTCTTTGGCCAAATGCATCACTGAAGACCCAATTACTCTAATCACAACCAGACGCACAGCTAACACCATCAAAAGAGTTTGAAGATTATTTTTGTTTTTTCTTTGGAATCCAAATGTAAATTGTCTATTAAAAAAAATAACCTCTCTAGTGTTGTTTAATAATGAGCTTTACACATATACACCAAGATTGTTAGTTTTGGAGTATTGTATGATAGACACAAAATTAAAAATTAAAAAGGTATATAACTAAATGTACAACATTAATGTTCATATCAAGATACTAAGACAACACAAATTACATAACCGCAATGAAACTTTAATATTGTTTGGACCAAAGCAGATCAACTGTGAACAAATACACCTGAGAACCGGACTTGTAGTCCATCATGTATGAGCAGATTTGCTTAATACAATAAATAAAGAAAGCCCCCAACAGATGAATGGTAAAACTCCAAAATCTGAATTATTTTTACTTGATGTTTTTCAGGTTTTACAAGTCACTAAATTGGAGAAAACGGAATAGAAAACATATTAGAGCAACATTTAAACTTGGCTTTTTCATATATCTTTCATCTGGGATGTATCCTAATAAGTTCTGATAGATTATTGTTCCTTATTCTATGCAAAAGATATAAAAGTTAAAAAAATTATATATTTATTTCCTTAAAGGTGCCCATTCACTAGTAAATATGAATGTGTTTTATCTTCCATTATTAGTTCATTTTGGTTGAATACAAAGGTTTCTTGTATGGGCTTAGTATCCCTTAATCAATGGTTTTACATCTTGCTTTGGTTCTGTGTTCGTTCACAATAACAACGACAATAAAAAGACCACTTGACCAAAGGGATGATCTTGTGCATGCAAAAAACTTGGCTGTGCAACACAGATTTGTAAAAGGTGGAAAATTCTGAAATTAAGTTTTAAGAAACAGAAGAAAGAATATTATAAAACAACTGTAGCACATTTTAACCCCTCAACCCACCCTACCCAAACACACACAAACACACCTCGATTGTTCACTGTTCCTGTCATCTATGTCTGAACTGACAGCCACCATTTTGCTATGATGATAGCTCTGCACTCTCACTTCAATATGGCGATGTTTGCTAATATTATGCTCGCTGCAGGGGTCACTGACACTCTCGTACAGTTAGCAAATAGTTTTAAAAACACTTTGTGACCAATTAAATTATATTTACAAAAGATAACACTGTAGTATTTCATGTTTATTTAATGTGTCTGGTAAGTGGATGGTTACCTTTAACACAGGCCTAAGCATTAACAAATGTTTGAAGGCTGTGTATCAACATTGGCTTGGAGAGACAAATGCACATGCTGTGCTTTTGCATACCATTTGTTACAACACATCTTTTGGTCTTTAATATAAATCCAGATATTACCCTGATGCATGAAAAGTTCAAGCAGTAAAGGCTTATCACAAGATAACTGCTGAGATATAGACAGATATTTCTGATTAACAAAAAAAAAAAAAAAAAACATCAGGCATATATAACATTAAATCTGAAGTTCTCCGTGTTCTGCTGTAAACAAATAAATTAGTCTCTTGAAACACATCCTTCAGAAAATGGAATTGGCAATCAACATCAACAAATGTCCAAAATGTAGCTGAGAGAGGTATTTGTGTTTATACAGACAGGGAAAAGAAGTCCTAGCTGAGGAGCAAGAAAAAAAAACAGTGTTCATAAAGTGAATGAGTCCCCACGACTGGGTCATTAGTGGCTGACAAGTGTACGTTTCCTGCTGACTAGTCAAGGTTTCTAGGTTAGTTGCAGCGCTAAGATGGTTTATTGAAATGCATCATTAAATAAACATACATCAACATGATCATTGCTGAAAATCAAATATTACTTATCAGAAAGGCATCATACTGATACTAGAATATAAAAAATGAATAGCACCATATTCATCATGTAGTGCTGAATGACTATAATGGTCAGTGAGGAAAGTGCTTTGACTTTATATTTTATACTAAAAAGATAACTATAGCTTTCTAAAATTTTAGCATAGCTTACAGGCATGTAAGCTGCATTACAGACCAAATCATCAGTGCCAAAAAATTAAAGAAAATAGTTTCTCAACAGGGCGGCACATGTGGTGTAAGGGTTGGCACATCCGCCTCACAGCAAGAAGGTCCTGGTTTCGAGTTCGGGGCTCAGGCATTTCTGTGTGGAGTTTGCATGTTCTCTCCATGCCTGTGTGGGTTTTCTCTGGGTTTCCCAGTCTCCTCCCACAGTCCAAAGACATCCACATTAGGATAACTGGCTGTTTCAAATTGACCTTGGTTGTGTGTCTTGCCCTGTGATGGTCTGGCGATCTGTTCACCGCCTTCGCACAGTGTCAGCTAAGACGGACTTTAGCCTTTCCGCAATCTTAGTAGGATTATGTAGTTCAGCAAATGAGTGATGAGTGAGTGAGTTTATCAACAATGTTTAGTGAAAAAAATGTATCCCTGATAGTCAGGTACTTTATTTTGCGACGTATTATTATGAATAAGGGTTTTTATACATCGCTTCTCTAAAACAGGGTCAAAAATAACTGCATGACATATTTGACGTCTCTAAACTACTTTCGTTTCACAAGAACCTATGGTAACAAAAACAGCATCATTACAATGTCTTGTTCATACATGTTGTCAGTTGCGATTTGCTCAGCACCAGTGAAAAAAAAATTAAATATCACTGTATAAATGGTTAAATGAATACATAAAACATTCGCTGTACAAAGATAAACATACAATATACAATAATAATTATTTGTTGCTGGTTGATAAACAACATATTAAAAACTCTTATGCACAAATATACACTTTGCGTTCTTTTGAATACAAGTTATACCACAAGTTTTACTTACACAATACATCATTGTAAATAAATATCACATACTCCCAAAAAAATAATTAGTGCTGCTGGACAACACATGCCTGAATATATACCGTTTGTGTGTAAGACTTTTCTATCAGATTGGCTCCATGTGTTTGTAATGATGCGATGCCCGGTGGGGAGCCACAAATTTGGTTCTGATTAATCAGCACCATGGCTGCTTGGGTGGGCAGGAAACCCAGCTAGAGCTACATGCTAAAGCTTTATGTTTATTACCGTTAGAGCTACATCATGCTGGGTTTAAATGCCAAGCTGAAAAAGTTCACCAGCTAGTTGTGCTTTCTGAAACACCTGACCGTTTGAGGAAGAAAAAAGACATCAGGAGTAAACTGCCATTACATCTTAAACCCAACAAAAAAATCACAGTTGTACTGCATTGCGACTCAACAGTGAGAGAGACCCTGCTGAATGTATGGCACTAACTTCAACAGTCTTGATGGCTGAACTCAAAAAAATCACTTTTCGTAGTGCACAAAGGCACCAGTAGACATGATACAGAGAATTACAGCGCATGGTAATAAGAGAGGGAGAAACAGAAGAGTGTAAAAGAAAAAAGAATACTATCGTACCGGCTTCCATGGTCGTCGGTGCCAGGAAGCGCTGCCGGGGCACGGCTGCATGTTGCACCGCTCCACATCGGGAGGTTTGTCAAGCATGTCACAGTTGTGCTCGTGTAGTCTCTGCCCATTCGGACGCTGGCACACTACTAGTCGAGTTCGTTGCCCACCACCACATGACAGACTACACTGAGGAAGGAAGTGAGACAAGAGTTTAAGAAATTAATAAGAATAAAATGATAGAAAATAATGTGAATTTAATGCGAAAGGAAAGACTAGCGCAAAAAAAGGGTGGTGGGGGGGGTGAGGTGGTTGTATTACTAAATTATGCCACATGTGTGTAATTTTCTTAAACCTGTTTCCTCAAAATCAAGAAGACTGCCAAATTGTACATCCATTTTCAATTATCCTTCTTTTAAATCTTGCTTTTATGAAGCTGTCATGTTTTTGGCATAATGTCACATTTTTGGCATAATGTTTGTTTTAAATTCAATTCATACTGATGAGGAACATCAATCAATTTTAAGGAGGAAAAAAATCGTCCCACATGTACTCATGTTCCAGCAGAGCACTTAACAATAGTGCAGATGATAATAAGATAAATGTTTATGGTGTTCACTTAGAGATTGAAAGTTTTGTTTTTTCCCGTTATTTAATCATGGGGCTGTACGGTGATGTAGTGGTTCACACGTCCGCCTCACAACAAGAAGGTCCTGGGTTCAAGTCCTGGGTTCGGCGAGGGCTTTTCTCTGTCGAGTTTGCATGTTCTCCCCTCATGCTTACATGGGTTTCCTCCGGCTACTCCGGTTTCCTTCCACAGTCCAAAGATATGCATGTTAGGCTAATTGGCTGTTCCAAATTGCCCCTAGATGTGAGTGTGAATGGTTTGTGTGTGTGTGTGTGTGTGTGTGTGTGTGTGTGTGTGTGTGTGTGTGTTGGCCCTGCGATGGTTTGGTGAGCTGTTCAGGGTGTACCCCACCTTATTTTTTGACAAATGAGTGAGTGAGTATTTAGTCTTGACCTATTCCCACCCATTAGATATATCTTTTCTGATCACATGACAGTTGCCCACCGTAGACAAGGGTCACCATGTCCTTCCTCCGAGGCGTGTATAGCCAGTCAACCATATTTTTTCGAATTGCGGCTCATGCAAAATAAAGAGCAGCGTAACACTCTTGGAGGAAAGCACTATCTACATTCCTTTGTATGCATTAGCTCACAGATACCCATGATTCGCAAGTGCCACTATGATTGACAGGGAAACAATTACATGCCCTCCCTCCCTGGCAATCCAAAAATTTTAATACATAAACAAAACCAAATATGAATAAATGCAAAAAAACATAAGTATTAGACATGTAACAGGTTTATTAATGTGCAGAGACTAAGAGATATGGAATTTAATAAAAGAATACAATTTAATTGGTTCATGTGTTTATAGGGTCTGCTTCAGGACAAACTTTACAACCTGAAAACAGCTACATTGACATCATGATTGCTTACCTCTCCCCAGATACCGTAGTTCCACAGAGGACAAGGTCCTGAGTCACAGCTCTTTGACTCACTAGGTTTGACTCTCTCGTCACAGTAATTCACACTGCGGCCCTCTGAGTCCTGGCACACCACAACCCTCCTCTGGAAGCCACCCTCACATGTACTGGAGCACTGTGATGGGGCAAATCATCCCAAAGAGATGTTCACCAAAAGGAAAACACAGCCTGTGCTTTAAAATGTTTTTTTTTTTTTTCACACACACACACACACACACACACACACACACACAAAAAAAAAAAACCTGCACACAACACCTATCCACCGAGTTCTTGAGTGATGGTATACTTAGTCTGTGTCCTGACAAACCAATATAAGAATATATTCACTGTTAATGATTTTAAAGCACTTCTGTAAGTAGCTCTGGATAAGAGCATCTGCTAAATGCTGTAAATGTGAATGTAAAAAATAAAATCATTTGAAAATATACTGCAGTCAATAATTACTATAAATAATTCATTCACTTATTCATTCACCAAATTGTTTATTCCTCGTCGTGAGAAGGCTGGAGCCTATCCCAGCCGACTCTGGGCGAAGGCAGGGTACACTCTGGACAGCTCGCCAGTCCATCACTGGTAAAAACACACACAACCATTCCATTCACACTCACTCACACCTAGGGACAATCTGGAACAGCCAGTTAGCCAAATGTGCATGTTTTGGACCTTGGAAGGAAACCAGAGTACATAGAGGAAACTCATGCAATCACGGGGAGAACATGCAAACTCCACACCAAAATGCACTCGCCGAGGCCGGAACTCGAACCCAAGACCTTCTTGGTGTGAGGCGGATGTGCTAATCACTACTGTCACTGTGCTGCTCAATAACTATTATAATAACTTTATTTATACAACTCTTTCACAAACAAAGGATCAACACTAAGAAAAATAACATGAAAAAGCATGACAGAAATAAAAAGAAAGTATGTGTGTGTGTGTCAAGTATGTTTGTTAATATATGAGAAATAAGAAGGAACATACTGATCCCCAGGGCCCAGTCCTCCACTGGTGGTCTGCTGAGGGAATGTTCCAGCTACTGTGCCCTGGATGACTTCGGGGGTCATAGGGGAAGTAAGGATGGTTATTGGGCCAGAGCTGGTAGGCTGACTGGCACGGTGCTGCGGCACACTCCTGCTCAGAGCTCGGTTTCTCATCCAGGTGGCAAAAAGACTCATCCACCTGCTGGTTGTAGTTCATGCACACCACCTGCCTTGTGGCATGGCCCACACCACATGACACAGAGCACTGCAGAGAAACAAGAAAATAAAGGAAAATGAACAGGAATATTACAATGTATCTGAATAGGAAAGTGGAAATTACAGACAAATGTGCCAGTGAGTGAGTGAGTTAGTAAGTGATACACACAGGTGACCACTCCCCCTCTCTCCATTGGCCACAGTGGCTGAAACATGGTGTAGTTTCTGGAGGTCGAGGCAAATGGGCGCAGTAAACATCATCAGCTATTCGTCCTTGGGAGTCTCTGCAGCTGACATACCGTGCTCTCTCACCCTTCCCACAGGAGACAGAGCACTGAACACACACACACACACACACACACACAATACCCCACAGCTTCACTAAAATTATAATATCACAGATATATTACAATATCAGGGCAGCACGGTGGTACAGTGGTTAGCATGTACGCCTCACAGCAAGAAGCCTGGATTCGATTCCTGGGCTCGGGACTTTTTAATCAGAGATAATGAAATCAGATTGAGCCGTTCCCCTATAGTATATACTAATCAATGGTATTCACACCACCTGTTAGCAGTGATTTTTTTTCAGGTGATGGCTGATTGGTGTAGTGATACCAATTTAGTTGTTTAAATTTGCTCACACAATGTAATTTTTTTATATGCACAGCAAAATATTGTACATTTTAAAGTACTCTTGTTTTAGAGAATAAATAGAGAAATAATTAGAGCACTGTATTGGAGAACAGTAAACTACTCAGAAAAATGTCAGAAATCATTTCTGATTACACAATTTATGATACAAAAATCAGTTTAACTATGAATACTGACTATGATGTGGTGATTATGTGCTGTCAATGAATCTCTGTATTAATAAACCAAATTCTGAAATATAGCTTAATAAGCACATCTATATCATGTATCTTGACAATACAGTCTTTAAACTCAGAACATGACATTATCATCAGAAATTTAGGCTTTGAACTCAGAAATACATTCCCCTGTACACTCTCAGAAAGAAAGAAAAAACACTCGTAAGTGGACCTAGCACTCTTCTGTAAGTTCAGCTAGTAATGGTGGCTTAGGGGCAACTGCAATCGGTGAGTCCTCAAACAAGATACCAAGCCTTATGTGCCTTGCTCCTGCCCCATGCTGTGGGATTGGATCAAGGTGTATTTCCTACCATATGTTTAAAGCTTGTCAGCCTAAAGTCCCATACGAATCATTGCCTTAGCTTTGCCCTGTTTGAATTTTGACATGTGTGCTGATTTCTCTGATGTATGTATAACCAGCACTTATAAATAGTACATTGTATATCATGATTAGTATGTAGCTGGTGTAATTACCTTCATGTTTGATCTACTTTCACTTGGTTTTTGGTTTGGTTTGAGAGTGAGGGAAGATTGTGCATTTTTTTCTTTAGGTAGTTTGGTTAGTTCACTTTATGTGTAGTGGGAATTTTTTTTATTATGTTAGCCTAGTTGGGGGTGGGTGACATCATGGTTAGCACGTCAACCTCACAGCAAGAAGTTCCTGGATTCTAGTTCCAGGCCCTCCGAGGGCGTTCCTGTGTGGAGTCTGCATTTTCTCTCAGTGTTTGCGTGGTCTTCCTCCGGCCACCACAGTTTCCTCCCACAGTCCAAAGACATGCACATTAGGTTAACTGGCTGTTAAAAATTGCCCCTAGGTGTGACCCCCATCTTCGCCCAAAGTCAGCTCCAGCGCTCCTGCAACCCTAATGGAATTAAGTGGTTCAGCTAATGAGTGTGAGACCAGTTGGCTTCTGAAGCCCTTAATCACTTAAAACACAAAGTGAACACAATCTTGGTTTCCCAGCCCTTTATTTAATTTATGATCTCACCAAGACTGGAATAACAATCATATCAAAAACAACTGCTATTACTACAAGGAAAAAGAAAACTGGTTAATGTTTCTTTTTGATGGACCACACAGTCTCTTTCTGATTTAAGCAGGAGCTTAAGCAACACTCAAATTCACACATACACTGACATCCGCTGCTTATGTCTGGAAAGTATTTTACATTTACACTGCACTTATACTATATTAAATAGACACTTTTCTCAGTGCTTGTGTGTGTATTACATTTAGTACTTGTGTCTTACTCACTGCAGTCCAGGACCCATATCTCCACTGGGTTTGTAGGTGTCCAGATGCTGCAGGTCGTTGTGTGCTGAGTGCTGATGATGCTCGAGGACAAGCTGGCAAATCACATTCCTACACACATACACATGACTAAGTAACAGGGATACCTTGCTTCCAAAGTGTGTGCATATGTGTGTCTGTGTCTGTGTGTGTGTGTGTGTGTGTGTGTGTGTGTGAGAGAGAGTGAGAGAGAGAGAGAGAGAGAGAGAGAGAGAGATATGTTCTTATTTTTTTAAACCTGGCTATCTCGTGGTCTTGACGCTGCATTACACTCTCTGTCATCCACGGACTTTCCATAAGCACCAGACACACACCTTACAGCTCTCATTTGGTATCCTTGGCCACAGCTCACAGTACACTGCAAACATGCACATAACGGCTGCTTACCAATTTACTTCCTCTACAGTCTTAATACTCTTAAGAAACATATCATGCTGGGTTCACACTCATCTTAATATCACACTTGTTTTGTAAAGTTGCACTGGTACTTTAACTGACTCAATGGTTCAATCATTTTTGAAATAATTTTTCTTCCTTTCACACATCCAAACCTCTACACCTATAAGTATTGGTTAATGCTCTGTCATGGTAATGTCTTTGTCTGTGCTAGTGGCCCTGTAATTGGGGTGACACAGTGGTGTAGTGGTTAGCATGTCCACCTCACAGCAAGGAGGTTCTGGGTTCGAGTCCCAGGCTTGGGGCTGTGGGGAGTATGCATGCTCTACCTGTGCTTGCGTGGGTGGCCCTGCAATGGTCTGGCGAGATACTGAGGATGTACCCTGCCTTCACCTAGTGTTGGCTGAGATAGGCTCTAGCCTCAGTGCGACCCAAGTAGAATTGAGCCATTTGGCAAATAAGTGAGTGAGTGAATGTGTTGTTCTGCTTTTACACGTTCCTGATGCTGCACGCATACTTTAGGTTTAAACAAGTATAACTACTACAGAAACCCAAAACAATGATGTAAATACAACGAAACAAAACAAAAGCATTTCACAAAACTCGCCAGGAATAACTGGAGTATTATTAAATATGTAGCACAAACTACACCACAATGAAACAGCAATAGTCTGGAAATCATTTAGACTTACTTAAGTGTAATTAATATGAGTCAACATTACCCAGTCCAGATGTATCTCATCTCACACACAAACTCACACAAACTTGTACATCTATCTTTTTGGGGACATTCATTGCTATAATGTATTCCCTAGCCCCTTACACTAACCTTATCCGCCACAAATTAGTACCTAACCCCAACCTTTGCTCTAACCCTAACCTTATCCGTACTCTCCCCTCAACCGTAAAACCATTTCTTAACCCCTATACAGCTCTTTGATGAAGTGATTAAAAGACAAAAATTTCCTCACTCTGTTAAAAACATATTATTACTGTATCTAATTAATGCTAGACCTATACTTATATCAGTCCATAACCTTCACCTCAGTAACCAAAGGATAGTTGTGTTCTGAGATACTGCCTTTTTTAGTTTTCTTTCTTTTTCTGTTTCTTTTTGTTTTTGTCTTGTCCCCACAAGGCTAAAAATGTCAGATAACCCTGCAGTGATCCTGTAAAAAGGTGGTCCCATTAAACATATGAAACATGAACACACACACACACCCCCACCCCACCACCCCCTTCTTCCCTATAACATATGACCACTGTCTGCCTTGACACAAGACAAGTTGGGTGTTTCAGAGGAAGTGCTCCAGGATGTGTTTATTTGATTACACAGCCATAAATCTCACACACATTCCATTCCTCAGACATTATAGAATTTAGTGAATATACAAACTGAAATTCTGAAACACACTAGCTGCTAGCCTTTAAATATGACTTCTTCAATTACAGTTTTATATA
>JAQMYF010000007.1:9523574-9526074 GCA_030014195.1 Neosilurus mollespiculum
CATTAGTGTTTTGAATTTAATGCGAGCAGCTACAGGAAGCCAATGGAGAGATCGTAGCAGGGGAGTGGTGTGGGAAAGTGGTGTGACTTGATTACTCTGCAGGCCATTTCTACATCAAATGTACCAGTGCAGATACAGTTCTGATTGGTAGCATCAAATTTCCATATTTTCCAAGTGCTCCTGCTTTTGACATCTGAAAACTGAAAATCTACTATCCTGATACTGTGAAACTGTAAATGTGAGCCTCTCTAGTGGCTGTAAATGATTATAATGCCCAGGTTAATCTTGCATCTAATCCTGTAGATTTTAAGATGTCGTGTTAATTTTGTGCCTCATTAATGTGCATGCAGTGGAATTTTTGTTTCAAGCCACTCATTCTGCTGAACAAAAAAAAGTTAAAAGAAATATATATATATAATTTTTTTTTTTTTTTTGGGTGTACAAGTAACAAATCCCAAAATTGTTGATGTGACTCATGCATGGGATCATGTCCAAAATAATCAATTAAAGTCAGTAAGTGCACAGATGCCCACTACTGCATTGCTCTTCTTTTATGTGTAAAAGCAGTGTTTCATGGAACAGCGCCTCCTAGAAGAGACGCAGACCATATGTACAAGCATAAATGCTTCACTTTGTGCAAGAGTCAATATCGTACCACAATACAGAAGACAGTACAGACTGATTATGGCTTGTGACCATTTTAATTATATATTTTCTCTGTGGCCTTACTCAGGTCTGTTGCAGTCTCTCGATGTGCTGCGTGTACCACCACCACAGGTCCTGGAACACACACTGTAGGGTCCCCATGGTCCCCACTCACCATGCACAGGCCGGGTCTCCATCGCTCTGTTCACGCACATACCATGCCTACAGTGCTATACACACACACACACACACACACACACACACACAGGTTAAAACAAGAAATATATTGTTGAAAATAATCCCCATCACAGTTTTTTTTATATCCATACCATTTGTGGTTTGTTTGCGTTGTGTCAAAATAAAACTATCAACGTCACTGACAGATTTAAGACACAAAGTGTTGTCTGTGTTTTTCATCCACTGTTTAGACTTAAAACTTTATTTGAAAAAGAAAACCCGGCACTTACTAATCCCTCTAGTATTTATGCAGGTGGAATGGCTTGTAGCTTAGACCAAGCTGTGGGAAAGAGGGTGGTTAACCTCCACTATACGTACAGATGGCTGAAATCAGTGAACAGGGGATCCAGACATGCAGGTTTTGAACACATATGCAGTACGTGAGAGAGAGAGAGAGAGAGAGAGAGAGAGAGAGAGAGAGAGAGAAACAAAAGTTATTATAGCATGGGGGGTGGGGGGGTCGCCCTGTCGGTGACTCTGGTGGCTAGCAACATCCTGCATTAAACAGCAAGCCTCTTTATTTCGATTAAATAAAAATAGGGTTAGCAAGGTAAAGCGCATCATAACCACTGGGCTCAGGGCTGCTTTGTGCTGAATGCTCAGTGAAAGAAAGCAGAGAGCGTGAAGTACAATGCCAGCAAGCACTATCTGAGTGAACATGGCCGCCTTTTCTTACACCGTAACTGAATCCAGGGTGGCGAGGTACTGTTGGCGATGGGCTTCTTTCATAGCAGGACAGCGCGGCGTCTGTCTCACCAGGTTGCCTCAGCATAGACCCACAACTTGCACAAAAGCAGGCATGGCAGTAGTGCACACATACATTGATAGAGAAAACCCAAGAGGGAAGATAACATGGTGACAGAGCTCATTACAGTCTCCAGTTTCCTGCCTTCCTCTCTTTTTGTCTCTATACCAATCTCTCCTATCCTGCTCCTTTTTCTATACCTCTGCTGGTCTCATTCCATCCACCTGATTCCCTTAATTACATTGGAAAATAAAGATAATAGACACTGTTATGGATGGACATGGATGTTCATAAGTCATTCATAGTATGATATAATCACATTAAACTATGAGGAAAAGTTGTAAACAATGCTTGCATCATGCATGAGAAGGTAGATGGATAGTGCTTTCCTCCAAGAGTGTTACACCCCTCGCATTGCCTAAGCAGTTTGAAAAGATGTGTCTGGATGGCTTCGCATGCTTTTCAGAATCACCTAGTTGGGAGCAGTCATGTGACAAGAGAGGACTGAATTGGCCGTGACTAAATTACGGTCCCCTGTTTTCTGCCTGTGCTTTTCCCATTTGCTTTAAGTGTATATTTGTGAAATGCAATGTAATTTCTATGATAAATAATGAATAAAGACAAAAATGAGGAGTCCACTTGCAAAACCTGCTCAGTCAAGTTTTTAAGAAAAAGTCTATGTAAGAATCTATGTGAAGGAGGGGTACACCCTGAACAGCTCGGCAGAATATCACAGGGCCAACACACACACACACACACACACACACACACACACACACACACACAAAACCATTCACACTTGCATCCACACCTATGGACAATTTGGAACAACCAGTTAGCCTAAGCCTTTGGGCAGCCGTGGTATAATGTTTA